>JASPKZ010003073.1:685000-1285000 GCA_030220185.1 Diploptera punctata | reverse complement strand
TTTAGATTCACAATTAGACCCTCTAAAAGCATTAGGTGTAGGAATTAACCTGAAGTGAATATTTAAAAATCGCTCTAGCGGTCACAATTTTCAATGTTTTACAACGAAACTCAGTATATCGTATTAAAATAAACCGAGGTAGTTATTATCAAAAAATGAGCGAAATCCGACAATTAGAAGTGGAGGTTTACTTGAAATCCGAAATTTAAAACTGCCTAGCAACCGCCGTATTTGGTTCGTGTCAGCATATGCCATACAATTTAATTAACTTTTAATATTTCATTTATTTAGACGTAGCAACGCTAGTTAACTGCACATCTTTCGAACTAAGTTCCTGTTGAAACGTAAACAAATCAGATGTGCAGACTGCGTTTTCATCGGTCAAATAACTGTTTACCTTTAAGCGTGTAAGAAAATATAGTTCGCTTTCTAACACTCGAAATAAATATAATAAAAATAATAGATAGATCAACGGTTGATTAATGTCTTTGACATCGTCCGATTCCCAATAGCCAATTTTGTCGGTCCATCCAATCTCCTGGTTGTAGATGTTTCTCCTTCATGTATAAATATATTCCCTGACTCCAGGAGGTTTTAGGTCTTCCTCTGCCTCGTCATCCCTCAGGTTTCCATTCCAAACTAGATTTTGGTAGCCGATCCTCTTCCATTCGCTGGACATGTCCGTACCATCTTAACTGCTGAGTTTTAATATAATCTAAAATAGTGTCTTCAGTCTTCATTCTCTCCCTTATAACTGAGTTCCTATTTTTTTCTCCTCTTGAAATTATTGCTGCACTTCGTATAAAATCAATTTCCGTTAACAAAAGATACTTATTTGTTTTTGTTAATGGCCAAAGTTCTGCTCCATAAGTAATGATGCTTTTAAAAATTGTATGATACATATATTAATTTTATTTTTATTACTTTATTCCATTGAGGCAAGCAATTGCAAATTTTCCTTTATTATTTCGATTTCTTATTTCCTCTTCATAACTCCCATTTTTATTTATTTTTAATTCCTAAATATGTGATCTCACTACAAGATTTTATTGTTTCTCCAGTCTCCAAAATTAAATTTTGTTCTGGTTCACCAATTGATAATTTTTTTTTTCATGTTCAAAATTAATCCCCATTTTCACATTCTTCTATTAATTTTCTAGTCATGTATTCTAAATCTTCATAACCTTGTGCAATTAATAATTGATCATCTGTAAAATGTAAGTTGGATAAATTATAATAAATATATGTATTATCTAGTACATGTCTATATAAGTTATAAGGGAGAATTTATATAAAATATATATATATATATTACAATTTTGATAGATTATATAAATAAGCATTTCACAGTTCAATTGTTACGAATTTCAGTTGTTTCAAATGGCTGTTTCTTCTATACATTTTTTGAAGCATCAAAAAGCAAAATCTTTGAAAAGCGGAAAAAAACAAATTATTTTGAATATTTTCAAACAGTTTAGTGAAAAACAGCCTACATTAACCATTGAGGATGTGGTGAAAATATCAGAATTTACAGCCGAGTCAGAATGGAGCCCACTCTGCTCGTAATGAAATTACAAATCATGGAAAAAGCGTGAACGTCTGATTATGTAGACCCATTATAATATAATTTTTTGTCATAAATAAATAAGAAACGGAAGTTATTAATTATTGGGTATTCAGTCTTATTTCAAGTACAATACAATTTAGCCTAAGAAAAATAGGCAATTACTGGAAAATGTTTCTATCATTGACTCTTCCATACACAATTCTGTCACATGGCGGGTAAAAGTAGCACTACTGTTCTCCCAACAGACTGAGTCGGCGGAGTAATACCTTATACAAGTTTGTTTACAGTACAACTGGAACTTAGCTCTGATACAGTAGGATAACATACCTGAGGTGAAACAGAGTTTATAAACTACGGATAAAAAAAATAATAATAATTCGGGGAATACTTTACAACATGTGACGCAAAAAAATATTATACACCATGCGCATGCGCCAATAAACGCGAAATGGTTTACACTATGAAATAACGGGATGCAGCCAACATAAACACGATATTTAAAGAGCCTAAAAGTAATCTAACGCAATTTAAGCACTCTAACCTGTGAAAGAATGCATCATCTAAAAATAAATAGTAAGTTCTGAAATTATGATGTATATGTGTACAGTTAATTAGTACATACTCTATGTTGGCTGCACTGCAGCATGTCTTTGTTGTTGCATAGAATATTCGTTAAAATCAATATGGCTGCCACGTCTTCATGCTACGTATGCAATTAGATATCACAGAAAAAATATATTGAAATAATCATTAGAAACAATATAAAACTCATTGTAAATGGTGTGAGATAATTTGAAAAATGAAACACTAAGAATAAAATTTGACAGGAGTTTATGAAGGAATTAAAAAAGTCGCGTCACAGGTTGTAAAGTTTATCCCAAGTTTGTTTACAGTACAACCGGAACTTAGCTCGGATACAGTATATCATCATCTTAAGGCACTACAACTTCAAAATTGAATGTTTTGGTCTTCTCAATAAAATTCCTACAGACTCTTGTATCGGCTGTCAATTTCAGGTTTGTCACATCATCTTCTTCAATCCTCCCAAACATCGTCCTGCCATCTCATCTTAGGTCTATCAACAGCTCTAGTTCCTGTAGACTTCCATGTATATAGTTTTTTTTAACTAATCTCTGTTGATCCATTCTTATCAGATGACCAAACCATCCAATCCTAAGAGATCCGATGTCATTTATTATATTTTGATTTTTAATTATATTATTTAATTCACTATTTGTTTTCATTTTCCAAGTTTTGTCTGGTCCTTTATTTGGACCATAACATTTTCTAAGTATCTTTCTTTCGAAAATTAACAATTTTTGTTTGAGTGTTTCTTTGAGGTCCACCGCTTTGGTCTCGAGGTAGCGTGCTGCCTTGTCGCGCAGCGGGCCCGGATTCGATTCCCGGCCGGGACACACTCCTGTGTGAGGTTTCTTTAGAGGTTTTTCCTCACCTGTAAGACAAATGTCAAGAAGCTTAGGGCCCAACGGTCCTCGAAAATCATCCGGCCATCTTCATCATCATCATCATCATCATCATCATCATCCTTCACCGGTGTGGAAAGCAACGGGAAGCTACCACACCTATCATTTCCTAGCAAAGCTGCAAAGCATAGCATGAAAATGCTATGATTGCAATGAAAGATCTGCCCTTAGGTAAAATAGGGTTTATAAACTTGGGATAATAAATAATGATTCGTTAAAACAAAAATCAATAAAACATTACAAATCTCAATTTTATGATCTCTGATAATTATTTGTTTTATGTTGACAGGTTACACCCAGCAAAGTGATCCTTATTTCAGCGCTATCCTTGGTCGAGTTGCAAACAGAATTGGGGGAGCTTCTTTTGAAATTGATGGAGTGAGATACAATGTTACAGTTAATGATGGACGTAATCAGCTGCACGGAGGATTAGTTGGGTTTGATAAGGTACTTATGGGGATGCAAACTTAATGAAATACTAAGTACTAGGGCACTCTATAAGTAATGGCAACACTGCGATAACACCATAAAACTTTTGACACTATCAACTTCATTTATAGTCAGTCTCCAGTCAAATCAACTATACATTGCTAAATCCTTTGAAGTCGGCGCACTCCATCTGCAGCACCATTTCTGGATATTTCTCTCATCTAATCGTTCTAGAGCTTTCTGGATATCAACTCTTCATTGAAATCGAAAGCCTCGTAGAGGTTCTTTGATCTTGATGAATAATTTATAGTCACAAGGGATCATGTCTGGTGAATTTGGTGGATGTTCGAGCACTTCCCAATTCCACCTTCTAAACAAATTCTACTGAACATCTTTTTAGGGCGGTATTACTTACTGAATGTGAGAAACAGTGAATGTATTCACAAAATATATCTATTTAGAGATTTTCAATAATTTTATTTTATTATATACAACTTTCCTCATTAGAGGATTGCCTCAAGGACAAAGTGATACAGACAATTAATCTTTGGAATTGTTGAAATACATTTTGTAAATACATTAAAAAAGTTCAAATTGTAATTGAAGTATACATACTGTAAAGTAGAAATTTTGTAAAGATGGTTTTTAAAATTGAAATTGATCCTCTAATGGCAGCGATGGCAATTTTAGAAAGATACACCCTGTCCAAATCTAAGGAATTCCAAAATTTAGCTAAGAATCCTGGTATAGTACCTCTTGCCTCGATCATCAATCCCGTGACAGTTATACTATCTAATTGGCATTTATCTTTGTAATAGGCAAATGTTGGTTTATATATGGCTTTCTTTTCACAGTCAACTTCCTCAGGTTGGCCACTATGAGTCTCAAAACAGATTGTGGGATCTAATATCATTATACAACAACATACTACAAGATTACAATGGTCACCACTAGGATGGCTGATTTATAAGTGTTACCATTACTACATGATATGTATAGGAAACCTGATATAATAAGAACAGTTAAGTCTCGTGGACTGCCAGTTAGTTAGTCAGTTGCCAGTACTTATCGAATGCCCTAGTAAATTTTGAGGAAGTGGCTGAATTCAAATACCTAGCAACAATAATTAGAAACAAGAATAAGGTGAACATGGAAATTAAACATAGGCTTAATTCTGGAAATATATGCTATAATGCATTACAGGGAATCTTGTCCCAAATTATTATATGTTGCTTTTAACTGCAAGACAAATAAATTAAAGCCAGAATCCAACAATGGTAACACACTGCTCAAAGCAAATGGACGGCCAGGGTGTGGTGCAGACTGCAGGTTGTGAGGGTTATCTAATCTACCAAGTCAGGAGTTGTATTACTTCCCTGTAGTTTGAAAGAGAGATTTAGTGCTGCATTTAGAAGTGGGTTAATCTGAAAAATATAGATATTTGTAGAAAAGAATAGAAGAGTATACTAATTCCAAGCAAAGTTCCAGTTGTACTATAAAGAAAGCACACATATGACTGTATTTTCATTGTTCAAATAATGATTTTATGTTTAAGTATGTAAGAAAATTTAGTTCTCTCTCTAACACTAAAAAAAAAAGAAAATAAAAATATATATTACCTAGTACATGTCTATATAAGTTATATGGGAGAATTTTAAAATATATAATTACAATCAGATATAATAAGAACAGTTAAGTCTCGTAGACTGTGATGGGCAGAACATGTGGCATGTATGGGGAATGAAAGAAATGCATGGAAGCTTCTTGTAGGAAAACCAGAAGGAAAACTCCCAGTTGGTAGACCAAGAATGAGGTGGGAGAATAACATTAACCATTATTTGAGGGAAGTGGATTATACAGGGGATGATTGGAAAACATTAGCTCAGGGTAGGGATTTATGAAGAGCATGGCCATGAACCTATGGGTTCGATAGAGCAGTGAGTTAGTTATAATTAGAATTTTAATATATTAGATAGGCATTGTTATATTCTTACACATGCACAATGTTGTTGGAATTTCAGTTGTTTAAATTGGCCATTTTTATAGAATCTCTAAAAACATCGCAAAGGAAAACCTTTGAAAAGCGGAGAGAAACAAATTATTTTGAATGTTTTCAATCAATTTACTGAAAAAATCCCACATTAGCCATTGAGTATGTGGTGAAAATAACAGCAGAATTTATAGGTGAGCCAGAATAGAGCATAAATTCTGCTCTTAATAAATTACAAATAAAGGATATCTATTGACATCATGAAAAAGCATAAACATCTGATTAAGTAGGCCCCATATATAATTTTTTTGTCATAAATAAATAAGAAATGGAGGAAGTTCCTAATTATTGGTACCATTTTACCTTGTATTCAGTCTTATTTCCTGTAAAATACTTTCTTCTTCTTTTTTATTTGTAGGATTTTCATCCTGTTTATTTCCCAAATCACTCCTTGGAAGAAGATGTATTGTATGTGCATCCATCTTTTGGCTGGTCTTCCTCTTGCTCTTCTCCCGTCCATTGGTCTATCTCCTTTAGCTCTTTTTTGCATAAAATACAATGTTACTTAATAACAATGTTTCTATTGACTATTTAACTCATGCCCCAAATGGGAGTCCATGACCAATCACATTTCAAAGATTTTTTATTTACAACCAATCATAGTCGTGTTTCGCCTAGAATTTACCAACTAAAGTTTATCATAATAAAGAAAGAACCTCCATTTTAACATTCTGAATAGGTCATAGCATTATTTTGCAGTGACTGACTCTCCAAGAAATACGGCTACCAGATTGTATATATATTGCATGAATGTCAACACATAGCGCATGCGGGAGTTAATATAATAACATTTGTAGCAATTGATTATACCACCAGAAAAAGAAACCATTGTTTGCACTTTCTTAAATGTATTTTTTCCCAGGTAATAACATTCCAGAAAAATATAATTGTCATATTTACATCATAGGACCAGAAATGAATTAATATACAGTTTGGTGTGTTTCATTTTTTCTCCACTAGGGTGCATTCTTACAATATTGCATTCCTTTGGCAATAAATAATATGATCTTGTTGCAGTGATGAACAAAAGAAGCAAATGAAGCATACCAATCGTTTCTCATTTGTTTTCAAATATCGCTGTTTACAGTAAATATATAAATATTTTAAAATAACTATATTTAAGTAATGATTTGTGAGTAAACAGCTTAATTTTATTCATTAAATAGTCCTAACAGATGCCACTCTTGATTTCCAAATTATCTAGATAAATTGGAAATCACTCGTGGCATTACTTATGATAACAGTTCCATACACAATTCAATCATATGGCGGGTAAAAGTAGCACCACAGTTCCCCCAGTAGACGGAGTTGGCAGAATAATACCTTATGCAAGTTTGTTTACAGTACAACTTGAACTTAAGTTAAAATTAGTACAGCATATTGGTCATGGGAAGATATCATAACACATTGAAAATCTGTTGATATGATCAATTATGTTTATGTATGTTTACAGGTGGTGTGGGACTCATATCTGGATAATGAGTCACTCGTATTGAGTCATCTGAGTCAGGATGGAGACCAAGGATTTCCTGGAGCAGTTCTTACACAAGTCACTTACAACCTCACAGAGGATAATCAACTGTATTTCTCTATAAAAGCTATGTCTACCAAACCTACGCCTGTTAACATCGCTAACCATGCTTACTTCAATCTAGCAGGACAGGTAGCAAACCTTTTCTATCATCTAAAGAAAAAAAAAGGTTTGGAGTTCATTGACCTAGAAAAAACCTATGATAATGTTTCCAGAAAATTACTTTGGCAGACTTTAAAACAGGCAGCTATAAGTGACGATTTTTTTATTAATCACTGCTGCTTTACAATCTGTTACCAAAGTAATATTCAGTAAATGTGCTTTAAGACAGGGCAACACAAACTAAGAGTAGTCGAGCAGCTCTTATAAATGTATTAAATTAATGTTGGGAAGTAAACATTATGACTGAAGATGAACGAAAAATTCATTTGAAACCAATGGTCTCAAAGAAATTTGAAATTGTATGAGGTGAGTTATTAAAAATATGTTCTCCACTCACTATTAATGATATAACCTCATAATGTTTACTTCTGAACATTAATTTAAATATAATTATGAGGTATCCATCCATAGTAATTCTGCCCGAGGGCAGGTCCTTCATTGCAATCATAGCATTTTCATGCTATGCTTGCAGCTTTACTAGGGAATTGTAGGTGTGGTAGCTTCCCGTTACTTTCCACACCGGTGCAGGATGATGGCCATATGATTTCGGGGACCGTTTGGGCCTTAAAGTTTTCCTGATATTTGTCTTACAGGTGAGGAAAAACCCCGATAAAAATCTCACCCAGAAAAACTGCCCTGACCAGGGATCGAACCCAGGCCCGCTGCGTGACAAGGCAGCATGCTACCTCGAGATCACAGCTGTGGACACTTATGAGGTATAATCATTGAAATTCATCAGAGAACATTTTTTGACAACTCACCTCATAGATTTCATGTTTTTTCACGATACTGCGGTTTCAAACATAATCACGTTCATCCTCAGCCACAAATAAGTTGTAAAGACTGCAATAAAGTTTATATAGGAAAAACTAAAAAGAATTTGGAAACTTGTACAAAATAACATTTTAGAAAGAAAGGACATCATCAACCAGGAAGACCTCTTAAAATACTGCTAGATGGGGCAAAAACCTAATTCATGACATGATGATGATGATGATCTAGAATTATTCCTACGTGACTTTTAGCATCATTGTTCAGACAGTGTAGCCAACTTATGACTAAAAACCGTTAACAAAAGTGTGAATGCTATACTAATCTGGTGTACTAAGTTTCCAATTGAATATTTACAAGTGGAACGGTGGCAGAGAACAGCCAGAAAAATCCTACTTTGTGAATGTAAGATTTTTTGTTGATGCATTTTTTTATGTTTACAGGCATCAGGTTCAGCTGGTCTATTTCAACATGTTGTGTCTATAAATGCAGACAGCTACACGGTGACTAATGGAGAAAACATACCAATTGGTAGGTTATTGTTTTATACCTCTCCTCATAATCAGATTTCAAAGCCTTGGCGGCTTCATCTTCACTACACTCTTGACGACTGATCACAATAACTACTTCTTCTTCCCTCTGTTGGTGGACCAATAAACCCCCGGATCAAGTCAGAATCTGCGGGAATTTCAAAGTTCATAAGTTTTTCTTTCTTGTTTTTCTGAATGTGGATTTTTTTCCCAAACCGTGAGTTCTTTTTGTTTTTCTATTTGTTTAATCAGACTGGCTTTTGATACAATTAGATGTTTTTCAGACCAAGCATGAGCAGCTACTGCTGACTTTTCCACTTCACCATTTTTTTACATTTCTAAGATGTTCTTTCACCCTTGTTTTCAAATTTCTTTTTGTTTTTCCTATGTAAATTTTGTCACAATCCCTGCATTTAACCTGACTATTTAACTCATGCCCTAAATGGGATTCAATGACCAATCACATTTCAATGATTTTTGATTTACAACCAATCACAGTTGTGTTTTGCCTCAAATTTATTAACCGAAGTTTATCATATTAAAGAAAGCCCCTCCTTTTTAACATTCTGAATAGGTCAAAGCATTATTTTGTCGTGACTGACTCTCTAAGAAATACGGCTACCAGATTGTATATATTGTGCATGAATGTCAGCAGATAGCGCATGCGGAAGATAATATAAAAACATTTGTAGCAATTGATTATACCACAAAAAAAAAACCACTGTTTGCACTTTCTTAAATTAATTATTTTCCAAGACATTATATTGTAGAAAAATATAACTGACATATTTACATCATAGGACATCAGAAATTAATTAATATGTATAATGTTGGTTATAAATTTCTCCACTAGGGTGCATTCTTACAATATTGCGTTCCTTTGGCAATAAATAATATGATCTGGTTGCAGTGATGAACAAAAGAAGCAAATGAAGTGTACCAATCATTTCTCATTTGTTTTCAAACATCACCGTTTACATTAAATATATAAATATTTAAAAATAACTGTAGTTAAATAATGATTTGTGAATAAACAGCTTAATTTTCAATGTTAATATTATTCGTTTTTAAACTTCTTAATGATGGACAAATTATATTTGAAAAGAAAAATATACGCCTAGACTGGGGTTTGAACCCAGGACCTTTGACTCTCTATGTCAATGTTCTTCCTTCTGAGCTACCTAGGCCTCCAATCTAAACACGTATTTTTCTCTTATACATAGTTAATTCCCTAACCCCAAATGCTACGAGCCGTTGCTACGATTTTTGCAAATGGCGGCTTCTTTATTAAGAAGACTTTTTATTGGGAATTTAAACATTACTTATAAAGCTAGTAGTGCTTCTTTCAATGTTAATATTATTCGTTTTTAAACATCTTAATGATGGACAAATTATATTTGAAAAGAAAAATATACGCCTAGACTGGGGTTTGAACATTCGTTAAATAGTCCTAACAAATGCCACTCTTGATTTCCAAATTTTCTAGATAAATTGGAAATCACTCATGGCGTTACTTATGAAAAATCCCTGATTTGTTTTCTTGTTCAATATGCTTAGAAGACTGGTTATGAGGTGAGGTATGAAACATTTTAATTTATCTTAAATTAAACCTCATAGTGATTTATTCCTATAAAAGTTCAATGTTGTTTTACGTTCACCCACTATACCAATTCCGAGCTAAGTTCCAGTTGTACTGTAAACACCTTTCATTCCAGTCCCTAATTAAGAGACTAATGATTATGCTACCTTTGCACGGTCAGTATACTGCGGCCATTTAATTAAATCATTGTATAAAGTATTACTCCACTGATTCTGTCTATTGGGGGAACCGTGGTGCTACTTTTACCTGCCATATGACTGAATTGTGTATGGAACTGTCATCGATAGGAACTCTATTCTTAGCCAACATCATATTTTACGTGAAATAATACTGAATACAACATAAGATAGTACCAATAATTAAGAACTTCCTCCATTTATAATTTATTTATGACAAAAAATTATATATGAGCCTCCATAATTAGACCCTTACACTTTTCCATGATGTCAATAGATAATCTTTATTTTTCGGTAAAATTTCATTACCAATAGAATTTATGTTCCATCCTGATTCACCTGTAAATTCTACTGTTATTTTCACCACATCCTCAATGGTCAATGTGGGATTTTTTCACTAAACTGTTTGAAAATATTCAAAATAATTTGATTCTATCTGCTTTTCAAATGCTTTGCTTTCAAATATTTAGGAAATTCTACGAGTGAAATGTATTGCCATTTTGAAATAATAACAAATCCCAAACTATGCTGTATATGCACATGAGCATAGAAAAAGTTCTTATTAATATATTTTAAACTTATAAATAGATATTTAAAGTTTCCCAATGTGTTCACATTCATTTAATATAACTGGGAGAATAACAGTTTTATATATTTTCAGTTTAAGGACTTTTTTGAGGAGAAAGGTTGGGACGACAAGAAGTTCTGTAATACATAAATGCCCATGCATTTCCAGAATTGAGCCTATGTTTAATTTACACTTGTGCATTATCTCATTCCCTGTGTGGTTAAATTTGGTTCCTAGGTTGTTAATTTGAATTCAGCCACTTCTTCAAAAAGTTCGCTCATTTGTCATTTAACAGTCGATTTCCATTTACCGGGTTCCCAACAAATGGGCTCTCATGTTTTGAAAATGTGGTAATGTAAGTTGCGTTTTGGAATAAAGCTTACAAATACATGAAACGTAGTATACTAGGGAAAAGGCGAAAACTCTAAAATGGTTTTGAGTTATATATTACCACAGTTGACATATATGATTACAGACAACATTACGTATTTGTTGAATGTGAAAAAATAGCTGGTATAGAGGATAGGCGAGCATTCTGTGTTCTTGATTATCATGTTCTTCTTTTTCTTCCTTCCAAGTACTAGGCCAAGGCCTGTTACGATCCTATAGGAAATTTTCCCTCCAGAGCGTTGCATAGGACGGTCCAAATGAGATCTTCGTCCTCTTGGATAGAGTATAATTATAAAACAGCTTTGGGGATCCAATTTGAACTCATTCTTTAACGATGACGTGTTTCCAATTTAGTTGTGTACCGGTTTAATATATTCCAGAAAAATGAATGTTGTTTTCAACAATTTGTAATTGTTGTTCAACGACATTTTCAACCAAAGATTTAGTGAAGATCCACCAGTGTGGTCCTTCAATATTGGTAAGTGGTACTCTGATCACGACAAGAGAGGAACAAGAGGGTTGCATCTGTAGGGGGAAATCTTCTGGATGCGGCTGTAAGTGAGGCAACTGTAGACCGGAATCGTGAATCTTTTATACATAGTCCTCAAAAATCAACCATTGCAGCTAGTTGGGAGCTGCAGATTCCTAAATCCACCGTATGGAAAGTTCTACGTAAATGTTTGAAATTTCATCCATACCGATTGCAGATGCTGCAATTCTTAATGGAAGAAGATAAAATGGTGCGTCGTACTTTCTGCAAGAATATGCAGACTCTTATGGAAACTGATGGGTTTTGCAAATCCCTAGTTTTTAGTGATGAGTGCACCTTCCATCCTTCAGGCAAACATAGCATTAGAATCTGGGGTCGAAAAACCCAATACCTATGTGCAGCATGTCCGCAACTCTCCTAAAGTGAACGTACTCTGCACTTTAAGCCTGCAGAAAGTGTACGGCCCGTTCTTCTTTGTAGAGAAAACAATTGAAGGATGTGAGTACCTGGTTATGCTACAACAATGGCTCCTGTCTCAGCTGGAACAGGAAATGCCCAACGTGATCTTTCAACAGGATGGTGCACCCCCTCATTTTCATAATGAAGTCAGATAGGAGCTCAACACCAGACTACCGAACCGATGCATTGGCCATGTTGGTAATGATGATGAAGAACTTCTTCCTTGGCCTCCGCGTTCACCAGACCTCACACCCCTAGACTTCATTTTGTGGGATTATGTCAAAGAACTTGTGTACAAGCCACCTCTTCAACAGACCGTCCATCCTTGATCTAAGAGAGCGCATCACAGCAGCCATCGAAACAGTTGACCATGATATGCTACAACGTTCCTGGGCGGAAATGGACTACAAGGCTTGATGTGTGTCGTATTACCAGCAGAGCTCACATTGAACATCTGTAAGGTACTGTAACCAAAACTTTTTGAGTTTGTCTTTCCATTAGTACTAGTTTCATATTTGTAAATTTAATTAAACACAAGTTACATGTGTTTGAAACCCAAAAGAGCATTTGTGGGAACCCTGTATTTCTATGTGTGAGACAGAACAGGCACCTGAGTATAGTTCAAAAGTTGTTTTTTTTTTCAATGCCACCAAGTTGTCTTTTATAACATTTCTGTCTTTCCCCCCTGGCATTGGTGGAATTGTAATCAATTTCATAGGTTGTGGCACCCTGAAAGTGGAGTTTCCTCAATGATATGATGGGTGGTAAATTATAACGAAGAACCAAAGAAGTTCTTAACCTAAACTTAATTTAAATTCCAGACCATGGGCAACCACAGGAATAATTCCCATTAAGCAAAAAATTCCTAGGTCTGACCAGGAATTGAACCCAGGGCTTCATGAATTTCAATCAGAAATGCTGACCACTAGCTCATGAGGCTGGTCATTTTCAAAAGTAGTTTAATTGAAAACGTGTTTGTAATGTTTTAGGTGAAATAGCATCAGTAGAAGGAACCACTCTGGATCTGAGAACTGCAAAAGAACTGGGACCATTGATACAACAAAGAGGAGGTTATGACAACAATTATGTTGTTAACAATAATGGCTCTTCTCTTCCCGTCCTTGTATCCAGGTAAAGTATCGCTACAAGGAAAAATAAAATTGAACAACAAGGAACGCTTGGAAGATGCTGAACAACTTTGAATATTCATAATAAACAATTAAATTTACTATGGAACTTGGAAATAACCAACAAATTCCATTTTTATAGCTAAAATTGATCAGAAATGAAGAAAAAAGAAAAACAGAATTTGGAAAGAAACACACATTGATAACACTGACTAACAAAAAAGACACTTTTTTTTTTGTCTCAGAAAGAAAAATATGTGATTCTGATAGTATTTTTTTCTCCTGAATTCAAATATGATATCGATTTTTCTCCATCACGCAAGGTTTCCGAGAGACAGGAATTTATAATTTCAAACACTTTAATATTTTCTACATTTGTAACTACGCAATATTTGAACATTCGGACTCACCTAGAAAGTAAGAAATTACGATTTTCTGCTATATTTCGCCTGTGGAGCATCCCTCTTGATGGTCCAACAATAATCGGCCAGCATATTAGGATTCTATTTGCCTTGATATCTCTTTTCCATAGCTGAAATCTCCCGAGTCAGCTCATTTGGTTTTATATTACAATGGACAAATGGGTGAAAAAAGTTTATTAAAAAAATAATTATTTAAATCCATTAATTGAAATTGAAATAAAAGGAATCTGCAGGTGATGGAGAAATTCTGAATACATATTTGAAAACACAATAAAAAACTGCATTAAGTACAACTTTTGGTATTGAAGTTGCATCATTTTGCCTTGAAACTGGTCATGATTGCTTGGGAGCACATCTACATAAAATTAAGCTACTAGACTCTCCACACTGCAAAGTATGCAAGAACACAAATACAATAATGAAGTTTTACATAGTATTGGCAGTTTCATCTCTTATCTATGGATGTCAAACATGGACATTAACAAAGGCAGATAGTAAACAAATAGAGGCTGCAGAAATGAAGATGTTGAGAGCAATAGCAGGATACCAAAGGACCGATAAAAAGAAAAACAAAGATGTAAGAACAGAACTTAAAGCAATTATTTTTCTCTTCAGAACATCTTAGAAATGTTAAAAATGGGGAAACAGAAAAATCTGCAATAGCTTGCACATACATGGTCAGAAAAACACAGGATAGAAACAAAGACCGAATTATTGAAACATTTAGATAAGTCTAAGGAACTCACAATTTGGAAGAAAATTTACATCCACAAAAATAAAAGAAAAATCATGAATTTTGAAAATCCAAGGAAAATATTTAATTTGGAAGTTCATCAGCCAACCACCAGAGGGACGGTAGGTTTCATTACTGAATTTATTATTCCTATCGTTTTATTAAAATTAATAATTTTATTTTTTATGTCTACTTCATCCAAATATGTTAATGTATATGCAAGGTAGGTAAATGAATTTACTCTGTCCATTATTTTTTTAATCTGTACAAATTTTGCTCCATACAAGGTAATTTCTATGAAAAGCCATAACTTTTGTTTTCTCTGTATTAATTTTCATGTTACACCTGATGGCTATTTTGTTAAAATGATATACTGAATATTGTAATTCGTCCACCAATGCTACATCAACTGCAAAATTCTGAGAATGTACTAGGACATTCGATAAGTAATGGCAACAGTGTGTGATCCTAGTGGTGACCATTGTAATCTTGTAGTATGTTCAACTTTTATAAGATTCATGATGTGTTCCGTTGAGGTTTATTCAAAATTTAAAAAAAAAAAAAAAAAAAAGGAAGAACAACATAACCAACATAACTAAACTAGAAAAAGAATCTGACAACAACAAGAAAACATGGATAACATTTACATACACAGGAAAAGAAATGACAAAATTAGCCAATGCACTAAAGAAAGCCGATAAAAACGTAAAAATAGCATACAGAACCAATAACAAATTAAACAACATAATAAACAATAACATTGAAGAAAATAACATTTTCAACAGCAAAGGAGTTTATAAACTGACATGTAAGGACTGCAACAAATTTTATATAGGAAGGACAAACAGGAGTTTTAACATCAGATTCAAAGAACATTTTCGAGACTTCGTTCACGCAGAAGGTAAATCAAGCTATGCAAAACACGTTATCCATGAAGGACATCGCATGTTAAATATTGAAAACACCCTAACAGTGATGCACAGAGAAAATAATCCAGCGAAGATAAACGTACTCGAAGAGATGGAAATCATGCAACCCCCTCTACCAGATCTTCAGTGAAACACCAGTTTTGAATCCTGCCGATGATGGGACAAGTCCCAAAAGCGCTACAGTTAAATGATAATTAAGTTGAGGAGACGGACCTTTCAGGTGAATATTCTATAATTTTATAATTTTGTAGTATGTTGTTGAACAGTCTTTGGTGTATAAATCTGTAATATTGAAAGTCTGGAAACAGCAATATTTTGTGAATACATTCACTGTTTCTCATATTCAGTAAATAATACTGCACTAAAAATATGATCAGAGAATTTGTTTAGAAGGTGGAATTGGAAAGCACTTCAACATCCACCAAATTCACCAGACATGAGCTCTTGTGACTATAACTTATGCCTCTATAAGGCATTCAATTTCAATAAAGAGTTGATATCCAGAAAGCTCTAGATCAATCAGTGAAAGAGATATCCAGAAATGGTGCTGCAGATGGAGTGCAGCTTAAACCAATGACTTACAATGTATAGTTGACTTGACAAGAGACTATAAATGAAGTTCGTAATGTCAAAAATAACCTAAATAATTTTTTTGTGATGTCATAGCAGCGTTGCTTTACTTATCAAATAGGTAAAGGTAAAATGATCCCACTAAAGGCCTTTACCCTCAGAACAAGCGTCCGGTACTCATTTCGACCCCAGGGCCATAGTGCCGCCAGAAGGTTTGGGTAGGTTTAAAAATTCTGACCCCTCCGGGACTCATACCCTTGACCTTCTGGCTTGTAGTCCAGTGCCTTAACCAATTTGCTATGGCATGCCCAATTACTTAACGAATGCCCTGGCATATTAATGAATTAAAGATTTAAAGAAAATGTCACTGATTAGGATGCAATTAATACATTAACTGAATGATGATGTAAATTAATTTCAGAGTCGATCATCCTCAAACAGGAAGGTTCCTCGAAGTTTGGTCGGATCAACCAGGAGTGCAGTTATACACAGGAAATGGACTTCCAACTGGTGATTCTCTGATTGGCAAAGGAGGTGTTGCATATCATCAGTATGGGTCAATTTCACTAGAAACACAGGACTTCCCAGACGCAGTTAACCATGTAAGTAACATTAAAAGTAAAATGGATATTTAAAATCTATATTTATACTAGCGGACTCGGCAGAGGTTATCCTGCCCAGATGTTCAATTCTCGTGTCATGGCCAGACAATAAAAATGTTACTTTTTTACCATAAAATTCACTAATTAACACGTAATTAGATATTATTAAATACGTTTGCAAGAAAACTCCTCACTGCCATCGGTTGTGGCTCAAGAAGTGTGCATGATGATGTAAAATAGTTTTTGTACAGAATACATGTCGATAATGCAGATGACTACACATCTGACATAAAGAAAATTCCTATAATCTGATCGCAATGCCACCTATCGAGTCCAATTGTGAATCTAAACCATCTAGGGACCCACTCAAACACATACAAAAAATTGTATCAAAATCGGTCCAGTCATTTAGGCAGTTTTTAATTTCAGGTTTGAAGTAAACCTCCACTTCTTATTGTCAGATTTCACTCATTTTTGGAAAATACTTATGTCGATATACAAAACTACCAGAACAACTGGAAAGCCCATCTTCAACGAATGCGGTCTCATAGAATTCCAAAAGCCATGTTTTGTTACTGCCCCTAAGGCAACAGATCACTGGGACGTCCAAAAAAGTGCTGGATGGAAAATTCCTCTTTGAGACTGTAACAGGCCACATGGCCTAATACTTGCATGGATGATGATGAATGATGATGATTTAATTAATTGAACTTTTTATTTTATTTTCTTTTAATTTGTGGTGCTATAATGCATTGCTGGTGAATTTCTTGAATTTTATGTTTTCTTCTTTTTCTTTTAGAAGTGTGCTTTGGTTGACCAGTTTTTTAAAAAAATTATATATTTTCTGTGCATCATTCTTTCTTCAAATCCATTTTCTATTGCTACATTGATTGTATGTTTTTTTATTATCATAATTTTCTCTGTTCTTTTGTGAAGGCACTGTAAATATACAATTATTACAGTGAGATGATTTAATTTTGCAGGCGAACTTCCCAAACAGCGTGCTGAGACCAGGTCAAATATATGAGCATACAACAATCTACAAATTTGGAGTTTCTGAATGAGCAACATAAACATTTTAAAAGTGGAGCTTGTTTCCAAAAAGTAACAAGTTCATCTCAATAAATTTTAAAGCAAATCATAAGTGCATGTGGTACATTTTGTTATAAAACACCATTTTCCAAGCCCTCTAGTGATGAGATTTGGACTTATTGGCAGTTATAACCTTAAAAATATTAAGAACAATGTGCTGCCACCTATTACTAACTTGAATTTTTTTCCTTTTTGAATTTTAGTACTTTGAAATCAGAAGGTGATGAGGGCACTGGGGGTAGGTAATAGAGATGGGGGTTAGGTATAGTAAGGGGATAGAGGGGCTAAGCTTATAATTAACTGTGAAGATTTTTTTTCACATCTTGTTGTAAACGTTAAAAAGACTCATATTATAAAGAATGTTGTTTAAAATGGAGAGATAAGAACTATTTTTTTCTTCTTTTCTTACTAACTTAAACATATAATAAGTTAAGTAAATATATGTAAGGAAAATAACTATGAGGTTGATTTTAATTATATTTGATTTGTGGTATTTTGACTCCTCACCTCATATTTCCTTTGATTTTTATTTATTCAGACTATTTTCAATTGCTAACTGTGCGACATGCTACCAATCTTGATACTTTAACAACTGTTTTGCCGTTCAAATTGATTTCTGTGCCCTCTGTTGGCTGACTGATGGGACTTTCCAATCATTTTTTTTCTCTTTCTCTGGGAATTTCCCCAAAATTCATGCTTTTCTTTTTATTCTTGCAGATGTAAATTTTATTCTCCCAAAGTGTGATTTCCTTAGATTTTTTCTGCACTTGTTTTAAATATTTTACCTTAGTTTCAAATTCTGTGTTTTTCTGCAAGAAAAACCCAAGATGAGGTGAGTCTCAGGGGGGTCGTATCTATGAAATGCATTAGACCGTTTATTAAAAGTCGTTCTCAAAATGTACTCTGCTGAGAAAGTTGCATCCAAATATGTTTTGCAAACTCAAGAATCTGTTCATGTGATAATAATTGTCGAAATTCTCCTTAGCTACCTGGTTAGGTGACTTTGCAGAGAACGACTCGTGAGCAAACTGATGGTAACCGACTGATGGTACCGATCTGTACTTGAAGCCTTGCTGCTTTATCCAAGACTGTCTCAGACCTTGCAAAAATTTGATCATGTTTTCGGTATATGCAGAGAAGAGGAATTTTTGAATAGAGGTCTACCTCTAAACCAAAAGAAGTCAACTGGGAAGAACGGAGAATCGGGGCGTAATATCATCAATGCAAATGCAGACATCGTCGTATAAACGGTTTTATTTGTGGAACCAAAGCATAAATGCGTTCCTCTAAGCAGACGAAAATAACAGAAGGGTTTTTATTATAATCGCTGATAATTCTTGTTAATTTCTTTTGCCAATATGACAAAAAAAAACTACTACTTATTTCAATGCATGACCACAGTAGCGACTCACTAATTCGAACTTTGCATGTTCTCATGGAGAACTCAGCTCACCAGAGACTAATGTATTTGCAATGGGCCCCATAAAACCTTTATCTCATAATAATGACTAATGCATGTTTTCCAATGTAAAATTACGACAATTTCAGGTTAAAATTACTCTTTTCCTCATTCAAATCTACAGCAATTGCTTCTCGCCATATTTTTTGTGAAAAACTCATCATATACATCTTCCTCGTCAGTTAATTCATCTACTGCAACTGAACAATACCTGAGCTAAAATATTTACAATACAATTGTTTTGCCTACCTCCTCAGTGCTCCCTGGATGAGAGACCATCGGCGGTCTTGTAATACTGCAGATGTAACCAGCAAGGTTATGAAACCGGTTTTTAATTCAAAGACAGGATCTGAGGTGAAGGAAGAAATTAAATTAAACCTCCCTCTCGTGCTATTTCTTATTTCCCTTTCAAAGTCCCCCGGTGGGGTCAGGATTTTTTAAAAACTGACCCAAACCTTCTGTGGCGGCACTATGGGCCCTGGGTCGACTCAGCCTCTACCGAAAATGAGTACCAGACGCTTGTTCTGGGGTAAAGGCGGCCGTCACGCAGGGGCGGACAACCCGGCTGACATCAAGTGCTGATTGTCCACGAAAAAGTGGGAGCCTTAACCTCCCACTACCCCAAAGGCCTCCTGAGGCCTGTAGTGGGAATACTTTACTTTAGTGATATTTCCTATAATAGTTTAATTTGAGCTTTTTCATTTCTTTTATTTCAATTTATGTAGGTACACTCCTGGCTTAGAATCCCCTACAATACTAAGAAATTTGAAGTGCTCAGGGAGATCAATTGGCATAGAAAACCAAAGGTCCTGGGTTCACACCCCAGTTCGGAGCCGTATATTTTTCTTAAATTAATATTGATAAGCTAAAGCTGTTAACTATGATCGAAATAAAGGTAAATTAATGAACACATTTTTTAAATTATTGTAATCAATGGTACAGAGCAACATTTTTTTGCCTGAACCGGGAAATTGAAAACCCGACCCGTTAGCTTTGTTCGCCCGTGCTGATGCTCTGACACCACTGAGCTAATTCAGGCTTCTTTCCCCATCTGAGCAATAAACAGTCTTTCCTTTACCTTATTCGTTTGGTCCCACATTCAATGCAATGAATCAGCATCATTCACAAATACACAATGAATGGCTTCTGGGCGTTCTACATTAAGAGACAAGACATGAAGGGACTGCCAACAGCTATAGCATTATTTATTAAATTAAGATTGAGAAGCTAAATCTATTTAAATGATAGAAATAAGTAAATTAATGAAAACAATTAAATTATTGTAATCAATGGTAAAGAGAAACATTTTTTGCCAGAACCGGGAATCGAACCCCGAACCTTTAGCTATATTTTTCCCTTCAAATATAATTTGTCCTTCAGTGAAAAGTATTAAGTTAATATTAAAAACATTGAAAGAAGCCCTATTGGCTTTATAAAGTAGTGTTTAAGTTTCTAATAAATGTCTTCTTAAAAAAGAAGCCGTCATTTGCATGATCGAGCAACAGTTCGTAGCATTTGGCACTCGGGAATTAACAATATATAAGAGAAAAATTTGCGTTTAGACTGGAGTGCTCAGGTAGTTCAGTTGGTTGAGCATTGGCATAGAATGCAAAGGTCCTGTGTTCAAACTCCAATCTGAGCATATATTTTTCTCTTCAAAAATACTAAGAAATTTGTTACCTCGAAGAAGTGTGATGGTCTCAGAGATATGTCAGCACACAGAGATGTGAGAGTGGCACTGCTGAGCTAACATCCCTTAGAGATCATGTTACTGCCATCTTTAGATTGGTCCTGCATTGCATTAAACAGCTCTACCACCTATTAAACAAAAAAAAAATTAATTAAAAATTTGATCTAAATAATTACAGAGACTATCAGATATCTGAAAGCATGAAAACTGTTATGGCCTTTATTTTATTATCATTTATCACCTATCATATCATCAGGGTAATGTAACTCTACCTTTCAGGTGCCCCAACTTAAGAAATGGAGTAAAACTATGCCATACCAGGAGAGAATAGCAGAAATGTTATAAAGGCTACCTGGTGGCATTGGTAAAAAAATGTCTGGTAGACTGCAATGGTCAGGATGTGCAGTACCTTCTGGCAACACTGGTCAGCCTCTAAAGCAGAAATGAGTACCAGATGTTTGTTGTGGTTAATGATATTTTCCCAACTCATTTTGCCCTACCTACTGGGAGTTTTCCCTCTGGATTTTCTACAAGACATCTCCATGCCCCTCTTTAATTCTCGATTCTAACCCGAGCTAATGTTTTCCAATTATCCCCTGGTATAATTCCCTAAAATCATGATAGATTTTATTCTGTAACCCCATTTATTTCTATACCTACTGGATATTTTCCCTCTGGTTTTTCTACAAGAAATGTGGATGCCCCTCTTTCATTCTCCATTCTAACTTCAACTAATGTTTTCCAGTCATCCCTTATATAATTTCTTCAAATCATCTCTATATATAAAAATTAATGTGTGTATGTCTGTACTTTATGTGCTGCCATACCGTTCATCTGATTGTGATGAGGCTTTTTGTAAAATGTTCGGGAGTTTCCTGGGAAGGTTTTAGGTTATAAGAGAGTTGTAATACTCACTCCTTCATCCTTAAAAATCACACTTTGTAGAGAAAAACATGTTTTTTGGATCTTTTTGGGCGGTTAAATGGTTTACGTGCCTAAGCCATAACAAATACACCAAATTAATGTAGACAGAATTGAATATTGCAAAAAACTCTACAAAAAAGTCCACGACAGCATATGTCTATCATCTACGGATAACTCTCAATAACCATTTTTGTCTTTCATTGATGCCAAGAAGATCAGGATAAGTAAATTCCCGGGCAATGCCGGATAATCAGCACAGGGTATCTAAATATAATTACAATATAAATTTATAATTATTTTTCTTTGTACCTATTTAACACATTTAATTTATTTAGGTATAGCAGTGCAAGCTACATTTTTTACATGCTTACAGGTAAAAAGTTATTTGACCAATGAAAATGCAATCATACATCTGGTTTGTTTACATTACAACTAGAACTTAGCTCGGATTAGGCATAAGTGCACCCCAGAAGTTGAGGACCTATAAAATGCCTATAAAAGACTTATAAAAAACCTAAATATATCCTATAAAAGACCTTAAAACTGGAGAAAGGACGTAAATAATGTTGCACTTGCTAATACATGAAAAAGACAATCGCGTTGCCTTCACCCTCTGCCTGAGATAATTGTCACAAAGTGGCAACTTCTTAGAAAATTTGAAGTAGAAATACAATAGTTCAGGCGGTCAGTTGGCTAGTGGTTAAAAATAATGTGATATTTTGTGAGGTTTCAATAGTTTCTCGTGGAACAAAAGTATTTGTAATGTCTTTGGAAAGTAAAACTAGATGGTGTTTTTAAAAGAAGTTGGAATTGACACTAGATTCTGCAGATTCTTGAATTATGTAAATTGTATAAATTTAGTTAAAAGAAGGTAAAGTTGTTAACTAACTCACTCACTGGTTGAGAAGGCGGAAATTAAAATACTAATGGAATCTAATTTCTTTTTGTTTGTAGTTAAAACTCAACTTGAATCTCTTCTTAAAATAATGAAGGATGAGTATGAAATTCGTGGCCGTGCAGACATAAGCTCTCCATACATCCCTATCCTGAACTAATGTTTTCCCATCATTCCCTGTATAATCTACTTCCCTCAAATCATAAATAACTAACTCACTGGCACTATTGAACCCATAGGTTCATGGCCGGGCGGACATAAGCTCTCCATACATCCCTATCCTGAGCCAATGTTTTCCAATCTTCCCCTGTATAATCTACTTCACTCAAATCATAGCTAATGTTATTTTCCCACCTCATTCTTGGTCTACCAACTGGCGGTTTTCCCTCTGGTTTTCCAACAAGAAGTTTCCATGCATGTCTTTCATTCCCCATTCATGCCACATGTCCTGCCCATCATAGTCTCCAAGACTTAATTGTTCTTATTATATCTGGCTTCCTATAAAGACCATGTAGTTCACTGTTATGTTGTTTTCTCCAATCACCTGTCTGTTCATCTCTCTTTGGTTAAAAAATTACCCTAAGAACTTTATTCTCAAATACTCGTAATCTCCTATCCTCCCTTAAAGTAAGAGTCCATGTTTTGCATCCATATAATATAACTGAGAGAATAATAGTTTTATATATTTTCAGTTTAACATTTTTTGAAAGGAGTTGGGAAGGTAAAGTTGTAAAAAAAAACATTAAGATCTGGAAAAAGGCTAAAAAAGGACCAAATAAAAAAATGTCAAAAAGGATGAATAAAATCTACCATTTTCTGGCCTACAATGATCCAAAATGTATATATATGTATATATGTCTTCAGACATAAAATAAAAAAAAGGATTTTTCTTCAACTTCTGGGCCCTTGGTGTAGGTAATTTATTCTCAAATATATCAGGGAATCTATGGCATAGATGTAAACATAGGAAATAAATAAAAATTAAGCCTTTGTTATATTAAATACATTGCTAGGCAACCTTCTCTTCTTATTTTTAATTTTATAATTTTTTTAAAATTTCACTATGGATGTTAAAATATCACAAATATATAAATTTAAATAGAATTAATTATAAAGATCAGGATAAAAAAAAGGCCAAAAAAATCATTATGAAATCATGAATAATTAAAAAAATATATATGTCAAAATTCAAATCTAGAATTTCATCTGCCCATCGCCAGGTGGGTCATGGGCGAACCCAACAAAACGTAGCACCATCCACTTCAACTTACTGTCCAGTACCACTAAAGGGAAAAGCTTACATTAAGGAATTGGATAAGTGGATTGAACACCTGTTCAGGTGCGAGAAGCTATCAGAACACCAAGCTAAATGCTTGTGCGAAAAAACACAAGAAATATTACTCAAAGAAGCAAATGTGCAAGAAGTGAAATGTCCGGTTACAATCTGCGGAGACATTCACGGACAATTTCACGATCTATTTGAATTATTTCACATAGCAGGTAAACTGCCGGACTTAAATTTCTTGTTCATGGGAGATTATGTTGATCGTGGTTATTGTTCTCTGGAAACAGTTTCTTTACTCTTTGCTCTCAAAATTCGTTACACGAATAGAATAACAATTCTACGTGGCAACCACGAGTCAAGACAAATCACACAAGTTTATGGATTTTATGATGAAATTCTACAGAAGTATGGGAATGCTGAAGTGTGGAAATATTTCACAGCTACGTTCGACTGTCTACCTCTGACAGCTTTGATTGAAGGGCAGATTTTTTGTCTCCACGGAGGACTTTCACCATCTTTAGATACAATTGATCAAATAAGAGTTCTGGATCGGTTCCAAGAGGTTCCACACGAAGGGCCAATGTGTGATTTACTTTGGTCTGATCCCGATGAGAGGGCAGGTTGGGGCGCATCGCCAAGAGGTGCTGGATATACATTCGGTAAAGATATTTCAGAATCTTTTAATCGCATAAATGGATTGACTCTGATAGCCAGAGCACATCAGCTGGTGATGGAAGGTTATAATTGGTGCCATAACCGTAATGTCATTACTATATTTTCTGCTCCAAACTATTGTTATCGTTGTGGGAATGCTGCAGCTATCATGGAACTGGACGACTATTTAAAATATACATTTCTACAATTTGATCCGTCGCCGGATACTAAAGAGGAGACTTCTCAGAAGGAAAGACTTCCAGATTATTTCTTGTAAATAAATTAACTTTTGTATATCCATATACTGATACTTGTTTGGTGATTCTAGTGAAAATGACAGTCTATGAACGTTGGACCAACACTTAACAATAATATATGCTACACAAAATAGACAAATACAGAGTAAGTCAAAATGAAAGACCCAATTTCAAAAATTTTTTTGTGTGAAATAAAATGAAATAAATAAGTTTGGTCTGTATTCTTCTTACCTCATATAGTTGTTCCTTTTACACGTGTGTTTCAAAGATGTTTGCTCTATCTTCAGTATTTATAGACTGATTTAGTCACAAAGTTGTCAGCCCTGGATCTCGACTCCTGCTCCTTCTTTCTGTGGTCCAAAGAACTTGCTAATTAGGATCCTCTCCCTGGGAATTTCAGAATTCATAATTCTCTCCTTGATCTTCTGTATGTAGATTTTTTCCCATATGGTGAGTTTTGTTTGTGTTTTCTGTTTTAATAATTTTGTGTTTACATCTATTTTGTGTTTTTCTGACCAAACGTGAGCAGCTACTGTAGATTTTCCTACTTTTCCTTTTTTTACATTTCTTATGTGTTCTTTGGTTCTAATGGTTAAATTTCTCTTTGTTTTCCCTATGTACACCATCCATGTCCCATTCAAACCTCCCACATTTTAATTAATCGTAATTCTCAAAGTATGCGGAATTATGAAATGAGGTTGGTATTAAAAGAAAGAGAAACTCAAAGAATTTTTGTTTTCATTGTTGCAGTTAATTCATCTGTCGCATGTTGGAGAATAATGACATATAACAAAATGGCGACTCCTCAGCAACAAGCACAAACTGTTTTCTGGTATGTAAAAGACCGTGTGTTTGCGACTCCAGTACAAGATCTTCATGATTTACGAACCCATATCCTTGACACAATTGCAACAGTACCAATGGACATGTTAGACAGAACGTGGCACGAAATCGAATACAGACTTGATATTGTTCATGCTATTAATGATGCACATATAGAGGTGTTTTAGTGTGTGGAAATGAAAATTCTTTGTGTTTCTGTTTTGTTTAATACTGGCCTCATTTCATAATTCTGCATACTTTGTTAGTTATGATTAGAGCGAGGATTTTTATGAAATTTAATGTTTTAAACTATTGGTCAGAGAGCGCTGAGACAAAGTATCTTTACATTTTATGATATGTTGAATCAAATAAGACCTTCATATTTTTTCATATTTCATAATATTTTGGCGAAATGTTCATATTTCTGTAAAAATTTAATATTCCTTCATATTTTTCAACTTTCAATTTTTTAAAATAAAATTTATACTAATTCGTTAGAAACATTTTTGGAGTGACTGTATTTTTGAAATTTTTTGACAATGTAATATGGTAGACAGCGAAAATTCCTAAGTATCCCATCTGGAACAAGATTTGATAAAAGAAAATAATTGAAAATAGGAGAGATGGAATGGCCAAGTGGAGGCTTTTGTCCGAAACTACAGAAAAAGAACAGGGATTTCCTAATCTGTGACAAGAACATGAATAAGTAGAATAACAATGTTAGAATAATAACCACCCACTCTTTTTTCTCAGGTAGAAACCTATTCCTTTTTGCTACCTAAGGACAGTCCTTATTTTATGAATGGATTACAGTATTTAAATGTAGGTAAGACTGCTGCTGCTAAACTTGAAGCTGTGCTGTGAAATAAACTCTTGCTCCACAGTTTAAGAAATTTGTAAAGTTCTTGTATGTAAGGCCAATATTATTCTCACATACATCAAACTATCATATATGTAGTGCAGTACATGATTGCTCCCATATCATCATATAATGTGGAGCATACTTTTTGATCATATAAAATAATTCTGACAGACAGGCGTTAAAAATATATATAAAAAGCTCCTTACTGTGTATTACGAACAGAATTGATAATTTGATTATTCAAAGCACATGCATACATACTGTGCTCGAGCAAATTTCATGGAATAACTAATGTTAAAATAATTCTAACTACATTTCACTATGTTCATACGTGTAATGTATAGGATTAAAAATAATTGTAATTGCAAAGAGAGTTTTGATATACTCCCTAGAATTATGTGTGGATTAATTTATTTTAACATCTTGTTTCTCCAAATATGACATATAGTACTTGGTCTACTGCGATGGGCAGGACATGTGGCACGAATGGGGGAATGAAATACGTGCATGGAAGCTTCTTGTAGGAAAACCAGAGGGAAAACGCCCAGTTGGTAGACCAAGAATGAAGTGGGAGAATAATATTAACCATGATTTGAGGGAAAGATTATAGAGGGGATGATTGGAAAACATTGGCTCAGGATAGGGATGTATGGAGAGCTTATGTCCGTGCGGCCATGAACTTACAGGTTCGATTGTGCCAGTGAGTTAGTTAGGACTTGGTCTACGTGTGTTCTGATTCATCCAATTTAATGTTATTGTGACATTTATATATAATGGAATTCATTATCTTTATGCAAGGTAAATAGAAGTCATCCAAACTGTACCTACTCTAAATTTTGTCAGTGGTATATTCGATAGAAGAATGTTACTACGGTTACTATGTTTTGTTTTTTGTTTATGTTTGGATTTCGTAATTAAATATCATTAGATAAATAAATTGATCGCGTTTTATATAAACCCAGTATTAATTTATTGAAATAAAGTGTCAAACTACAGGCTTGGGAGGCCCTTGGGGTAGATGGATGTTGAGACTTCCACATTTCTAGACAATCTCCAAGGGATGTCCACTGGGTTCTCAGTCCTGCGTGACGGCCCCTTTGTCGCAGAATATGCGTCTGGTGCTCATTTAAATTAAGAGCTGAGTAGACTCTAGGGCTATGATGCCGCCAGAAGGTTTGGTCCAGCTAAAAACCTGACCCATTTGAGACTCAAACCCACGACCTTCCGGCTTGTTAGCATGATTCCTCACACAATATACTTCAATGTGAGCCATTAAAATTGCTTCAAATCACAAACATAATATTTTATTGATACGAATCAATAAAACCTCAAAATGTTAAATTAACTAAAATGGAAATACAGTGAAACTCTTGATTTCTTGAGCTACAAAAAGGTCTTCTTGTCTCATTTGTGTGCTGGTATGTATACCCATAAATTATACAGGGCTTGTGTATATAAATATACGTAAAAAGTTAAAAAAATAGTAGCTTCATAATATTTTTGTGTCCTAATTTTCATATTTTGTTATTATGATTTCATATTTTAGTATACTTTTCTTCATATAATTCCTCGCTCTAGTTAAGATTAATTAAAATGTGGGAGGTTTGAATGGGACATCCTGTGTATCTTATCACATTCTGCACATTTTATTTGATATATTCCTGATTTTATACTATCATCAATCTTTTCATTTTTGTTAGCTTTTATTAGTTTATTTAGGTTATAGTCCACTGCTGTGATCTCAAGGTAGCGTGCTGCCTTGTCACACACCAGGCCCGGGTTCGATTCCTGGCCCGGACAGGCTCCTGGGTGAGGTTTTCTTTGGGGTTTTTCCTCACCCGTAAGACAAATGTCAGGAAGCTTAGGGCCCAATGTTCCCCAAAAATCATCATCCGACCATCATCATCATCCTTACCATTATCATGATCATCCTTCACCATTGTGGAAAGCAACAGGAAGCTACCACACCTATAATTCCCTAGTAAAGCTGCAAGCATAGCATGAGAATGCTATGATTGCAGTGAAAGTCCTGCCCTCAGGCAGAATTACTATGGATGGATGGATTTAGGCTATAATCATTCTTTGGTGCTAATCTGATATTAAATGTTTCAAACATCATTTGTAATAAATAGAAGTAAACACCAAATTATTAAAACAGAAAACACAAACAAACTCACCATACAGGAAAAAATCTACATACAGAAGAACAAGGAGAGAATTATGAAATTCCTGGGGAGAGGAACCACATTAGCAAGTTGTTTGGACCACAGAAAGAGGGAGCAGGAGTCGAGATCCAGGGCCACAACTAGGAAAAATCAGTCTGTACCAACTGAAGATGGGGCCAACATGCCTTGAAACATATGTCTAAAAGATACAACTATATGAGATAAGAATAATACAAACCAAACTTATTTATTAAGTAAAACCTCATAATTTACTTCCTGTTGTATTTTCAAATAATGAAGTTATTTTATTGTGAGACATGTAGAAATAAAGGTAAACTCTCAAAGTCTCTTTTTTCAAACACATTACAAGTGTTCTATGTGAGCACCTTGTGTAACACGATACACATCAAGACCATATTCTATCTCCTGCCAAACTTTTGTAGCATGTCATGGTCAATATCAGAAATGCCACTAGTCATCCAGTGTTGTTGGAAGTAAGCATGATCATTTACAAAACCCCACATGATGAAATCACACGGGGTAAATTAGGGGAAATGAGTTGGCCAAACAATAAGAGGTCATATTTGGTTCGTCTTCTGGGCTTATAGGCCGTGGTCCAGTTGTCTTCATACTCGACGTTTCGTCTACTGCTGCGGTAGACCTCATCAGGAGATACTGCATGCTCTCTGTGAACTCCTCAATAGTCGGCTGCAGACTGTTGAGGAGTTCACAGAGAGCATGCAGTATCTCCTGATGAGGTCTACCGCAGCAGTAGACGAAACATCGAGTATGAAGACAACCGGACCACGGCCTATAAGCCCGGAAGACGAACCAAATAAGGATCAAGATGCCGGCCGTGAAAGCCTACAATTATAAATAAGAGGTCAATTCCTCAGAGATGCACAGCTTATCCAACATTGTGTCATTTTCCCTCACTGCTCTGCTGCTGACATCTTGTGGGCAAATGTAGAAACAGTGCAAAGAAACTAAACTTTGAGAGTTTATCTTTCAAAATACTTATCAGACAATATGATTAGTTAATTAGATTTCACGCAATAAATTACTGAAATTGGGTCCTTCATTTTGACTTACCCTGTATTAGGTTAGGAAAAATTAATTTTGATCAGCGCGGTAGTCTAGTTCCTTGCCTCTGGTTCCAAGGGGTGCAGGTTCAAACCCAATCAGAGTAGATATATTTTTTTAGGATGGAAAAATCCAAGGAGCAAGTTATCCAGGAAGGATTTTAAAGTTGTGGGCCCTGAGTCTGATAGGAGAACTGACAACCATTGCATGTCGAAACCTATCTTGAAATTTCTCCCACAGAAGTGTTGTGATGTACCAAAGCCGTGTCCTAAAAATTATTTGCCTTTTTAAACTGCAAGGCACAGAAATCAAAGCCAGAATTCAGCAATGTCAACCCATTGTACGGAGCAGATATACATCCCTGCACAAGTTAAGCACAGAGTGGAGTGAGGCAGGATGCAGCATGGATATTGGCAGTGAGGGTTTTCCAGTCTGCCAATACAGGAGTTGTATTACATCCCTACAGTTTTAAATGAGAGATTTGGCACTTGATTTTAGTGTCTTGCAGTTAAAAAGGCAGATGATTTTTTATGTTTTTTTCATTGCTTCAGACCTAAAAAGTAGATTTCCTAATTTCTCAGTTTTGAAAGAAATATTAGGCTTGCCCAACATTAAAACAAGAAAAAATGAGAATAATGCAGAAACAAACTAAGAAAATAAATAATAAAGTGCTATTTTCTATTCAGCATCAATTAGGTTATACGTTAAACATAAACTAGTAAAATCACCATATTATATTTTTATTTTAAATAAAATATAAGGTTTTCTCTATGAGGTCATGGCAGGAGAATGAATAAAAACACTGACAAAGTCTTAAAATATTGTTTTTAGAATTTTATTATTGGTTTTAAAGATGTACAAATTTATACAGCCATACAACTAATAATACATTCTATAAACAACACATTCATAGAAGGTGTGCCAGAAAATTGTGATTTTTACTTAAGGGACTTTAATTGACTTAGCATTGGTACAAACAAACAAGAATACAATGTACATTCTTTTAAGAAAGCCTTTAAAAAATAATATTTACAAAATCAAGACGTACATTTTAAGTTATGACAAATAATGTCTTCTTACAGTATAATTAGTCTTTTTTTGTTTTTAATTTATGACAGGCAGACTTACAATATTCTTATGGAAATATGCAGTCATCACATTTGTTGGTTCAAGGTGACATATCCATAACTTCTATAGATTTCTCTTTCGCTGGCATACGAGAATTATACAGTCTGTCTTGGATAATTCTGGTACAACAGTTTGGATTGAAAACTACAGGCTAAACCAGTAACAACAGCCATATTGTCTACAGTAAACATTTTCTAAAATTATAACTTAATACCATTGCAAAGAGTGTCAATTTTGAATGAACTGAAGACAAGAATGGTTTTGTTGATAACGGAATAGCGAAGCTCCTCTGAATTCAACTCACAGCCAGAATTCTCAATCATTAATAAAAATAGGGAATTTCATGGAATCTCACATAGTGCCCCGTTTTCCTTTCCATCCGCAAGTGATCTTAAAAAATCCAATCTTCGACGCATCGTGAAAAACTCTACATTGTATTCGGACAACTGGAGTTTGGGAAAACTCCTGTCATGATGGACCTGCAGGTCGGCACGAATCCACATTATCCAAACCGATTTAACGTCTTCAAGACGGTGTGCTAAGCTTACAAGAGAGAATTATAGGGAGGCTCAGTCATTTGCCACACACAGAGCAGGACTGAATTTCACTCCCAGAGTCAGATCACTGGCCAAGTGAATTTATTTCTGACTTTATCGAAGATATTATATACGCGAGGGAATAAATGCGCGAAATACTTCCGGTGGCACCTTTAGCCATTTCCACAAGACACAATTCTAGAGTCGAATGTCAGCCTGTCGGCGACAGAAGCCTCATCCCTGGCTGCATTCAGTTTCTTCTCATAATTGTTGTCAAGTATTAAATTTAATGGATTTTGGCCTGTTTTACCCAATAAATTTAATTCTAGCACTACTTCAGAGACCCTTGAAAAGCTAGTTGAAACCAAAAGATCCGAAAATAATCCATTCAAATTCTGTATTTGTTCTGTTTATATGGAACAATTAATTTTTCGTGACATCAGATCTGTTTAAGATGGCATGGACACATTTTGAGAATGTAAGAGGAAGTCAAAGTAGATGTTTGAAGAAGAGGGCGTCCAAGAAAGGAACAGATTCAGTAAATAGCAGAGAAGATGGAAAATATTGTAAAGCAAGTCAAGCAGCTTCTGAGAAATAGGAAAAAAGTATTGGAAATCATTGGTAAACCAACTGTTGGCAAGGAAGCTATCACATCGGCACACACCTGAAAATTTGATGGTATCATCCATTTTCTGTATATAACCATGTACCAAAATTTTGCTGCAGTGAATAACTGCAAGGTCCGACTTAAAGCCTGCAAAGTGTTGCATCTGACCATTTGCAAAGTGGCAGCTGGACATCCCTTATTAGCTGTGCTTACCTGCACATTGCAGAAAGCTGGCCCATAAGGGTTGCACAGTTCTATCCCTATATGTTCCAACAGATTCCAGACTCATTTTTGGGTACTTCTAGTTATATGCCACAGCTAATTTTCGGTGCACGGGTTTTATACAGAGTATGGATGATACCCACAAAGTTTAAGATATGAACCAATGCGAGTTTTCTGATAGGTTCCTTGTGAGAAGCATAAAGGAGCTTAAAGAAGACAAAGGAGACAACAATTTTTCAGTTTATAATGAGAAAGAGAAATTAAATTGAATCAATTTTGATCTTGCAATTCTTCAAGATATGCCATACTATCAGGGTTCTTTAGGATATTCTATATCAACGGTTCTTCAGGATTTTCTATATCATCTGATTTCTTCAGGATTTTCTATATCATGTGATTTCTTCAGGATATTCTATATCATCTGATTTCTTCAGGATATACTATATCATCTGATTTCTTCAGGATATTCTATATCATCTGAATTCTTCAGGATATTCTATATCATCTGATTTCTTCAGGATATTCTATATCTGACTTATTCAGGATATTCTATATCATCTGACTTATTCAGGATATTCTATATCATCTGACTTATTCAGGATATTCTATATCATCTGACTTATTCAGGATATTCTATATCATCTGACTTATTCAGGATATTCTATATCATCTGACTTCTTCAGGACATTCTATATCATCTGACTTATTCAGGATATTCTATATCATCTGACTTATTCAGGATATTCTATATCATCTAACTTATTCAGGATATTCTATATCATCTGACTTATTCAGGATATTCTATATCATCTGATTTCTTCAGGATATTTTATATCATCTGATTTCTTCAGGATATTTTATATCATCTGATTTCTTCAGGATATTCTATATCATCTGACTTATTCAGGATATTCTATATCATCTGACTTATTCAGGTAATTGTATATCATCTGACTTCTTCAGGATATTCTATATCATCTGACTTATTCAGGGTATTCTATATCATCTGATTTCTTCAGGATATTTTATATCATCTGACTTCTACAGGATAATCTAATTCAGGATTCTTCAGGATATTCTATATCATCAGATTTGATATCAAGAATTAAAAAATTGTCACATATAACAGAATTTACAGAACAGAACTTCAAATTCCGAAACTCTCATAACCCACATTAATTGTGAAGATTAGAACTGCCCTACTCCTAAGAGGAAGGAATCGATGAGTTCCTCCCTAAATATAGCAATTTTCATTAACTCCAACAAAATGTACTCTTTGTTGCAAGTATGTCTAGATGCAGGATAAGACATGAACCGAAGATGGTAAAAGCGAAGGTCTATATAATACACCAGATATTCGGGTGTAAAAACAAAGGTACATCACAGTGAAGGTTCTGAAAACTACTGTACCTAGAAGAATGGAACATCACAAATGCAGGTGTCTTCCACGCGAAGTGCCCAGGTTGCGTTCAAGTATAATTCATAGAATGGGATGCCAGTTCAAACCTGATCGACCCTCGCAATTAAAATGCAGCTCATTAATGCCGAACCCTCAACACGATGCTATTTTCTCTGCTGCAGATCACGCTGAATCAGGCATAGTCATCTCCTAGACATGAATTATAAAATGAACACACAAAAAATGCTGCGACACCTCAGATTTCTTACTACCTGCATCGCATAACGGTTCAAACAGAGAAGCTGTATGGATGGGCCAACTTGAAACCAAATACAGGATGCAACTAAATCCAATACTCAAATTTCTAGAGATGATAGAAAAGACCAAAACAAACACTTTTTTATTAGATAATCTTTGGTCTGAAACAAATAATTTAATGAAAATATCATAAACTTAGTTTAATACTTTAAAAAAAAAGTAAGACTATAGTTGTAGCATTGATTTATTGAGCAGTGAATTGCCTGGGGTGATGCCACTGGATGGTCTGCTGTTTCTCCCAAATTCATTCTTTTTTACTTTCTCTAAAAGCCTTACTGAACCTGAAGAGTAGCTCATGGTTTGGATGCTTTCAGCTGTTGACTTCTTACAGATCATATCTGAAGCCAATGTACAACTGGCAATGGTATGTTGTTGCAATGTTTTTACTGAAACTGGATGACGTCCTTTTGAACAGCTTTTTTTAACAATTGCAAGTGGAAATAGTTTTGAAGCAGGAGTGTCATATGCAATGTTACAAATATATTTTCTTCTTCTTCTGCCAAAAAACATAGGTTTGGGTTTATTCCCATCTGTGAACTACAACTGGAACTAATCTGTCCAAAGACAAAGTCGATCTAAGTGTCCATTTCCTGCAGATGATAATTTAATAATTTTTTGGTAAACAATGTTCTGACAACCTAAGAATGTGCTGTCTCCATTTTATGTTGACAAAGCTTGGCTTTCGCTGTCATTTCTTCAATACCCCATTGACTTCTAATAGCATCACTCCTCGTTTGGTCTCTCAATATTATTTTCTTACAATGTTAAACACAGTTTATGAATTTGTTATTTAATTATTTGCTCCAAACCCATGGTCTTCTTCTTATTATTATTATTCATAATTTGTAGAATTTTCATCCTGTTTATTTCCAAAATCACTCCTCAGAGGAAGATGTATTGGGTGTGCGATCATTTAATAAAAAGACATTTTGATCTCTTCTATTGTCCCTAGACGTTAAGAGTATTGAATTTAGTTACACCCTGTATGTACTTAAATCTAATGACAATTATCCAGGCAATACTAAGAAGGAAATAAACTGACAAAGTGATTTGGAATGCTGAAAATTATCAGATCATTTTTAAGAAGAGATTGTGTTTTATATTGAATTTTGCCTGGATTTTTGTCGATGGACGAAAGTTCTTTTAGGCCTTGGCATCCTTCTTTTCTTCTGGAGCTGGCACGGTGGGGATTTCGGGGTATTCCAGTTTGACTCCAGACTCACATTCGAAGATGGGGCAGCAATGAGGGAATGGAGCAGTTTTGTTGGTCTTGTCGGACAGCTTGCACTTGGGGTTGGGCTTGGGCAGGGGACCGCAGTCCTCGACCAGCTCCAGCAGTTGACCGACGTTCTCACCCTCACTCTTAACACAGGTAGATTTACCGCAGAATGGAGCAAGTTCCCAAGTCTGGCCGGGCTCTACAGTGGCACATCTTGTGGATGCAAAGCAAACACCGGGGAAATCTGAAAAAAAATAAAAAATTCGGCATCATTAAATTATCTATTTTTATAGTGAACGAGATGCACTAAATAAATAAATAAATAAAACACAGACTCAATTATGGAAATGCATGCTATTAAGTAATACAGAGACTCATGACTCCCAACTCCTTTCAAAAAACATTGAACTGAAAATATATAAAACTGTTATTCTACCAGTTATATTATATGGATGTGAAACATGGACTCTTACTTTAAGGGAGGAAAGGAGATTATGAGTATTTAAGAATAAAGTTGGTAGAAGAAAAATTGGACCAAAGACAGATGAACAGACAGGTGAATGGAGAAGGCTTACACAACAGTGAATTATATGGTGTTTATAGGAAGCCAGATATAATAAGAACAGTTAAGTCACTTAGACTGCGATGGGCAGGACATTTGGCATGAATGGGGAATGAAAGATGCACATGAAAGCTCCTTGTAGGAAAACCAGAGGGAAAACGCGCAGTTAGTAGACTAAGAATGAGGTGGGAGAATTACATTAACCATGATTTGAGGAAAGTAGATTATTCAGGGTATGATTGGAAAACATCTCAGGATAGGGATGTATGGAGAGCTTATGTCCGCGCGGCTATGAACCTACGAGTTCGATAGTGCCAGTGAGTTAGTTAGTTAGTTATATTTTTCTATGCTTAAAATAATCTCAAGCCTAAATTAGAGAATCTGAGCAAAATTTAATCCCATCCAAGTAATACCTTAGCTGCCTACTACTTGAGGCGATGTGCTAACCACATGTCACTCCCTAAAATCTATAGGGAAATAAGCACAATCAAATTAGCATAATCACAGGATCAATATATTATCTACATCAAGAGGTAACCACTCATAGGAAAAAATGGACGACGAACTCCTCAACAACTGTACAGCCGTCAAACAGGAAACTTCAAAGTACGGGAGAGCAAAACTGCTAATGACTTCAGTGTTAGATGCAGCACACCTGCCAACCAGTCAAATTAGCTTAGTTATGTAACTCTCACAAGGGAGCACCCTTGTCCCCATGTACACATATACAGGGATAGACTACTTAGTATTATTATTATTATTATTATTATTATTATTATTATTATTATTATTATTATTATTATTATTATTATTATTATTATTATATAACAAATTAGAAAAAATAGAACAAAAACGTTTGTAATGGTATGGACTCCTCATAAGAATGGAAGAAGATAGAATACTAAAGAAGATCTTTGATTGGAAACCTGATGGAAGAAGCGCAAGAGGCAGACCGACAGAACATTGGATAGATGGAGTGAGGAGAAGTATGGAAGCTAGAGATTTGAGGGAAGAAGATGCTTTAAAAGGAACCTCTGGTGACAAATCACTTTGGGTTGAAGGAGAAACACTGTATTGTTGAATATTCCTAATAAAATATTATTTTATTATTATACTAATTGGCTTTACGGACTTGTTAGGCGTTTCTAGAACAAACTAATTCATTTGCTTAAAGTGTGATGTGGTGGGCATACCGACACAATGAGACATCTAGTGGGCAACTAAGGTATTACTTGTACGATGAAGGTCGGTAAATTTTGCTTAGATACCTCTTTTTTCAGGCTTAAGGTTCTGTGTGTCCAATATGTGAGAAATATCTTAAAATGAAGCAAGAAGTTGAGCTCAAAGCAACCTAAAATCACCATATTTACAATGTAAAATATGTATTAGTTATTTCTCAGACAGTGTAGCCAACTTATCATAAAAAAAAACAAGTGAACGTTAAACTAATCTGGTGTACACTAACTTGCTTATTTTCTCACCCCTAACTTGCCCACTAATGTGGATGGACTTCTTTGGATAGAATCCCCTTGCATGTGAGTAAACATGTTGGTAATCGGCTTTAGCGGGAACATGTGTTATCACATTGACCAAAATGCCGCTAGTAGTCACCTGTTATCCGATCGAATATTTACAGGTGGTACGATGGCATAGAATAGCGCTTAATTTTATTGATGTTTACATCTAGGACTAGTTTCTTCCTAAGCAATGCCAACATCACTGAAGAAGATGCGAATGTTTGTCGGCATATTTTTGTTCCACCCTGTATAAGAGATCTGGTAGGCTGTGTATTTGTAACTGTATAATTATTAGAAAGTGATAGTTGATCCTCCGCCCCGCCCCTCTGGGCGTGGATGTTAAATTAATGCCGACCACACCTGTAAACCGCAAGGTTGTAAATTGCATGCTACCGAGATGGCTGAATGAATATTCGAACCAAGGTTTGTGTTGACAGCTGGATCATGTGACGGTTCAACAGAGAACAAATCCAAGGCCTACATTACTAATTCCGCTGATACTATTTTTATTTGATATCGAGGAAAATGAGTCAGAACAAAAAATAAAATTGGCAGTTTTCCGCATTGTTTTCTGTTGTTATCTGGCGTTTATGTAACCCACTATCATTTTACCATAAATTCAATTAATAATAAATTGCTAGATTTTAATAAATTCCGAAGAAATGATCTATTGAGGTTGTTCTCACAAAAAATTAAAAAAAATATTTTTACAAATAATAAGCACATGTGAAATGAAGATCTTAAGAACTATTCAGGGGAAAGCATTATTTGATAAGATACACAACGCAGATATTAGGGACAAATGTCATATTCAAGACATAACCAAATTTATTATAAACAGACGAAAATATTGGAAAGGTCATATAGAAAGATTGGAAGACAACCGACTTGCGAAAAGAGCTAAAGAAGATAGACCAATGGACGGGAAAAGAACAAGAGGAAGACGAGCCAAGAGATGGATGGACAGTGGCTGCACATCCAATACATCTTCCTCCGAGGAGTGATTTTGGAAACAAATAGGATGAAAATCCTACAAATTATGAAGAAGAAGAAGAAGAAGAAGAAGAGAAGATTTTTACAAATTTACTCATGTACCTATGTACATCACTGGTGGTCTCGCAACGGGCCCGGGTTCGATTACCGGTCGAGACAAGCTTCCTGGGTAATTTTTTCCTCACCTGTAAGACAAATGTTAGGAAGCTTTAAGACCCTAACGGTCCCCGAATATCATCTGGCTATCATCATCATCATTATCATCCTTCGCCGGTGTCATCCATATACTGGCAGATGATAGTCAACCTCTGTGATTAACACACGTGGATGTTAGGCCAGCAGCCGGCTGAGAGGCCAAGAACATTCTAGACTTATTGAACCATGGAGTTTTATAAGATTTACTAGCTAATACCCGGCGTGCGTTGCTACGTTTAAATAAATGAAATGTTAAAAGTTAATTGTATGGTACACGCTGAGATGAACCAAACATGGCGGTTGCTAAGTCAGTTTTTAATTTCGGATGTCGCTCATTTTTCGATTATACTTAGGCCTACATGGCACGCCGTAGTGTAGTGGTTAAGGCACTGCGCTACAAGCCGGAAGGTCGAGGGTTCGAGTCCCGATGGGGTCAGGATTTTTAAACTGACCCAAACATTCTGGCGGCACTATGGTCCTGGGATCGACTTAGCCTATAACTAAAATGAGTACCAGACGCTTGTTCTGGGGGTAAAGACGGTCGTCACGCAGGGCTGACAACCCGGCTGACATCAAGTGCCGATTGTCCAGAAAAGTGGGAGCCCTAACCTCCTACTACCCCAAGGGCCTCCTGAGACTAATAGGATACCTTTTACCTTCATCTGTTTATTTTAATTGGATATACTGTGTTTCGTTGTAAAACATCGAAAATTGTGACCGCTAAGGCGATTTTTAAATTTTCATTTCAGGTCAACTCCTACACCTAATGGTTTTAGAGGGTCTAATTGTGAATCTAAAACATCCAGAGACCAACCACACACACACACACATACACACACACAATTTCATCAAATACAGTCGTAGGCTAGAGGCATTTTTTTTTAAATTCAGGATTTCAAATAAACCTCCACTTCTAATTGTGGGATTTCGCTCATTTTTTGATGAAACCTACCTCGGTTTATTTTAATACGAGATACTGAGTTTCGTTGTGAAACACTGAAAATTGTGACTGCTAGAGCGATTTTTCAATGTTTACTTCAGGTCAACTCCCACACCTAATGGTTTTTGAGGGTCTGATTGTGAATCTAAACCATCGAGGGACCCAATCAGAGACACATAACATTTTTCATCAAATTCGAACCAGTCGTTTAGGACGAGTAGAGTGACAAACACACATACAGAAGAATTTTATATAGGCCTATAAACATAAAGTTAAGAAATAGACGTGACAAATTTCAATGGCATTAAATATAGCTTTTGTATGGGAAACTTCAAGTCCCGGAAGATTGGCATGTCTTTTCAACACTAGCAGTCATTTGTCAGACCGGTTTTAAACAAGTGAAAGTTACTCCAGGTCATAGTTCAAATGTTTCAATTCCATTACAGTTATGTCGACATTACATAAAACCAATACATCATCAACTAACCAACCAACTCACAGGCACTATCGAACCCGTAGGTTCATGGCAGCGAGGACATAAGCTCTCCATACATACCTATCGTGACCTAATGTTTTCAAATCATACGCTATATATTCTACTTCCCTCAAATCATAGTTAATGTTATTCTCCCACCTCATTCTTGGTCTACCAACTGGCCGTTTTCCCTCTGGTCTTCCTATAAGAAGCCTCCATGCACATATTTCATTCCCCATTCATGCCACATGCCCTGCCCATCGCAGTCTACGAAACTTAACTGTTTTTATTACGTCTGGCTTCTTATACATACCGTGTAGTTCACTGTTAGCAGTATTCTCCATTCACCGGTCTGTTCATCTCTCTCTGGTCCAAAAATTGTCCTAAAAACTTTATTCTCCTTTCCTCCCTTAAAGTAAGAGTCCATGTTTCGCTCCATATAATATAACTGGTAGAATAATAGTTTTATATATTTTCAGTTTAACGTTTTTTGAAAGAAGTAGGAACGACAAGAGTCTCTGTAATGTATAATAGCACGCATTCCAGAATTGAGCCTATGTTTAATTTCCTTGTGCATCTCATTCCTGTAAGTAATTATTGTCCCTAGATATGATTATATTCAGAAATAAAATTAAGTTAGTAAAATTATCCCGACAGGGAATCAAACACGGGCCTACTGTGTCCGAGGCATAACCCCGGGGACATAATCACAGACAATCTTATCTAGTTAACAGGAAGATATTCTAGGGGAATTCCATTCATCTCAAGAAAACGTAAAAGTGTTACATAAGAAGATAAGATAAGAAAAACATGTCCCTTCGTGATAACATCAGTACTGACGTCTTGTTGACGTTTCTGCCCACGCCAGGCAGAATCCGCATTATCTAACTGCGTTTTTATACTCCGTTTTATGATGATTTTAATAAAAACGCTTTAACATTTAATACATAAGCTAAATTCTGGAAATGCGTGCTATTATATATTACAGGGACTCTTGACGTCCCAACTTCTCTAAAAAAAAAACGTTAAACTAAAAATATATAAAACTATTATTCTCCCAGTTATATTATATGGATGCGAAACATGGACTCTTACTTTAAGGGAGAGGAAAATATTAAAAGTTTTTGAGAATGTTCTTATGAAAATTTTTGGACTAGAGAAAGATGAACCGACAGCTGAATGGAGAAGACTTAATAACAGTGAACTACATGGTCTTTATAAGAAACCTGATGTAATAAGAACAGTTAAGTCTCATAGACTGCGAGGGACAGGACGTGTGGCACGAATGAGGACATGGAAATTTATTGTAGAAAAACCAGAGAGAAAACGCCCAGTAGACAAATAATGAGGTGGGAGAATAACATTAACCATGATTTGAAGTAGATTGTACAGGGGATGATTGGAAAACATTAGCTCAGGATAGGGATGTATAGATATCTTACGTCAGCACGGCCATGAACCTACTGGTTGGATAAAGAGAGCGAGTTAGTTGGTTAACATTTAATTGGTCATATCGAGTCCAGAATTTTTGGTTGTATTTTCAGTATTTTAGAGAATCCCTCACTCCAATATTCAGATTTCACTGATTTTATATCAATGCTATATAAGCCTATCGAGTTTCATTAAAAAAATATATTGTGGTCACTTAAGGTAAACTCCCACTCTTTTTTTTAATGTCCCAGGTTATCTTTTGGACATTTATGCATTCTCTCCTGTCACTGGCGTAATTATAACCCACGTCTGAGATTGGAGCTCCTGGTAGGCGGGGTTACGTTGCCCCGATGATATGATGGGCGATGATGATAGTAGTGCGCCAGGAGAGTCCTTAATCCTAAGCTTAATCTAAGATGAATATGAATAATTATGATTGCGATGGCCATATGATTTCAGGGACCGTTTGGGCCTTAAAATTTTCCTGACATTTGTCTTACAGGTGAGGAAAAACTTCACCCAGGAAACTTGTCCCGACCGGGGATCGAACCCGGGCCTGCTGCGTGACAAGGGAGCACGCTACCTCGAGACCACAGCGGTGGACAGTTCTAAAGGTTCGATTTTACTAGTTAAAGAACTCGACCTCACTTTCAGTAATAAAATACTATGTACTAAGTTTGGTTCCAAAAAGAATTGCGGCTGCTAGAGTTAGTTATTGCCCCTTTTAAGGGGTATCAACAGGATAACTAAACAATTTTAAATTACTAACTAACTAGCTAGCTAATATAAGTCACTGAAACTATTGAGCACAAAGGTTCATGACCGCACTGATATAATATACATGCTAAACAAATATTTCGCAACCATTTGCTGTACAATTCACTTCCCTCAAATCATGGTTAATGTTATTCTCCCACCTCATTTTACGCCCCTTCTGGTTTTCCTACAAGAAATCTCCATGCCTGTCTTTCATTCCCCATTCGTGTCATACCCATCACAGTCTACAAAACTTAACTGTTCTTATTATACCTGGTTTTCCATAAAGGTCGTGTAGCTCACTGTTGTGCAGTTTTCTTCTTTCACCTGTCTATTCATCTCTCTTTAAGGTTTTTTATTCTCAAATATTTGTAATATATATTTTTTCCGTTTTTGAAGTAACAGAAGTTCTGAATTCTTAGTTGTATAATATGGATAAATAAAAGCCAGGAGTTCACCTACATTAGTCACTGTCCAAAGAGAATAGTCAATTTTTCCTTATGGATTATCCAATAAATTGTAAACTAATAAACATGTTGGCAGTTGGCTATAATGTGAACACGTGTTATCACATTGGCCAACACTACGGTAGCAGTCACTTGCTCTCCGATCGAATATTCATAGGTGACACAATATCCAATATGTTCTATGTTCCTTGGAATAACTCCATAGCTGCATTCCTTAGAAATTAGCTAACAACATACAGAGGGGGCCGAAAAGTCACTACTCTACTACATTTTCTTTTTAAGTTAGGGCGACAAGAGTATGTACCTGTAATACATAAAAGCATGAATTTCCACAATTGAGTCATGTTCAATTTGATTCTGCATCTCAATCCTGTTTGTAATTATAGTTCTTCTTCAACATTTCCCTCATTTGTCATTAACTATCAATTTCCATCATATAATGTAAACTAGTATCTATGATGCGTGGTATAATGCACCAAACATTTCAGGACAAGCAAAGTAAACTTCAAGGTGATCTATAAAAAAAGTATGTTCGTCTAGATATTCTGTGTTTTGGAATATAAAAAAAAATATTCTAAAACACAAAATATCAAGCCGAACATACTTTTTTAGAAATCATCTTGAAGTTTATTTTGCTTGTCCTGAAAAGTTTGGTTTCTTGACTCAAGCACATTATTCCGTAGACATACTATAAAGAATAGTGACTTTTGGCATAACTGTATATTCCGTAGACATAAAATCAGACCATAAATTCGATTTACTGAAAAATTAGGTTAGTTTACGCTATCCCTGTGTAACATACTTTTTTGCATGATTGTGCGTTCTGTCGTAGTTACAGAAATGACGAGCATGATTGAAAGTTCAATTTCCTAAATTTCAGGGTTGCCAACCTACAAATAACTAAATAACTATACTGTAATATTACAAATTACCTTCTTAGGGCGGGAAGTAAAACCATTGCCCTTTATATATACGTACAATGTATATACAAAAATATATATAAAAGTTAATGTTAATATACATTGTGCGAAACAAATCAGTGCATTTTAAATAAAGTGAACTTTATTTGAAACAATATATAACGATACTCGCACCGCCGAAATGTTATGCCTGATTGGTGTCACGGCCTGCAGTAATCTCAACTAAATTATTTTCGGCATTTACCGTACATACATTGGCTATCATTATTTATATCCAAATTAACTGATATCTTAAGTTCGACGCAATGAAAACATTAACTGCATAACAACTATATAGAGCTTTCTATAAATAATCATCTAGGAAGCTAATATTTAATTTTAGGAAGTTATATTTTGAGGTTATTTTAATTATATTATTTTTGGTCTGGACATCTTACCTCAATATTAATGTTGATTTGTTCTTGGACATGTTTCAAAACAATTCTCTGTTTTATCTTCAGCTTTCCCAGACTCTGGGAAAGCTGAAGATAAAACAGAGAATTGTTTTGAAACATGTCCAAGAACAAATCAACATTAATATTGAGGTAAGATGTCCAGACCAAAAATAATATAATTATAATCTAGGAAGCTACTTACTTTATTTTATATCACTTTAATTTTATTATATTCTATGTTTTTATTATTATTATTATTATTATTATTATTATTATTATTATTATTATTATTATTATTAGCTAGTATTAGATCACATATCATTGTATTTTGTTTAGTCTGTATTTTAATAATATCTTAAAATTGTAATATGTATGTAATTTTTGTGTAACTCTACTATTCGTTGGTAGAGTGGAAGAGAAGGCTTTATGGCCTTAACTCGGCCAGCTAAAATAAAAAAGCATTATTTATTATTATTATTGGCCAGACTGCTAACGTTCAGTCAGTTAGTTTATAATGGACACAAATAATTCCAACAAATATGTTAATTATTTTACTATTATTTTGAAAACACCATCGTGCAAACAATAATGTACAACACACGTTTGTGAAGTGTTTTACAGAATCTCGGAAATTAAAAACCTCGCTATCGCTCAGTTTTTAAACATTTTTCTCAATTCTGTAAAAACCACATCCCAACCTCGCATTGTAATATACTACTGTAAATTCTGGATACAAAATGAAGAAGAGCGTATGTAGTACTTACAGTCCGTGCTCCACACCGTGCCAGCCCCAGGGCCCGACTGCACTTCCCTAACGTCGCGTGCCTCTATAAATACCAGCTCAACCGTTGCATCATCCTTCCAGATTATATTGATCTTATCGTAAATATATTGATTTTCACGATTTTTACCAAAATTTTTACCGTGATATAAACACCGACTTCACAAGACTTTTGGCAAAATCCTAAATGTTCGTGACGTGTCGACCTACAGGTGTTTTATTTCTATATTGGCTGCTAAATGCACAACTGCATTTTATTTCGTAACTTTTATGACGAAATAGGGACCTGCAATTATGCATGTTTTACATAAATAGCAGACATGAATTGTTTCAATGTCAAAAAATGCAATAAAATGTTTTATTAGCGAAATTTGAAGTTGTTCTTATGAAATTATTATTTTAATTTTTTACATAATATTCATCAATACTACCTGGCAGAAACAGAAATAACCACGACAAATATATGTATACTGGCACTATAGAGGACGTAAGCTCTCCATATATAAAGTAAAGTGATCCCACAACAGGCCTCAGGAGGCCCTTGGGGTACTAGGAGGTTAAGGCTCCCACATTTTCTAGACAATCGGCACTTTATGTCAGCCGGGTTGTCAGCCCTGCGTGACGGCCGCCTTTACCCCCAGAACAAGCATCTGGTACTAATTTCCGTTAGAGGCTGAGTCGACCCCAGGGCCATAGTGCCGCCAGAGGGTTTGGGTCAGTTTAAAAATCCTGACCCCAACGGGACTTGAACCCTCGACCCTCCGGCTTGTAGCTCAGTGCCTTAACCACTGCGCTACGGCGTGCCCCTGCTCTCCATATATCCCTACCATAATTACCCAGTGTAAGATACATATATTAATTGGTGTTTCTCGTATAATTTTATAATTTATCACATTTATATTATTATTATTATTATTATTATTATCTTCTTCTTCTTTTTCTTCTACTTCATTACAAGTATTAGGCCAAGGCCTATAGAAAATTTTTCCTCCAGCGTTTCATAGGACGGCCGAGAGATCTTCGTCCTCTTGGTATATAATTATAAACATCTTTGGGGATCCGATTTGAACTCATTCTTTCAAGATGGTGTTTCCAATTTAGTTGGTACTGTTTAATATATTTCAAAATTGACGTAGTCTTCAATTCTTTTAAGATATCGCTGTTCCTTTTCCGATCTCATTATTATTATTATTATCATATTATTATTATTATTATTATTATTATTATTATTATTATCGTAAGTATTGTTATTGTTATTATCGTATAAAATGTTGTTTGTACATGAAATTTCCATTGCAACATTTTATATATTTTAAATTCTTTATAATTAGTATAGTCTATAGTGTATATCTATATTGTCAAATATTTATTTGTATTTGTGCTGGTTGAGTGGAAGAGAAGGCCTTATGGCCTTAACTCTGCCAGAATAAATAAAACATTATTATTATTATTATTATTATTATTATTATTATTATTATTATTATTATTATTATTATTATTATTATTATCATCATCATGTTGAACTAATGTTTTCCCTATTTTTCCCACATGTTCTGGACATCATAGTTTACGAGACTTAACTTAACTGTTCTTATTATACACACACACACTAATATGTGTATATATATATATACATATATATGAAGAGTACAGGGGAAGAACCAGGTAGGTCACTTTTGGTCGAAATGGATTTTGAGGTGTCATTAGATTGTTAATGGAAAGCACTATCATTTAGAAGTGTGAAACAGCAAAAAGAAAAAGTTTAGTCATGGGTTTATTTACCTTCAAAATTTGACATACAGCTAAACAAGTAGGCACGTTGTGTAATTAAAAGTATGTTTTTTTTAAAGTGTTTAGGGACCTACCTTTTTTTTTTATCTGCGCCCTTCATATATATATATATATATATATATATATATATAACTAGCTAATACCCGCCGTGCGTTGCTACGCCTAAATAAATTAAATACTAAAGGTTAATTAAATTGTATGGTATTTGCTGAGACAAACCTAACATGACGTTTGCTAGTCAGTTTTTAATTTCGATTTTAGGTAAACCTCCACTTCTAATTGTCGGATTTTGTTCATTTTTGGATAATACCTACCTTAGTTTATTTTAATAGAATATACTGAGTTTTGTTGTGAAACATCGAAAATTGTAATCCCTAGAGCGATTTTTAAATTTTCACTTCAGGTGAAGTACTACACCTAATGGTTTTAGAGGGTCCAATTGTGAATCTAAACCATCTAGCAAACCAATCACACACACACATGCAAAAATTTCATCAAAATCGGTCCAGTCATTTAGGAGGAGTTCAGTGACAAACACACGTACAGAAGAATTATATAATGATAATGTGTGTGTGTGTGTGTTTTTTAAGCTCTAGAGGCCGATTTTTTTTATTTCGTACCCAAAAACGGAATATATCAATGAATTAAAAAATCGAGTTCTTTTATACCCATTAGTGCCACATGTCCTGCCCATCGCAATCTACTAGACTTAAACTACTATTATATCTGGTTTCCCACAAAGATCACGCAGATAAAATTTTAAATTGGGATATAGGCTATAACATAGGAAGCAAGTAGCTATTGTTAATATAATTAATTAGTTTGGGTCACTGTTATGTAGTCTCCATTCACTTGTCTGTTCATCTCTCTTTGTTCCAGAAATCTTCCTAAGAACTTTATTCTCAAATACTCGTAATCTCCTAACCTCCCTTAAAGTAAGAGTCCATGTTTCACATCCATATAATATAACTGGTAGAATAACAGTTTTATATATTTTCAGTTTAACGTTTTTTGAGAGAAGTTAGGACAAGAGTCTCTGTAATGCATAGTACGTGTTTCCACAATTGTAATTATTGTTTCCAGGTATTTGAATTCTGCCACTTCTTCAAAATTTTCCACATTTGTTGTAACGTATCCATTCCATTAGTTTTATTGATATTTAATTGCAGTCCCCCAGTTTCTTATTGTTAGTGTTTTTTTTTTAGTATTTCCTAACTCTTGCCTAATAAGTACTACCATCAATTTACATTATATGAGGTGAAATTTTCTTGTGAAACGTTTCTAAATTTTAACTTAATTGTAAATATTTTCGTCAGTTTCATCACATGATTTCTCGGCGATAAGGCACGCAACTACACAACTTCGCATTTTTATCGAGATAACAAATTATGTTATGTTACAGTGCTGCTTATGAAATAATTTGCAATTTGATAGATATACTATTTTTCCTGGTATAGATACCATCGGGAGAAATGTAAAAGATGTTTCGAAAACTTATAAGGCTGAAAAATTAAGTAAAATGGGTTTGAGAATGAATAATAATTATATATTTGCTGATGGAGTTACGATTGTGAAGGCCTTCTCTTGCACTTGAACTGGATTATATTATATACAGATAATATCATCTATAAATTAGTCTATCTCTATAACAAATAAGCTGTTAGTTTATGCTGATGATGTAGTATTATTAGGTGATAGCGACGAGATACTAAAGGCCAAAACATACACACACAATTAACATTAAAAAATTGCGACTGGAAGTAAATATCAATAAAACTAAATATATGGACACACATAGAAATACATTATATAATGGAAATGGACAGCTAATGACAAATGAGGGAAATTTTGAAGAAGTGGCTGAATTCAAATAGGCCTACCTAGGAACAATAACATTGAGCAACAAAAAATAAACTTTTTTTTTTGTCTCAGAAAGAAAAATATTTGATTCTATTAGTATTTTTTCTCCTGAATTCAAATATGATATCGGTTTTTCTCCATCACACAAAGTTTCGCAGAGACAGGAATTTATAATTTCAAACACTAATATTTTCTACTTTCGTAACTACACAATATTCGAACATTCGGACTCACCTAGAAAGTAAAAAATGAAGATTTTCTGCTATATTTCGCCTGTGGAGTATCCCTCTTGATGGTCCAACAATAATCGGCCAGCATATTAGGATTCCATTTGCCTTGATATCTCCTTTCCATAGCTGAAATCTTCTGATGAAAGTGTTTCCCGTTTTATTTTACAATGGACAAATGAAAGAAAAAAACGTTTATTAAAAATAATTATTTAAATCTATCAATTGAAATTGAAATAAAAAAACTGTGGGTGATGGAGTAATTCCGAATACATATTTGAAAACACGATAAAAAACTGCATTAAGTACAACTATTGGTACCCATGAGACAAAAATCATATTGACCAGTGTAATCACAAATAGGAATGAGATGCACCAAGAAATTAAACATAGGCTCAATTCTCGAAATGCGTGCTATTATGCATTACAGGGACTCTTGATGTCCCAACTCCTTTCAAAAAACGTTTAACTGAAAATATATAAAACTGCCATTCTTCCAGTTATATTATATGGAGGCGAATTATGGACTCTTACTTTAAGGGAGGAGGAAAGATTATGAGTATTTGAAACTAAAATTCTTAGGAAAATTTTTAGTAGGTGAATGGAGAATATTACATAACAAAGAGCTATATGATTTTTTAGGAAACCAGATATAATAAGAACATTTTTAGTCCAAAGAGAGACGAATAGGTAGGTGAATGGAGAATATTACATAACAAAGAGCTACATGATCTTTATAGGAAACCAGATATAATAAGAACAGTTATGTCACGTATACTGCGATGGTCATGACATGTGGCACAAATGGGGAATGAAAGAGGGACATAAAAACTAGTAAGAAAACCAAAGAGAAAGCCAGTAGGTAGGTCAAAAATGAAATGAGAGAATAACTTTAACCATGTTTTGAGGGTAGTAGATTATACAGAGGATGATTCGAAAACATTACATCAGGATAGGAATGTACGGAAAGATTATGCCCGCGCAGATAAGAATATCGGGATTTGACAGGGTCTTGTTAGAATGGCTACGTCCAAGTTGTGCAATAGCACGCCAGTAAGGTATCATATGACTTGAAATACAAATAACGTAACAATTAACATGGCATGTAAACGACCAATAGCAGAAGCCCACGTGCGCTTAATATACAAGAACGTTCATGTACATAATGAATGGATTGCACAACTGTCAACTATTTTAATATATTTTTATTCATTGAGAATTTTCCTCATCATTGAGTTTTTCTTCAACCAATCATAATAATTAACATAAGTTTTAAAAAATACATAAATTACTATGGACTTATAGATTATCAGTTAGGAACCCGTATGTTCATGACTGCGCGTACATAAGACCTCCATACATCCCTCTTCTGAGCTAATAACTTGCCATCATACCCTGTATAATCTCAAACCATGGTTAATGTTATTCTCCCTTCTTATAATTGGTCTACCTGCTGGGTGATTTTCCTTTGGTTTTCCTACAGGAGTTTCTAAGCCCTTCTTACATTCCATATTTGTGCCACATCTCCTGCCCATCCCAGTCTACGAGAGTTAACTGTTCTATTATATCTGGTTTTATATATAGATCATGTAGCTCACTGTTATGTAGTCTTCTCCATTCGCCTGTCTAATCATCTGTTTTTAGTAAACAAATTTTCTTGCAAGTTTATTCTCAGATACTCGTAATTTCTTCTCCTCCCTTAAAGTAAGAGTCCATGTTTCATATCCACATAATATATCTGGAAGAATAACAGTTTTATATATTTATAATTTTAGCTAGAGATTAATTTTTCGGTTAAATATTTTGGAAATATCTTTGTGGTTATATATATATATATATATATATATATGTCCACCGCTGTGGTCTCGAGGTAGCGTGCTGCCTTGTCACGCAGCGGGCCCGGGTTCGATCCCCGGTCGGGGCAGTTTTTCTGGGTTAGGTTTTTATCGGGGTTTTCCTCATTTTCATGAAAATGCGCTATGATTGCAGTGAAGGACCTGCCTTCGGGCAGAATTACTATGGATGGATATATTCTTCTGTACGTGTGTAGGGATCACTGAACTCCTTCTAAACGTCTGGACCGACTTTGATGAAATTTGTTGTGTGTTTTTGAGTGGGTGCCTGGGTGGTTTAGATTCACAATTGCTCTCGGTAGGTAGCGCTGCTATCAGGTTATAGCATTTTTTAATGTTTTTAGAATGTTTTGCATATAAGAACATATAACCCCAAAATTTCACATCATCAATATGTTTTTAATATATATATATATATATATATATATATATATATATATATATATATATTATTCACCGTTAAAAGCTTCTGAGAAGTTCATGAATAATTGACCATCTGACAATAATTTGGACAGCGTCGGTCGGGTCCGCTAGCATATGCAGGATGTTGCAAAAAAACACCGGCAATGGAGGATAGGTGCTATATTGATTGATCATTTTTTAACAAGGTACCGATGTCCGGAAATGATGCGTTTTCACACTATGAATAGCTAACTTCTCAAGAGTTCCATTAGTTGGATTTCAAGACTCAATACTTGACAGAACTGTCACAATCACATCAAGTTTTCAAAATATTCACCTCCGATCTCATTGCAGTGCGTACATCAGCGGTGCAGTGATTGGTGCACACATTCAAATACGCCTGGCCTCGTTTGAATTATTTCTGTATCAGCGTGGATTCGGACTACAAGATGCATATGTGACTCTACTGGAGTCTGATAAACAGACTGTTTCATGTCGTCCCACAAAAAGTAGTTGAGAAGGTTAAGATCAGGTGATCTTGGAGGTCATATGACTGGTATCCAAATGTCTCCTCACATTGCCATGGAAGTGAGCTGGAGCTCCGTCGTGTTGCAGCCACATTCTGTTGCAAAGCCACGTATCATAGGTTCCGTACCTGTGAGGTGTTGTTAAGTAATGAGTCTTCAAATCGTTGGTACTAACACCGATCTTGAGACATAATTAATTAGTCATAGTGTGAAAACGCATCATTTCCGGACATGAGTATCTTATTAAAAGTTATCAACATGTCATATTGCCTCACCTCCGCTCTCCGTGCTTTTTGCAACACCCTGTATATATATATATTTTTTATTTATTTATATACAGATTTTTAATGTTTACACATATTTCTGTGCCTAAAGTTTTATTTTTCTTCTCCACTCGTCTCTATCCATACACTCCATGTCCTCCGGTCCTCTTTTTCTTATTCCAGTTCTTATTTCTTGCATCCAAGAGTTTCGAGGTCTTCCTTTTCTTCTTCTTCTTCTTCTTCTTCATATATATATATATATATATGAAGTTTGTCTGCATCTACTATACTACTTGTAAACTAATCAGCAAATCAGGGAAATCACTTAGAATCATCGTGTCTGGTCGTTGCTTCCATTGTAAGATAGTGTATCTAACCGTGTTGTGACATCAACTCATGCTTCCCACGCTTTTAATTTCCCTGCACCTTGTTTACTTTAAAACATGTATCAATACCTCAACCTTGATAACACAGGTGACTCAAGTCCCACTGGTTTCCTGTTGTGTTATCAGACCAACAACTTTACATTGTCGCACTGTTGAAGGTCACCCAGGTGACATCTCGTGGCGCTTGTCTTCAAACGTGGGAGTTTAGTTTCTTTCACAACACAGTGAGGAGAAGAGAAAAAACGAGAAAGTACGTCACGCAGGATCTGTCTAAACCAAGCTAATTCATTCAAATTTTTGGTTCGATTGTCGTTACAGTAGTTATCCTTCAGGTCTCTGCTGATCATGTTTCTTCTCACTTCATGCATCCACTGTTCCCTGGGTTTCCCCCTGCCTTCAGCATTCCAATCCAGCATCATTCTTGGGGTTGTGTTATTCTCCACCCTCTTCAGATGTCCATAACGGAACACATTTTCCTTTCATTAATCAAATTTTATGCTACACAGTCACTTTGTGACAAAGAAAACAAGGAAAGATTCCTGGTTTCAGGCAACCCCCCCCCCCCAAACTTGGAATACTTTAATTTTCGCTCATTTTAGAGAAATAAATATTCAAAAATTCCAGCTACTAAAGCCATTATTAAATTTTGTTGGTTAACAAACTCAACCTTATTTTTTTCTTGTCGTTCCAACTTCTTTAAAAAAACGTTAAACTGAAAATATATAAAATTGATATTCTCCCAGTTATATTATATGGATGTGAAACATGGATTCTTACTTTAAGGGAGGAAAGGAGATTACGAGTATTTGAGAATCAAGTACTCAGGAAAATGTTTGGACCAAAGAGAGATGAACAGACAAGCGAATGGAGAAGACTACATAACAGTGAACTACATGGTCTTTATAGGAAACCAGATGTAATAAGAACAGTTATGCCTTGTAGACAGATATTGAGGATGTGGTGAAAATAACAGCTGATTTACAAATGAGTCAGCATGGAGCAAAAATCGTAATGCAATTGTGATTAATTTGTAATTAGATGTTAGACTTACCTCGGAGGACATCTGCAGGAATAAGACGTTTGAAGGTCTTTGGCCTCTCGCCTGCTTCATCCTTCTTGTCTTCTGCTACGGACACAGTCAGTGCCAAGACAGCCACAGACAAACACAGGAAGAACTTCATGGTCTGAAATATGACATCTAAATTACTACATCTATCAAAAGATGACGTCACAAGTCACACAACATTCAGCACAAGTTGTTAGTGATGGGTGAATACAGCTAAGTACTGTTCCTTCCACATTTTCAAAGACAAATTAAACTTCTTACACTTAGAAATTGGGACTGGAAGAAAACACCAATAAATCAAAGTATATGGTCACGTCTAGAAATATATTATATAATGGAAATTGGCAGTTAACTACAAATGAGGTAAATTTTTTAAGAAGTGGCTGAAATTCAAATACTTTTTTAATTCCATGGCGCGACAGGCCTAGAAGGCCCTTAGCCTACCATCCGGCTGCTGGCCTCATATCCGCAAGTGTCAATCACAGATGTCGATGATTATCTAGCCAGTGTAGGGGTGACATGTGGTCGGCAAGTCGAGTCCCCCAGCCGTTATAGCTGGTTTTCTCAACGTGGAACCGCTACTTATTGTAGCTACCCAAATGCCACTCGAAGCTGGGTGGGCACCGGTCCCATACAGGCCGAAATACCACGAGAAAAAAATGTTTCCCCCTTGGAGACTCGAACTAGCGCAAGTCCCGTAGCTCTGCGCCAAGGCTTCCTGCCTTAACCACTCGGCTACGGTGCGGGACTGAACAATAATTACAAATAGGAATGAGATAACTAACTAACTCATTCACTCGCACTAAAGAACCCGTAAGTTCATGGCCGCGCGGACATAAGTTCTCCATACATCCCCATCCTGAGCTAATGTTTTCCAATCATCCCCTGTATAATCTACTTCCCTCAAATCATGGTTAATTTTACTGTTACACCTCATTCTTGATCTACCAACTGGGAGCTTTCCTCTGGTTTTCCTACAAGAAGCTTCCATGCATATTTTCATTCCCCATTCTTGCAACAGGAATAGATGAGTTGCACAAAGAAATTAAATATAAGCTCAATTCTGGAAATGCATGTTATTATGTATTACAGGGACTATTGTCGTCCCAACTTCTTTAAAAGAAACGTTAAACTGAAAATATATAAACCTGTTGTTCTACCAGTTATATTATATGGATGCGAAACATGGACTCTTACTTTAAGAGAGGAGAGGAGATTACGAGTATTTCGCGTCACATGTAAAGTATTTGCGGGAATTTATTCTTCGTCCTGGCTTTACGCTGAACAGGAGAAGAGCGTTCATGTTCAGAAAATGGGTTCATACCGGAAATGTATACTTAATTCGCTGGATGATGTGTAGTGTTCCCCGGAGAGAATCAGAACTACATGCAGCTTAGGAAAGTGAGAATGACTACTTGTTTTGCATGTCCACTCTCACCCATCTGTCACTTTCACTGGCAAATTGCAACACAACAAATCCACGTCTTTCGTAAAAGTGACCTTTAAAAGAATCTCGAGCTGTAAATTCGATTATCTTCTTCTTCTTCTTCGGCTTTCCCCCATTTATAGGTGTGCTGTCTTCAGTTTCCATTAATCTCTATCATCCTAATCTCCTTCTTCCAAATTCCTATCATCCATTATAGTTCTGACATAGGTTTTCCATTTCCATCTTGGTCTGACACGTTTATTTCTTCCAGGAGGTGACCATTGGTATATATTTTTTGGCCATCTTTCATTTTCCATTCTTTGTACATGGCCATACCATTTAAGTGTTTGATTTTCAATCCTCTTAACAACAGATGTGGTGACATTCACTTCTCTCCAAAGGAATTCATTTCTTATTTTATCCTGTCTTGTTTTTTTGAGGCTTCTTCTAATATAATCAAATTCAACTGTTCTAATTATATTTTTTTGTACTTCCGTCAAAGACCTAGTTTCACTTCCACATGACAAAATATTCTGTATTATGCTCTCATAAATTTTCATTTTAGTTTCCTTTTTGATATTTTTGTTCCAAATTATTCCATGTAATGTTTTAGTTGCATTTTTTGCCATTGCAATTTTAGTTTGTACATCTCTCTCACAGGTACCAAAACTTGTAATTATTGACCCGATTCCGATTGAGGGTCTTTTCCACTTTGCAGCGGTTGCCCTTTTACTAGCCGGCTGCTTGCCCTTCACATCCACATGTGTATCACAGAGGTAGATGATCAACAGCCAGTGTAGGGGTGACATGTGGTTAGCATGTCGAGTCCCCCAGCCGTTATAGCTGGTTCCTCAACCTGGAGCCGCTACTTATTGTAGCTACCCAACTGCCTCACGATGCTGGGTGGGCACCGGTCCCATACTGGCCGAAATACCATGAGAAACTTTCTTCCCCCATGGAGACTCGAACCAGCGCAAGTCCCGTAGCTCTGCGCCAAGGCTTCCTACCTTAACCGCTCGGCTACCCAAGATATTAAAAAAAATCACTTTTTTTTTCCCCCTGTTTCGAGTATGAGGTCATTCACATCCTTTCCCAAACACATATATTCTGTTTTCTGTAAATAAATTCGATTATAATTTTTTTAATATATTATGATGATGATTAAAGATGAGGCCATTGAGCAAGTGGAGAGCTTCAAACACTTGGATTGTGCTATCAGTAGTAACATGAACTGCGGTCAGGAAGTAAAGCAGAGGATAGCAATGGCAGAAGAAGCTTTTAACAAGAAGATATGCATTTTCTGCAGACCTTTGGCAAGTGAAGTGCTTTGTGTAGTATTGTATGGTGCATAGGCCCTAGACTTGGACATTACGACGAATGAGGAAAAGCGACTGGAAGATTTTGAGATGTGGATATGGAGAAGGATGGGATGTATAAAATGGACAGACAAAATGAAAAATAAAGATGTACTAGACACAGTGGGTGAAAGAAGAACAATGCTGGAACTCATAAAGAAGAGGAAAAGAAATTGGATTGGCCACTGGCTAAGAAGAAACTGCCTGCTGACGGATGCCCTAGCGTATGGTTAACAGAAAGAAAGTTAGAGGCAGAAAAATACATCAGATGATAGACAATATTAAAATAAATGGTTTGTATGCGGATACAAAAATGAAAGCTGAGTTAAGGAAAGAGTGGAAAATGCTGAGTTTGCAGTATCTATCCTTTTACTCCTTTTCTGATAGTTATTGTATTAAAAAATTAATAATCGAATTTAGAGCAATTAGAAGCAGAGTCAGTAGAAGAAAAATTCAACAGACATACATTAAGAGAACTGGATTCTTAACCTTTCAGATATAAGAAATATAGAAACTGCAGAAATGAAATTCTTACGTTCAGTAACAGATGTAACAATTTTGGACACAAAAAGAAATGAAGACATTAGAAAATACTTAAATAGTTTTAATTTAATAAATATAATTGACAACATGAGAAACAACTGGTATGAACATGTTAAAAGAATGCTTACAGATAGAATCACCCCAGCTGTTATTAAAGTACAAATCAATATGACATAGAAGTGTTGGACGCCCATTTACTAGATGGGAAGATTCATTAAATCCCACTTGATGTGAAAACAGGTCGATAGACCTAATTTCATGAAGTATTAGAAGAAGAAGAAAAAGAAGAAGAAGAAGAAGGAGATATAAATTAAACTGGCTAGACCACGTAAAAGAATGGATAATTAAAAATCCCAAAAAAATGATGATGCAATATAAACCCAAAGGACATCGTCGACCAGGAACACCTCTTAAAAGACTGCTAGATGGGGCCGAAACAGCTCTACAAAGGGTTAATTCGTGACGGATGATGATGGTTTTCCTACAGGAAGCTTCCATGCCGCTCTTTCATTCACCATTCCTGCCCGTCGTAGTTTATGAGATTTAACTGTTCTTAGTATATCTGGTTTCTATAAAGATCATGTAGCTCACTGTTATGCAGTCTTCTCCATTTGTCTGTCTGTTCATCTATCTTTGGTCAAAACATTTTCTTAAGAACTTTATTCTCAAATACTCGTAATCTCCTTTCCTCCCTTGAATTAAGAGTCCATGTTTCACATCCATATAATATAAGTGGTTTTCCTCTCTTAGTCTATCTACTAGGACTTCCATTCTAGTTTTACTACAAGGAGTTTCCATGCCTCTCTTTCATTCCCCATTCGTGCACATGTCCTACCCATCACAGTTTACGAGGCTTTACTGTTCTTATTATCTCTGGTTTCCTATAAAGACCACGAAGCTCACTGTTACGTAATCTTCTACATTCTCCTGTCTTTTCATCTCTCATTGGTCCAAACATTTTCCTAAGAACTTTATTCTCAAATACTCGTAATCTTTTCTCTCTCTGTGTGTGTGTATATATATATATATATATATATATATATATATATATATATATATGTCTAATGCCACCAGGTTATCTTTTATGACATTTCTGGCTTTCTCCCCTGGCATTGGCGGAATTGTAATCCATTTCTTAGGTTGGGGCACCTGGAGGGCGGAGTTACGTTACCCCGATCATATGGTGGATGATAAATGATAATGAAGCGCCAGGAGAGTTCTTAACCTAAACTTAACCTAAATTCCAGACCATGGGCAACCACAGAATAATTCCCTTTATGAAAAAATGCCTATGGTCTGACCATCTCGGAAGCGAATCCGTGACCTTCATGAACAGTAGTCAGTTAACGTTGACCACTATCCCAATGAGACTAGTCCTCTCTCTCTCTCTCTCTCTCTAGCTCCTCTCTCCTCTCTCTCCTCGCTCTCTCGTCCTCTCATCTCTCTCCCTCCCTCTCTCTCTCTCTCTCTATCTCTATCTATCTATTAATATATTTATTGTATATGATTAAAAAAAGATTTGGGTAGAAATACACCAGAAGGCGTTGCCCGCTATGGGAATAAGATATTATGCATTCAAATAGAGAGTGTACTTTAGATACATCCATGTATTGTACTTGCTCATCCAAACAACGAAGTGCAAAACAGGTTTTGTTCCAGAAGAAACACGAACGTAGTCACGGTCCGGTAGATATAATATTCAACATTTCAGTTGTGTGGATATTTAGTTGTCTCCATCAAGTGACGGTGACCGACATCAGCCACTTGGTCGCTAAACACTTCACTGTGTGTCGGGTTGGCTAATTGGAAACTGTTTTGTTCTTCACACAACGTGATAACATCTCTAAAAAACCTTTAATTAATTGAAGACTTATTCCATTTCCTTTCGACACACCGTCGCAAATTGTTCTCCACAATGCAGAATGTCTCAAATTGGTGTGTACACCCTTAGAAACGTCATTTCTCAATAATTAAATGAGACATAAATACAATTTTTGTTGTGTTGCTTATTTCAAATTCCCTTAAGTCCATACATGTTAAAAATGTCCACCGTCAGCTTTAAAGGAGGAGAAAAGGTTACAAATATTTGAGATTAAAGTTCTTAGGAAAATTTTTGGACCAAAGAGAGATGAACAGACAGGCGAATTGAGAAGACTTACATAATAGTGAACTACACGGTCTTTATAGGAAGCCAGATATAATAAGAACATTTAAAGTATCGTACACAGCGATGGGCAGGACATGTGGCACGAATGGGGAATGATAGAGGTGCATGGAAACTTCTTGTAGGCAAACCAGAGGGAAAACGCCCAGTTGGTAGACCACGAATGAGGCGGGGGTATAACTTTAACCATGGTTTGAGGGAAGTAGATTATACAGGGAATAACTGGAGAACATTAACTCAGGATAGGAATGTATGGAGAGCTTATGTCCGCGCGTTCATGAACCTACTGGTTCGATAGTGCCGGTGAGTTAGTTAGTTAGGATAACAGTAACCAATAGGTGGTTTTACTGTATAGAGCTAGTTTATCGTGCTGGTGAAAGGGAATGCGGGATCGAGGCTAGACGAGGGCGTTCTTGCAGCGATTTAAAAAAAATAAAAAAGTAGTCATTGTACTCTGCTGGGAGAAAGTGAAGGAAGAAGAAAAACAAGGTCTTATAAAACTAGTAATCATGTGCATTTCGAAATATTACAGCTGCATTCCACTTTCCCTTCGTCTGAAAGATGCATCTTCATGCATTACTTCTACACTCAAATTACGTTTATACGAAGTAATGTGTGGCACTATTAAAATAACCCTTAAAAACACAAGAAAATAAAAATGAAATTTTATAAAGTAATGCCGGTTCGTCCACCGCTCTGGTCTCGAGGTAGCGTGCTGCCTTGTCACGCAACGGGCCCGGGTTCGATCCCCGGTCGGGGCAGTTTTTCTGGGTGAGGTTTATATCGGGGTTTTTCCTCACCTGTAAAACAAATGTCAGGAAAACATTAAGGCCCAAACGGTCCCCGAAAGCATATGGCCATCATCATCATCCTTATCATCATCATCCTTCACCGATGTGGAAAGCAACGGGAAGCTACCACACCTACAATTCCCTAGTAAAGCTGCAAGCATAACATGAAAATGCTATGATTGCAGTGAAGGTCGTACCTTCGGGCAGAATTACTATGGACGGATGGAATGCCTGTTCCTGTATAGAGACTCTTGACGTCCGAACTCCTTTCAAAAAACGTTAAACTGAAAATATATAAAACTATTATTCTAACAGTTATATTATATGGTGCGAAACATGGACTCTTACTTTAAGGGAGGAAAGGAGATTACGAGTATTTGAGAATCAAATTCTTAGGAAAATTTTTGGACCGAAGGGAGATGAACGGACAGATGAATGGAGAAGTCTACCGAATAGTGAACTACATGGTCTTTATAGGAAGCCTGATATAATAACAGTTAAGTCTCGTAGACTGAGATGGACAGGACATGTGGCACGAATGAAAAATGAAATATGTGCATGGAAGCTTTTCGTAGAAAAACTAGAGGGAAAAATCCCAGTTGGTAGACCAAGAATGAGGTGGGAGAATAACGTTAACTATGATTTGAAGGAAGTAGATTATACAGGGAATGATTGGAAAAAATTAGCTCAGGATAGGGATGTATGGAAAGCTTATGTCCTACAGGATCAATTTGAGAGATGATTGGAAAACATTTGCACTCAGAACTTTTTTGATGAGTAGACCTGAATATCTCAGGTTACGTTTAATACTCGTAGATACACAAGTTAGTGGGTTTTGAATAACTTGCAAAAGTGTTGGTGTATTGTTGCAGTACAAGCTGCTCCAATTGCAAACAACTTTCATTAGCTGACTGACTCACTGCAGCTCTTCTCTTTAAGGCTCGAAAGTGAGATGATTGCATTACCACTAACTGCGGTGAATTCAATCCATCAAAACATGAAGTAGGTTCACCTTTTGAAATGTCTCATTATTTTAATGCATTGTTCTACTTCGTTTTTGAGATTGTAGTGCAGATGGCTTGTTGCCGTACACGATCACATCAAAACCTCCTACTTCACAGAACCTCCCACTATTCTAATTCCTATACTGTATCTACTGCTAAACTCTGCAACTTCTTAGCACAAGAAATCAGAAACTGCCAAACAATAGCTTCTTTAAAAATGTTTTAAACTTTCTTTTACAATTGGACGATGTTATGCATAAACGGTCTAAATATCATTTAAAAACAATGAGATTTTGATCTCATCTGTTGCACTGGCTCATAAAGTAAGTGTATGCACACTTCTAGTGCCAAATCTTTAAATATAACCTTTTATTAAAGAAAAATGTAAACGCCATCAGAGATTCTGTGTTTTGCAACAAACGGATATGAAACCAGATCTTCATAAATGCTAATATAATTTTACATCATCCATATAACTGGAAGCATGGACTCTTACTTTATTTTTTTATTTTTATTTATTATTTTACCTGATGGAGCTAAGACCGTAAGGTCTTCTCTTCCACTTCACCAGTGTTAAATTATACATACAATAAGAATTATGATAAATTATAACATAATAGATAATTATAGACTACACAATATAAAGTTGACAAGAGAAAGAAAGGAAAATAGTAATAGTAATAATAATAACAAAAATGATAACCTGTAGTTAGATTAAGTAAATGGTTTAGTAAAGAAAGTTTAAAATATAAAGGAATAATAAAAGTATATATGGAACTTATTATATTGTTATATATTATATTGTCTAGGGAAATGTGAAGTGAGTTTCTTTTTAATCTGTTTTTGAGTCGGGCAGTCCTTGATATACGAGGGGAGGGAATTCCAGAGTCGGGTGGCTGAAACAAGAAAGGATGAGGAATAGTGAAATGTTCGATGCAGAGGAACAGCTAGAGTTAAATTTTCTCTCGATACTTTAAGGAAAGGAAAAAAAAAAGAGTATTTCAGAACAGATGAAGTTCTTTAAAAAATTGTTGGACAAAAGAGAGATTAACAGATAAGTGAATGGAGAAGACTACATAATAGTGGGCTACATAATCTTTATAGGAAACCAGATATAATAACAGTAAAGTCTTGTAGACTGCGATGGGCAGGACATGTGGAACGAAAGGCGAATGGAAGATAGGCATGAAAGCTTCTTGTAGGAAAATGAGAGGGAAAGCAACCAGTAGGTAGGTCGAGAATTACATAGGAGAATTCAGGACATGTGGCACGAATGGAGAATCAAATACGAGCATGAAACATCTTATAGGGAAACCAGAGGGAAAGCACCTAGTAGATAGGCCAATAATGAGATGGGAGAATAACGTTTACCATGATTAGAGGGCGGTGAATTACACAGCAGATGATTGGAAAACATTGCCTCAGAATAGGGATGTATGGAAAGCTTATGTAAGCGTGGCATGGACTTGCGGGTTCGGGTGTACCAGTGAGTTAGTATTTGAATAAAGTGAAGTGTTTGCTTTAGATTCGTGTTAAATCTCTAAGTAAAGAATGACAAATGAACGGAAGTGTTTCAAGGTTGTGTTTGCTAACAACTATGTCACGTTAAAGTGCGAAGTAGCAGAACTATTTTTTAATAAAGTACCACTCTCACTCATTAGTTATAACTAACCGTAGGTTCATGGCCGCGCAGACATAAGTTCTCCATACGTCCCTATCCTGAGCTATGTTTTCCAATCATTCCCTGTATAATATATTCCCTCAAATCATTAGTTATATTCTTAACAAGTATATAACATAACATTAAGAGATCGCATTAGAAGTGACAAGATTAGAGAAAATTTACAAATACAACAAATTTACAATTGGATGATCAATAGAAGGAAAGAATGGAATGAACATATAAACAGAATGTGAAACGACAGAATAGTTAAAATAGCTAGGGATAAATTCCCAACTGGGAAAAGAAATATTGGACCCTGAAGAAAAGATGGAAAGATATAATTGAGGCAATACATTAAAGAGGAATAGAAGACACCTTGTCTACATTGGATGAAAGAATAAGTATAAGTGTCTAAATAACACATATGATTCAATTAAGGGGGAAAGTAAGTTGAGCAATTACATGCTGTTGTGAATGGACACCAAGGCCTCTCTGGTAAATTCAACTTACTTCCCTAAAAACAGAATGATAATTAGGCCATATCAGTATACTCGTAAGAGTGAACACATAACTACAATATGACACGTATGTGAACAATTTAATGCTTGTGATGTGGGTTGCCTGGATTCTGCATAACAATCATATCCAGGGCACGCGTCTTAACTTCGTGACTTGGACTCTAGTGAAAGGGATAGTGGAACGCGGTACGCTCAAAGCTATGCTAAACAGTTTCTAATACAGCTTTCAACTTACTTAACAGCTTTATTGGTTTATTATTTTAAATAATAGGGAAGTTGTGAGAAACTAGAGCTATTTGAATTTAAGAACATACGTGTGTGTGATTTATCATGTCTTCAAATTCATATCCCATCTCCATTTTATAATAATACAACAATGAAATGTATACGATTTTAAATAGTGCTTTCTGACGTGGAATATGAAATTTCATAAAATTAATGGTACTAGCTCCACTTCTACACATGATACAACAATGCCATTTTTACTACATTTTAAATAATACTTCCTGATGTGGAACATTAAATTTCATAAAGTTAATGGCACTATCTCCATTTTTATACGTGATAAAACAATGAAATATATATAATACATTTTAAACAATGCTTCCTGGAGTAGAATATTAAATTTCATAAATTTAATGGTACTATCTCCACTTCTACACATGATACAACATTGAAATTTAAACTAGATTTTAAATAATGATTCGGAAAATTAAATTTCATATAAAGTTAATGGTACTATCTCTATTTTTATACGTGATAAAACAATGAAATTGATACTAAATTTTAAACAATGCTTCCTCATGTAGAATATTAAATTTCATAAATTTAATGGTACTATCTCCACTTCTACACATGATACAACATTGAAATTTAAACTAGATTTTAAATAATGATTCGGAAAATTAAATTTCATATAAAGTTAATGGTACTATCTCTATTTTTATACATGATAAAACAATGAAATTGATACTAAATTTTAAACAATGCTTCCTCATGTAGAATATTAAATTTCATAAATTTAATGGTACTATCTCCACTTCTACACATTATACAACATTGAAATTTAAACTAGATTTTAAATAATGATTCGGAAAATTAAATTTCATATAAAGTTAATGGTACTATCTCTATTTTTATACATGATAAAACAATGAAATTGATACTAAATTTTAAACAATGCTTCCTCATGTAGAATATTAAATTTCATAAATTTAATGGTACTATCTCCACTTCTACACATGATACAACATTGAAATTTAAACTAGATTTTAAATAATGCTTCCTGATCTGGAAAATTAAATTTCATAAAGTTAATGGTACTATCTCCATTTTTATACATGATACAACAATGAAATTTATACTTGATTTTAAATGATGCTTCCATATGTAGAATATGAAATTCTATAAAGTTAATGTTACACAAGATACAACAATGACATTTATACTAGACTTTAAATAATGCTTCCTGACCTGGAAAATGAAATGACATAAAGTTAATGGGACTATCTCCACTTTTAAACAAAATACAACTTTAACATTTATACCAGATTTTAAATAATGCTTCCTGATGTAGAATATGAAATTCAATAAAGTTAATGGTACTATCTTCACTTTTACACAAGATACAGCAATGCAATTTATACCAGATTTTAAATTATGCCTCCTGATACTGAATTATGATATTTCATAAAGTTAATGGTACTATCCCCGCTTTTACACATGATACAATGATGACAATTATACCAGATTTTAAGTTATGCTTCCAGATGTGGAATATGAAATTTCATAGAGTTAAAGCTACTGGTTTGCCTTTTAGTAAAGTAAAGTGATCCCACAACAGACCCGGAGGCCCTTGGGGTAGTAGGAGGTTAAGGCTCCCACTTTTTTCTAGACAATCGGCACTTTATGTCAGCCGGGTTGTCAGCCCTGCGTGACGGCCGCCTTTACCCCCAGAACAAGCGTCTGGTACTCATTTCCGTTAGAGGCTGAGTCGACCCCAGGGCCATAGTGCCGCCAGAGGGTTTGGGTCAGTTTAAAAATCCTGACCCCAACGGGACTTGAACCCTGGACCCTCCGGCTTGTAGCTCAGTGCCTTAACCACTACGCTACGGCGTGCCCCCTGGTTTGCCTTTTAGAGAATTTGAAAATTTACTTATTGTGCAAAAGATAAAATAATAATTAAATGTAATTAGGTGCACTTTTAAAAAAATATATTAAACGTTATATAATAATTTTTCTTCTGTTGTACACTCATGCCTTTAAGCCGTGGGTTCGAGTCTGATGATTTTTGTGCTCGTAAAAGTAATTCAAACATAAATTAGAGAGAGCCTCTGAACAAAATTTAAATGGCCTTTCCCATTCAAGTAATATCTTAGCTGCCTACTAGATGTCTCTTTGAGATAAGTTAACCACTTGTCACTAGCTAACATCTGTAGGGAAATAAGAGTAACTATATCAGCTTGGTTAAGCAACTTCCGCCCCACCTGAGCTAATCTATAGAGAGACAAAGTACACTCATGGTTCGTCAAGTTACAGCAACGGTAATCCCATACTTAGCGCTCCTGACTTATAATTTCAGAATCTTACTTCTTAACCCCTATACATAATAATAATAATAATAATAATAATAATAATAATAATAATAATAATGTAAAGCAATATTTCAATAATGACCAGTCTCGTAGGGTAGGGATCAGTGTTTCTGACTACAATTCGCGAAGTCCCGGGTTCGATTCTTGGTCAGACAATAGGAATTTTTCCTTAAAGGAAAATTATTCCTGTGGTTGCGCATGGTCTGGAATTTAGGTTTTAAGTTTAGGTTTAATTATTTTTCCTGCAGTTTCATTATCATTATCACACAACATATCATCGGGGTAACGTAACTCCGCTTTCCAGGTGCCCCAACCTAAGAAATGGATTACAATTCCGCTAATTCCAGAGCAGAAAGCAAGAAATGTCATAAAAGACAACTTGGTGGCATTAGACAAAAAAAAAACAATACTTCTCACATTGGTCTAGGTGATCCCGATATCGCGGCTTCTCCTCGACTTGAAAAGTCGCGAGTTCGATCACGATAATCGACGATTTTTTCTGATGGAATTTTAGAGGGTGGGTTTATCACAGTGGAAGACACAAGCCGTACTTCTTGTGTTACAGAGATGGTGACACTGTAAGTTTACCCTCAGATTTTAAAATAATAACCTGTACAAAACTTCTAGGTGTAGGATATCACCCCTAGCCTCGAATAAAACGACGTTAAGCCCACTAAACAATGAGATTTTTCACTTTTTCAGAAATTCGAAGCACGGACCACAATCACAAGCACCAATGGTTCACACACGTCACTCGAGAGACTCAGATGCTGGTATAGGAGTGTAACTTACCGGTCGTGGAATTTAATAGAAAGATGGAGCTGCACCAAGTAGTTTTGGAGCCTCAATCACTTTTCTGCTTTGCTGATAGAACTGAATCCGTGAGTCTGTTGGTAACCTCTTTTATACGCGCTTCTGACGGGAGGGGGCAATGAAAATCGAGGTTACCCCTTCCCATCATTCTTTTGTTTCAGTTCAGCCGAGAACAAAGTGAAAAGCTGTTGCTCATATGTCCCATCTTCCGGAGATACCCTTCTAAAATCGCTTTCAGCTGAGGGTTTGTCATTCACTTTCTTGGTGACTTTCAAACAACAATAACAGTTTCACCTCCCGGGCTTTCAATTCGTAAATTTATTTTTTTAACGTGAGCTTCATTTTAAAGTGTTGACACATTAATGAAGGTATTAATTTCATCGTGTAGAGAAACTCTAACCCCGAACACCTTCTCCCTCGCAGGGATTGCGTAAACTAAGCGAATTCTCTACAAGTCAAATTTATGGGATTTTCACGTCTAGAAAATAGCATTGCTCTTATGGAGAAATTCTTGCTATTGTCTGTCCAGCCTATGAAACACACTTTGACATTTAACTTCCGAATGTTTTTCTCCGCGCAGAACGTGTAGCGACTTCAGTCAGCTGCTTATTACAAGCCGATAAATTAATTCACAACACTCGTTTAATTTTTAATGTTGCAGGTTGTATTAACACACACAATGGTATGTAGAAAACAAATTAAATTATAATTGTTAGTATAAACAAATTAATTTAAATCAAACATTCAAATTATTCTAACTGACATTCAACTTCCTCTCAAGAATCGATTAATTTCAAACAAATGCGAATTTTTAGTATCTCTCCGACCTTCGAACAAACATGTAGCTGTATACTGTATTCTGATCAACTGTAATTAACATAAATAGCTTCAAATATGTAATTATATTAATGGAATGCGTGATCTATTTTTTTTTGCTTCCGTTAAACTGTGCTTTGGTCACAAACGAATCGCAGTAACTGCAGCAGTCATGTGCTTCGGAAATTTCCCGTCCATTTGTTTTCCTCAAGTGTGTTTCTTAGGCTGGACAGACTATAGCAAAAGTGTCCTTTTATGTGAAATTGATTTATTAGTTAATTCATTTGAAATAAATAAAATAAATATCCTCAACTCGTGTCCAACTCAGGGTCGGGTCGAGGGATGAGATGAGATGAACCCCTATATATATACATATATATAGGTCCGTAAATGACAAAGGTGCCGGCCGACCACTCCTGACGCAGAATCAAAGGAGCAGATGGATGAAATTAAACGAAATGGACGAGATGAATATGGAGAGAAGGTGAAATTAAATTGTGGCAGGATAAAAGGGAGAAACCCCGAGAAAAACCTGCCAAAACTCCATTTCGTCCACCATGAAACCCAATGGAGTGACCGAAACTCGATCTCGGGGCCCCAGCGGTGATTTCAAATAAATAATTTAGTTAAATAGTTTCACCTACAACTTTGTCAAGAAGATGGCTGCTTGATTTATTGAAAAATGCCATTATAGAACGTATAATTATCGCATATATTTAATAAAGTTGAAGTGAACTCAATTACCGGAACAGCGACTGGTGGAGAGCCACTGAACCATCGCATTTCAACGAAATTTGGAGATATTTATATATAGGCCTATATATGCACATTGTGCGGTCTTCATTATTATTATTATTATTATTATTATTATTATTATTATTATTATTATTATTATATTTCCATCTCTGTCACTCAGTCTGTGGCGTCAAGTGGCAACAGCGTCCCCATAAGAGCAATACTATTTTCTAGAGATGAAAAATTATATAGCTGCTTTATGTAATAAATTTTCTTTTGTTAATTTGATGCTTTATAAATAAAAGGAACGAAGCACCATTTTTTTGGTATTTCTTTGATATAACCGCATTTGAAACTTTAAAAGCACGCCGTGTTTTATTTAAACAGAACCAACATCTAATTTTGTTTAACAATAAAGGAGAATGGAGATTAACCATATCATCTTTTGACTCCTGAATTTAAGTTATTGATATTTTCTGCTCAATTTTTTATGTTTACATATGTCATGATTGAACTTCCTGAAAATAATGTATTATCTTGAAACACTTGAACAAAACACATTAAATAAATGATTTAATAAAGCAAATAAAGAATTGTATGTGACAGATTCTTATTTAATATATTAATACCACTATAATTATATTTAAAAAAGGTTTCATATTCTTCTTTTTTTTAATGAAGATACCTTAGAAACGCTTTCAATCAGTTATGTCACTAATGTACAAAATTAGAGGCATCGGGTTCAAACCCGGTTCAGGGGTTTATTTTCTTTTCTTGTCATGTTTGGTCTTCATTGTTAAATGTCAATATTTAATTATAACATCGAAATAAATACGCGACACTGCTATAAAGTAAAAATATTCTCTTTAATTTGCTTATGTTCTGTTTATTATGATAGAGAATTGTATATAAGAAAAGAAAAATAAAAATGCTAGGAGCCTAAGTGGACTTGTGATTATGTGACTCACGTAAACAGTTAGAGGTAACGGGTTCAAATCCCGGTTCAGACGTTTATTTTACGTTTCATGTCATATATATATATATATATATGAAGAGAAAAATAAATGCTTGAGTCGGGATTTGAGCCCGAGTCTCTAAACTCTGTACGTTTAGCGTTCTAACCAACTTAGCTACTCAAGTATTCCAAAACAAACATACATTTTTCTTATATTATGTAGTATTCTTAGTATAGTTATAGTATAGTTATAACATCTAAAAAAAAAAAATATATATATATATGTGTGTGTGTGTGTGTTTGTGTGTGTGTGTGTGTGTGTGCGTGTGTGTGTGTGTGTGTTTTGTCCACCGCTGTGGTCTCGAGGTAGCGTGCTGCTTTGTCACGCAGCGGGACCAGGTTCGATCCCCGGTCGGGACAGTTTTTCTGGGTGAGGTTTTTATCGGGGTTTTTCCTCATCTGTAAGACAAATGTCAGGAAAACTTTAAGGCCTAAACGGTCCCCGAAATCATATGGCCATCATCATCCTTGTCGTTATCATCATCATCATCATCATCATCATCATCCTTCACCGGTGTGGAAAGCAACGGGAAGCTACCACACCTACAATTCCCTAGTAAAGCTGCAAAGCATAGTATGAAAATGCTATGATTGCAGTGAAAGACCTCGGGCAGAATTACTATGGAAGGATATGTGTGTGTGTGTGTGGGTGACATGGTGTTTTTTAATGTCTATTAAGTAAGATCGGTGAAAATTTGTAATTAAGAACTTATAGAACTTTTACGTAGTCGTGAGGCTTAAGTGCACCCAGTACTTATTTGGGTTAAAAAATCGATTTTTTTTGCTTCAAAAATCCAGGAAGGTCTATTTTATTGACATGAAATATCATTTTGTCGGTTTTGGACATTTAAACCCATACAAATTGATTTTTAATATCGCGTCTCTATGTTCTGCTAATGTGAACTTTTATTTTATTTTATTTATTTATTTTTTTTTGCATTTTGTATTTATTCATATTTTGGTACACTTTTCTCTGAAACTATGAAAGTTAGGAGAACAGTTTTTGGCATAGAGCTCTATAATAATAAAGCAAATTTATCTTTGTGCTATTGAGAGCGTTTGAAATTAAAAAAAAACGTGCAAAATTTTTAACAAAAAACATTTTTGGTCTTTGAATTTTTTAAAAAATAAATCACAATCCATATATGAACACAAGCAAACCTTATTATTGTCAAATGAACTATGGACAATAACATACTAAATTATGGAAATAATTGGATAAGCAGTTTTTGAGAAAATTGTACCAAGACAATACTTTTAAGAAGTTGGGTTTTTTATTTTATTTGTATTTTAAATTACTCATGAAGAAATGTGTGTAAAAAGTTAACCAGAGTGTCATTATGTTCAGGAAGATTTGTTTAATTAGTGACATAATTTTCATGCACAAAACTTTAGAATAATTATTTTGTATTTTGCATATTTTTAAACCAAATTACATAGAAATTAGTACTGGGTGCCCTTAAAACTACCCGATGTTTATCCAGAGACTGGGTCCGGCATCCTCAGAGCCAACAGCTCGGAAAAGTTCTACAAGATCATAATAACCTCCGGATGTAAAATCCTAAGTTAATATACAGGGTGTTCCCAACCTTTAGGGTTAAAATTATACAGACGATAGACCACTCTATTTGGAGCATTTTGACATAAGGGACTAGCGGTTGGAAATTAATATTTTGGTTGTCAGGACATCTTGAAGATCATTTGCAAGCTGCTTTTTGACACTCATAACCAATTTAATGCTCAGAGCAGTTGTTGAAAGTGGTAACCACTTGTCTCAATGCATGCATTACAATGACACGTGTCATTTTGTCGCACCCTCTCCAAAATCCCTAGTGTCTGTTGCAAAATGATAGCGGTAGTTAGGACCCTAGCAAGCAGTTCCTCTTCACTTTCTACTGGAGTTTCATACACCAATGTTTTCATGTGCTTACCATAAGCAAAACAAATAACAAATGAAAGCGCCAGGTAGTTTGTTATGACAATTTAAACAGCTTACAGAAATGTCCCTCATATAATTTCAAGATGGCGTTGCGTATAAAATATTAACTTCCGACCACTGCACTGGTACCTTATTTTAAAATGCTCCAAATAGAGTCATCTATCATCTGTATAATTTTGACTCTAAAGGTTGGGAACACCCTGTATATTGACTTAGGCTTTAACATCCGGAGTTTATTATGATTTTGTAGATCTTTTCCGGGCTGTTGGCTCTGAGGATGCCGGACCCAGTCTCTGGATAAACGTCGGGCAGTTTTAAGCCTCATGACTAAGGAAAAGTTATACAAGTTCATAATTATTACACATTTTCACCGATCTTATTTAATAGACATTAAGGGGGTGATGAGTGAAATTTCTATTCTCTACATTTTTTGAGCTAGAGACTTGATGTTTTGTACAAACATTCACTGCATGATACATACTGATGTGTTTAAGTTTCATTCTTGTGAGACATTTATTTTATGAGTTATTAAATATTATATTTTTAAAAATTGCATATATTATAATTAAATGGGTTCCACAATTTTTTAGTAAAATGTCTGATTTTTTTCTACAGGACCCCTAAAATATTTAGAAAAAACATCATGCATTAGAATTCTTATAATGTGAATAGAAAGGGATAAAAAATACTGTTGTACCTCATGCGTGGAATTAAAAAAAATAATTGCATGCATTTCATTTTTTATTTTTTAAAATACTACTTCAATCGTGAAACCCATGCACTACTTTGTTACTCATTGTTTTTAGGACATGCAGTAAAAATTTGAACCTTCTAGGACAAAATTTGTGAATTCCATTCAATTTTGGATGTACAAAAATGCAGTGAAAATAGAAGTGTGGAAAAACAAGTTTAAAGATTGGCATGCAATTTAAATACAATATGTAACATACAGGCCTAATCAGCACTTTATGACAGTTAGAAGCGTCATAGGCCTCTGAAACTTTGCCAACATATACATTATAGTACAGGCTATTTTTTAGTACAAAAAACAAAAAAATGCCAATTTTGATATCAAATGGTCAATTTTTAACCCATCACTCCCTTAAAAAGAGACCATGCCCTATATATATATATATATATATATATATATATATATATATATATAGTAGTCTCGAGGCAGCGTGTTGACTTGTCGCGCATGGGGCCCGGATTCGATCCCCGGTCGGGACAAGTTTCCTGGGTGAGATTTTTTCCGAGGTTTTTCCTCACTTGTAAGATAAATGTCAGGTAGCTTTGAGGCCCAAAAGGTCCGCGAACATTATCTGGCCATCATCATTATCATCCTTCACCAGTGCGGAAAGCAACGGGAAGCTACCACACTTATTATTCCCTAGTAAAACTGCAAAGCATAGCATGAAAATGTTATAATTGCAGTGAAGGACCTGCCCTAGGGACACTATAGAATTTTTTTTTTGTCTTTTCCAAATGCCCGAGGTTATTTCAACATTTCTTGTGTTCCCTCCTGGCATGGCGTACTTGTAACCCACTTCTGAGGTTGGGGCGCCTGGAAGGCGGGGTTACGCTGCCCCAATGATATGTGAGTTGATGATGATGGCAATGATGCTCCAGGAGAGACCTTAAACTAAACTTAAGCTAATTAGACGAATATGATATTGATGATAATGATGGCCAGATGGTGTTCGGGGTCAGTTTGGGTCTTAAAGTGCCCTAATATTTATCTTATAGGTGAGGAAAAACCCCGAAAAAACCTCACCCAGGAAACTTGTCCCGACCGAGCCCGCTGCGTGACAAGGCAGCACGCTACCTCGAGACCACAGCAGTGGACAAGCATTATAGAATATACATATATATGACATGAAAAGTAAAATAAACGCCTGAACTGAGATTTGAAACCGATACCTCAAACTGTTTACGTTAGTGACATAACCACTAGTTCACTCAGGCTCCTAGCACTAACATTTTTTTTTCTTCACGCCATAGCGTAGTGGTTAAGGTACTGCGCTACAAGCCGAAAGGTCGAGGGTTTGAGTCCCGGTGGGATCAGGATTTTTAACTGGCCCAAACCTTCTGGCGGCACTATGGCCCTGGAGTCGACTCAGCCTCCAACGGAAATGAGAACCAGACCCTTGTTCTGGGGGTAAAGGCGGCCGTCACGTAGGGCTTACAACCCGGCTAACATCAAGTGCCGATTGTCTATAAAAAGTGGGAGCCTTAACCTCCTACTAGCCCAAGGGCCTCCTGAGGCCTGTAGTAGTGGGCTCACCTTACAATCAATTCTCTATCTGTATATTTTTGAGCCTAAAGTTTGGGTACACCTGTATATTTACAAAATATTTTGATGAGAACAACCTCAACAGTTAATTCCTGTGGAATTGAATAAAAGGAGCAACTGGCAGTACGTTAAGATGCAGGACGTTAAATCGGTTGTCAAACTGGTTGTCACTCTCAACATTAAGTTACGCTCACATCACTTAAGTAGGTCTGTCTACTCTTAAGTTTCTCACTTACATTAGTTTCTCTCCATAAATAATACATCACTTAATATCAGCTAATTCCGAAGGAATGGAGCAATTGACGCTGTTCTCATTAAAAGTTTTGGCTAAATTTTACAATTTGTGACGTGACTTTTTTAATTCGTTCATATAATCCTGTCAAATTTTATTTTTAGGGTTTCATTTTCCAAAATTTCCCACCATTTACATTGATTTTTACATTTGTTCTAACGATTATTTCTATGATATTTAACTCCGTACTTAGCATTAATACGTGACAGCCATATTGATTTTAATGAATATTCTATACAACAACAAAGACGTGTTTCAGTGCAGCCAACTTAGAGTATGTACTAATTAACTGCACACATATACTTCAGAATTTCAGAACTTACTATCTATTTTTCAGCGTTGGATTCTTTCACGGATAAGGATGCTTAAATTGCGTTGGTCTTTCATAGGTTAGAGTACTTAAATTGAGTTAGGTTAGATTTTAAGTCGGTCTTTCAAAGGTTAGAGTACTTAAATTGCATTAGGTTAGCTTTTATGTTAGTCTTTCACAGGTTAGAGCATATAAATTGCGTCAGGTTAGCTCTTAGGTTGGTCTTTCAAATGTTAGAGTACTTAGGCTACATTGCGTTAGGCTAGCTTTTAGGTTGGTCTTCCACAGGTAATAGTACTTAAATTGCGTTAGGTTAGCTTTTAGGTTGGTGTTTCAAAGATTAGAGTACTTCAATTGCGGTAGGTTAGCTTTGAAGTTGGCCTTTCAAAGATTTGAGTACTTAAATTGCGTTAGTTTCGCTTTTAGGTGGCTCTTTCAAAGGTTGGAGTACTTAAATTGCGTTAAGTTATATTTGAAGTTAGTCTTTCAATGATTAGAGTAATTAAATTGCGTTAGGTTAGCTTTTAGGTGGGTCTTTCACAGGTTAGAGTACTTACATTGCGTTAAGTTAGCTCTTAGGTGGTCTTTGACAGGTTAGAGTACTTAAATTGCGTTAGGTTAGCTTTTAGGTTGGTGTTTCAAAAGTTAGAGAATTTAAATTGCGTTAGGTTAGCTTTTAGTTTGGTCTGTCACAGGTTAGAGTACTTAAATTGCGTTAGGTTAGCTTTTAGGTGGGTCTTTCACAGGTTAGAGTACTTAAATTGCGTTAGGTTAGCTTTTAGGTGGGTATTTCACAGGTTAGAGTGCTTAAATCGAGTTAGGTTATCTTTTAGTTTAGTGTTTCTCAGGTTAGAGTACTTAAATTGAGTTAGGTTAGCTTGTAGGTTAGTCTTTCTCAGGTTAGAGCACTTAAATTGCGTTAGGTTAGCTTTTAGGTGGGGCTTTCACAGGTTAGAGTACTTAAATTGCGTTAGGTTAGCTTTTACATTCGTTAAATATCGTGTATATTATGTTAGTTGCATCCCGTGATTTCATAGCGTAAACCGCTTCGCGTTTAGTTGGCGCATGCGCATGGTGTATGATTGGAACTTAGAAAAATGTTTCGCGTCACATGTTGTACAGAATCCCCCTTCTTCTATTCCACCCAAGGAATACATACTAATGATGTGGTGTGTTTTTCTTCCACTTACCAAGACAGTCCATCGCAATGCTCTAGCAGTACTGTAAAGTTGTATCGAACGCAAATGTCCTGGATGAGGTATCCCAGGATTCTTACTCACCTGTTACACATATATTATAAAACATAAAAGTAAAATAAAGCAGAAAAATGCAATATATATATATATATATATATATATATACTAGCGGACCCGGCAGACGTTGTCATGTAGGAACGTTTAATTTTCGTGTCATGGCCGGAAGATAAAAAATGTTTCTTTTTACCATAAAATTCCCCGATTATCATCATCATAGTATATTCACGACTTTATGCCATTTTTTGACCTGTTTCGGCCTCAAGAGAAACACCACCCAAAAGTCTTTTGAGTGGACGTCCTGGTCTTCTTCTTCCTGCAGGTTGATAGCTTAACATCTGCTTGAGTATCCTGTGATATTCCATTCGATGAACATGTTGAATCCAATTTGACTTATAATCAGAAATTTTGTTTTCTAAAGGTTACAGGTGTAATTCTTCTAAGATATCTTCAATTTTTATGATCTAGTAGTGTGTATCTCATTTCAGCAGATCTAAGTCTCTGTATACCCTTCTGTTTCAACGTCCATACTTCGCTACCATACAAAAGCGTTGGAAGAGTCAGTGTTTTATACACTTTTAGTCTTGAATGTTTTTGGACTAACTGTGGCTTGAAGATAGAATTTATTAACCCTAAAATCCTTTAAAAAATTATATTTTTGCATTTACGTTATTTTCTTCTACTAATTAAGACGTATTAAATAGGTTCGCAAGAAAACTCCTCACTGTCATCTTTTAAGCGTGCATGATGACGTCACATTGTTTTCGCGCAGAATATGTCGATAATGCAGATGACTACACATCTCGAAAAATCCTGTAACCCGATTCAGCGCCAACTACCGAGTCCAATCGTGAATCTAAACCATCTACGGACCCACTCAAACACACACAAACAATTTAATCTATATATGTCCTGTCGTTTAGGCAGTTTTAATTTCGGGTTTCAAGTAAACCTCCTCTTATAACTGTTGGGTTCCACACATTTCTGGATAATGTCTACCTCGGTTAATTTTAATAAGATATACCGAGTTTCGTTGTGAAACATCGAAAATTGTGACCGCTACAGCGATTTTTAAATTTTCACTTCAGGTGAACTCCTACACCTAATGGTTTTAAATAATCTAATTGTGAATCTAAACCATCCAGAGACCGACTCAAGCACACACAAAACATTTAATCAAAATCGGTTCAGTCGTTTAAGAGGAGTTCATGACAAACACGTCATGGATTCAAATTCGGCATGATCCCACATGTCATCATCAAGGAATGATGATAATGGCGTGTGGAATCATGCCGAAACGTCGGAATCAGTGGACAGAGGCCGAACTTGAATCCATGACGCGGAAAACCCAAGAAAACTTTCTTATTCATACTTATATATATATATATATATATATATATATATATATATATATATATATATATATATATATATATATATAAAGATGGGTAGTTATTTTTCGTTGTGCAAGATGCAAATTTTCACTACTGTATCTCGAAGGAGCATCGCTGCCTCTTACACAGCGGACCGGGTTCGATCCCCGGTCGGGACATGTTTCTTGGGCGATGGATTTTTTCGGGGGTTTTCCTCACCTGTAAGACAAACGTCAGGAAACTTTAAAGCCCAACGGTCCCCGAACATCATCTGGCCATCATTATCATCAAATCGTATTCGCTATGTTTAACGTGATTGAATGTGTGAATGGTGTGTTTCGTCTTGATGTTGTGTTGTCTCGGAGGAGGTCCTGACATTGAGCTGATTACTCATTCAGGCAAGCCCCCTCCATGTCCTTGTGTGGTCAAAAAATATGTGTGTGATCCATAGTTAAAATCCCTCTCCCGACAGGCCGTGCCACTGTAAGGCCCCTTAAAAATAAAATGTAATGAATATCATTCAAAGCCATGGAACAGCAAAACATTTTATAAACCAACACATTACGTCAAGATAAAACAAATATTTTTCATCTTTCGTTTTAAGTGCATGACTTGTAGCTAACTCAAACTGGCACTATCGAACCTGTAGGTTCTTGGCCGCGCGGACAAAAGCTCTCCATACATCCCTATCCTGAGCTAATGTTTTCTAATCATTCCCTTAAAATCTACTTCCCTCAAATCATAGTTCATATTGTTCTTCCCCCTCATTCTCGGTCTACCAACTGGGCGTTTTCCCTCTGGTTTTCCTACAAGAAGCTTCCATGCACGTCTTTCATTCCTCATTCGTGCCACATATCCTGCCCATCGCAGTCTATGAGACATGACTGTTCTTATTATATCTGGCTTCTTATAAAGACCATGTAGTTCACTGTTATTAAGTCTTCTCCATTCACCTGTCTGTTCATCTCTGTTTGGTCCAAAAATTTTCCTAACAACTTTATTTTCAAATATTCGTAATCTTTTTTGCTCCCTTAAAGTAAGAGTCCATGTTTCACATCCATAAAATATAACTGGTAGAATAACAGTTTTATATATTTTCAGTTTAACGTTTTTTGAGAGAAGTTCGGAAGTCAAGATACATAATAACACACATTTCCAGAATTGAGCCTATGTTTAATTTCTTTGTGCATCTCATTCCTATTTGTAATTATTGTTCCTCGGTATTTGAATTCAACCACGTCTTCAAAATTTCCCTCATTTGTCATTAATTGTCCATTTCCATTATATAATGTACTTCCTTCATGAAATGGATAGTAATTTTACAGACACCTGTATAGCAATATAATGAAATCTAAATTTTAAGTAATATAAAAACAAACGTGTATTTAGATAGAAATTATAGCCCTATTGGTAATATGGAAATATACGCGCACAAGGACTTATTTCGTTAGGGAATTTCTGATGTATCCCAATCAGGAAAATAACCAAGTTTAATAATAAGTTGGGAAATCCATTTCGTTATGTTGGAGTGTTTATGAACGAAAGTGTACATGATTAGAACAAGGTTAGGGTGACCTGCTGATAAATCTTCCACAGCAGTTGATGAATTCGTGGAAAATTAATGTTATGAAAAACACAACATTGACAGATGACTTGCTGACTAAACATTCTGAGAAACAGAAGGCGTTCCAGCTATTAAACAATAAATAAATCAAAGATATTATGTTAATACACATTGTGTTCATTAAAAAAACTCTAATTTACAATTCTTGTTTTTATTTCAAGTTTGGCAACACAAGCAATATTCCACATCTACATGCATTTTCGCTGACTCTATCTTCTTTATAAATAAAAATGTAAATATTCGTTTGTTGATAATCTTAAATCTCCGAGAAACGTCTTCACCATTGCTTTGAAAGTTGACATATACAGGGAGCTCTATAATTCTCCTGTCAAACTTCTAGGACTTGCAGAGGGGTGTGAGTTGATAATATCTAGAATTGGAAACCATGTCCGGAAACTTACCGTTTCCGTGCTCAGCCGTTTGAAAACAAGCATTGCCTGAACGTACGTCACGTGTCTCAGCAAGTAATAGCTTCGCGATTCATCTAAATCGAAAATTTCCCTATCGAGTATTCCAAGACTTTGTGTTTTTTTTTCAAAAAGTCTACATTTTTCGAAATTTTGAAAACTGCAAAAATTGATTGTGGAGGCTGTATCCGGGATTATTAATAAAAATCATGATGCAGTTTCCATTTTGTTTGTTTGATTATTAATGGGTTGAATTGTAAAACAAATTATGTACTGTGTCACGCTTCATAATAAATTACTTGTAAAAGTGGTCGCGTTAAAAACATGTTTCCAAACGGCTGTATCACGGAAACGGTAAGTTTCCGGACATGGTTTCCAATTCTAAATATTATCAACTCAGTCCCGTCTACAGGTCCTAGAAGTTTGTAAGGGGTATTTTAGAGCACTCCGTATAAAGTAAAGTGATCCCACAACAGGCCCGGAGGCCCTTGGGGTAGTAGGAAGTTAAGGCTCCCACTTTTTCTAGACAATCGACACTTTATTTCAGCCGGGTTGTCAGCCCTGCGTGAGGGCCGCCTTTACCCCCAGAACAAGCGTCTGGTACTCATTTCCGTTAGAGGCTGAGTCGACCTCAGGGCCATAGTGCCGCCAGAGGGTTTGGGTAAGTTTACCCCAACGGGACTTGAACTCTCGACCCTCCGGCTTGTAGCTCAGTGCTTTAACCACTGCGCTACGGCGTGCCCCGAGCACTCTGTATATGTTTTTTTTCTTTTTCTTTTTAAGAAATATTCTCTATAATACAGTCGTTTTCTTACAACACATTGCAAATTTTATTCCTCCATACATTCCTATTCTCTGCATCACTCTGTTAATCCTCTCAACACCATACTCCTATGCACTCCCTAAATCCACGGTTCTTTTGGTCTCCCCTCTTTTTTCTGTTGTCCACTGCTTCAAAATTTTAACGTCATCTTAAGTATCCTGTCACCTGACATCCGCTTTACGTGGCCAAACCGTTTGTCTTCTTTCTTCAATAACTTGCAAAACATCCATTATTTCTCTGATTTTTGTATTCCTAATTTTGTCTCTTCTTGAATTTCTAGAAGTCCTCCTAAAGTCCATCTCTGCCACTAATAGTTTATTTGCTTGTATCCAATACTCAATGCATTTTTCGTTGGTTTTGTCGTCTGTGGTCAATCCTGCCTGTATTATTTACATTAGACTTTTTTTTAGCATAGTTCATTTTTTCCCATAAGACGGGGAGCTGGCCCATCGTTATAACCCCCAACATGGAGGACCAGGTGATTTTTGTTCAAGGTTTTCTTCCTCTACTAGCCTTTGACGAACCAACGTCTCCCTATAAGGCAGCAGTTGCCGTCTGGCAAGGAGCCCTCATAGGGTACTATCATCCGGACCAGATGAACCCTGGGTTTTTTAATGAGGTGTTATTCCTCCATCACTCCCCATTTCTCCTGGCAGAGCCTAGTTCTCAAAAACGAGTATAGAGGGTCTAACTATTAAGTTCTAAAACCATTAGGTGTAGGAGTTGACTTGAAACGAAAATTTAAAAATTCTTCTAACTGTAGAAATTATTGTCGATGATTCACAGCGAAACATAATATATCCTATTGAAATAAACCGAGGTAGGTATTAACCAAAAATCAGCGAAATCCGAGCGTTAAAAATGGAGGTTTACCTGCAATTCGAAATTAAAAATCTAATCTAGCAAACACCATGTTGCAATGTATACCTTTGTAGATACCTACAGGTTTTCAAGTCTGGCGAGTGTATAGCCGTAATCTGTTATACTATAAAACCATTAGGTGTTTGACTTCATCTGAAAAGAAATTTTAATAATCATATTCAATTTATTTAGCCGTAGCAGTGCACGCCGGGTATTAGCTAGTAGTAAATAAGAACAATAGTTTATATAGGAGCCGAGCAGTTTAAGGCATCATGCCTTGGTGCAGAGCTACTGGACTTGTTCTGATTTGTGTCCATATAGGGGAAGAACTATTCTCATGGGATTTTGGCCAGTATGAGACCGGTGCTCATTCAGCATCGTGAGGCATTTGGGTAGCTACAATAAGTAGCAATACGATCACATAAGTCTCGTATACTGTAGTGGCACGAATGGGGAATGAAAGAGGAGCATGGAAACTTTTTGTAGGAAAACCAGAGGGAAAACGTCAAGTAGATCAAGAATGAGGTAGGATAATAACATTATCCATGATTTGAGGTAAGTATATTGTACAGGGTATGGTTAGAAAATATCATCATCATCAACAACAAGGATTAATCCCAATGGCCTGTTCCGATCTCATTATAGGTCGAATTGGTCCTTCCATCTCTTCAATGATCTTCCCAACAATCTTCTCCCTTTTGGTTCATAATTATACATTCTTCTTGGTATGCGCTGTTCATTCGTAATACGTGCCAATGGTAAGCATTTTGATAGTATTTTATTCTTCCACAGAGATTAAACATATTAAGTTCTGTTCTTATATCTTCGTTTTTCTTTTTATCGGTCCTTTGGTAATCTGCTATTGCTCTCAACATCTTCATTTCTGCAGCCTCTATTTGTTTACTATCTGTCTTTGTTAATGTCCAGGTTTCACATCCATAGATAAGAGATGGAACTGCCAATACTTCGTAAAATTTTAAAATAGTTTCTTTTCTAGTTTTATTCAATAAAATACGAGTACGTTTAATTGTGCCACATAGATAACTCTTGATTGAAATCGAATGCGTCGTAGAGGTTCTTTGATCTTTGCAAATAAGTTATAGTCACAAGTGCTCCTGTCTGGTGAATTTGATGGATATTCGAGTACTTCCCAATTATACCTTCTAAACAAATTCTACTGAAAATCTTTTTAGGGTGGTATTACTTACTGAATGTGAGAAACAGTGAATGTATTCACAAAATATATTGCTATTTCCAGAATTTCAATATTACACATTTATACAACAAAGTCTTCTCAACAACATGCAGAAAAGCTCCTTATTCGCGGGGGATATGTTATGCAAATCTGCCGCGAATATGGAATGGTAATTTGTATGGGTATATAGGAGATACGTTCCAAGGTTCCAAAATAAGTTAAACATTACCAAAATAAAATCAAATAATGAGACATTATAAATTGGTAACAAAGAAAAAAAGACGCGTGCTATTCAATAAAAATTATTGCACCAAATGACAAGTTGAAACAATAAAACACCGATCGTGGCGAGGGCGGCATTTATCAACGGACATAGCGGGACGTCCAATACAGCAGCGGTGGCTTTAAAAACAAACTTTAGGCTTAGTGACAATAGGTTTGTTTTACTTTGATATTAATTTGTTCATTTGATTTGAATCACTCTTTGTAAAAGTTGCCTTAGCACGTGCCTGCATTAAAAAAAGTTGCGATGCGTTAATAAAGGATACTAATCCTTCTAATATACCGACTGGATCCGCGAATACAGAAACTGTGTCGCAATTTTGTAACCCGCGAATAAGGAGCTTTTACTGTACTACAAGATTACAATGGTCACCACTAGGATCGCTGATTAAGAACAGTGTTGCCATCGAATGCCCTAGTAGATGCGAGGAGATATTGAAACGAGACAATTTTTCCTTTCACCGACATATTGTGGCCTTGATTGTGGGACGACTACTCATGGTGGGTTTATTCTAAACGCGTGCCGCCTGCTACACAATAGGCATGACAATCTACTTCGTGACTCCATTAGTTTTGCCCTTTCTTCATAACACTACTCAGCCGAGACGAGAATGCATGGTGTTCAATTTCAGTTCTACATAGTCCACAGTATTGCTGAACTTGCAAATCAAAAGCAGAGTTGCCAGTTTAGCCACCTTGTGGCTAGATTTGGCCACTTTGAAAAAATAACTACCTACAAATTTGTGAAAAAGCCACTAATAGCTTTTCTGGTCATTAGTCGCCTTTTCTTTAGCTACTTCTAGCCATTTTTATTGTAATTCAATTCTCCCGCTGTGGTCTCGAAGTCCAACTCCTTTAAAAAAAACGTTAAACTGAAAATATATTGAACTGTTATTCTCCCAGTTATATTATATATGGATATGAAACATGGACTCTTACTTTAAGGGAGGAAAGGAGATTACAAGTATTTGAGAATAAAGTTCTTAGGAAAAATTTTGGAGCAAAGAGAGATGGACAGACAGGTAAGAGGAGAAAACTACATAACAGTGAACAGTGAACTACATGGTCTCTATGGGAAGCCAGATATAGTAAGAACAGTCTCGGAGACTGCTATGGGCAGAAGATGTGGCACGAATGGGGAATGAAAGACGTGCACGGAAACTTCTTGTAGGAAAACCAGAGGGAAAACGCCCAGTCGGTAGAACAAGAATAAGGTTGGATAATAACAGTAACTATGATTTGAGGGAAGTAGCTTACACAGGGAATGGTTGGAAAACATTAGCTCAGGATAGGGGTGTACCGAGAGCTTACGTCCGCTCGGCCATGAAACTACGGGTTAGATAGTGCCAGTGAGTTAGTGGTCTCGAAGTAGCGAGCTGCTTTGTCACGCAGCGGGCCCGGGTTCGATTCCCAGTGGGAACAGGCTCCTGGGTGAGGTTTTTTCGGGGTTTTTCCTCACCTGTAAGACAAATGTCAGGAAGCTTAGGGCCCAACGGTCCCCGAAAATCATCGGTCACCATCCTTATCATCTCACAGGTATGGAAAGCAACGGGAAGCTACCACACCTATAATCCCCTAGTAAAACTGCAAAGCATAGCGTGAAAATGCTATGATTGCAGTGAAAGACCTGCCCTCGGGCAGAACACCATAGAAAATAATACTCCAGAATATTGCTGATCTTGGAAGGAAAGCAGGTTGGCATTTCAGCTACTTTGTGGCTACATCTGCCCACTCTGTAAACGTAACTACCTACAAATTTGGCTTTTCTGTCCATTTGCTCACCTATTCTTTATTCACTAACTCATCGCCGGCTTTATCGAACCCATAGATTTATGTCTAGGCGGACATAAGCTCTCCACCACATCCCTATCTCAGCTATGTTTTCCAATCATCCCCCGTATAATCTACATACCTCAAATCATGGTTAATGTTATTCTCCCACCTCGTTCATGGTATACCAACTGAAGGTTTTCCCTCTGGTTTTCGTACATGCACCTCTTTCATTCTCCATTCGTGCCACATGTCCTGCCCATCGCAGTCTACGAAACTTAACTGTTCCTGGATTCTTATAAAGATAATGTAGCTCACTGTTCTCAAGTTTTCTCCATTCACCTGTTAGTTCATATCTCTTTGGTCCAACATTTTTTTAAGATTATTCTCAAATACTCGTAATTTCCTGTCTTCCCTTAAAGTAAGAGTCTATAAAGCAAGGAGGACTATTTTCATTATCATGCCTTTTCTACTGTATGGCTCAGAATCTTGGACTCTTGCTAAACATATGCTAAGAGGATTAGAAGCAAACGTAATATTTAAATTAATATACTCAAGAGTAAAATAGTACATTACAAATAGTATATGCGAGGTTGGGAAGTGTTATTTACAGAAGTCAGGAAATTATTAAAGGTTTTTAATTTCCGAGATTCTGTAAAACACTCAACAAACGTGTGTTGTACATTACTTTTTACTCGATGGTGTTTTCAAAATAATAAACAATAGTGAAATAATAACATATTTGTTGGAAATATTTGCCTTCATTATAAACGACTGGTCCACCGCTGTGGTCTCAAGGTAGCGTGCTGCCTTGTCACGCAGCGGGGCTCGGGTTCGATCCCGGGTCGGGGCAGTTTTTCTGGGTGAGGTTTTTTATCGGGGTTTTTCCTCACCTGTAAGACAAATGTCAGGAAAACTTTAAGGCCCAAACAGTCCCCGAAATCATATGGCCATCATCATCATCCTCCACCGGTGAGGAAAGCAACGGGAAGCTACCATACCTACAATTCACTAGTAAAGCTGCAAGCATAGCATGGAAATGCTATGATTGCAGTGAAGGACCTGCCTTCGGGCAGAATTACTATGGATGGATGGATAAACAACTGACTAACGTTAACAGTCTGGCCATTGTTTATACGGTAAATGCCGAAAATAATTTAGTTGAGACTACAGCAGGCCGTGACACCAATCAGGTACAAATGGCAGAAAGTATGAATGATGGTAATCAAAATGACGAAATTTGAAAAAGCGTGAAGAATGACTAAAATAATAAACCCATTAAAATTGATTGTATATGAAATTAATATTAATGGGGCGATTTTTTGAATAGTTATGAGAATAAAACAATTATTCCATCTTAATCCTTCTATAACTCTAGGAAATCATCAGTGAAGAGGGGCTGCACTTCTTTTTATCAACAGGGGGAAAGAGTACGATTCCAATTAGGCCTACATTCAATAATTGTACGAACTTCACCGTCAACTTCAACGTGAAGGACTAAAAATTATTCAGGTACTTGTAATGCGGTACCGGTAGACCTACTTTATTTTGTTAAGTCAACTTTCAATATTGTTTCAAATAAAGTGCAGTTCATTTAAAATGCAGTGAATTGTTTTATATAATGTATATTAATACTACCTTTTGGATAGATGTTTGTATATACATTGTACACACACACACACACACACACACACACACACACACACATATATATATATATATATATATATATATACACTGCTCAAAACAATTAGAGGAACACTATGAAATATGCAAACATTTTTTCATTGGATAAAGGTACAAACATGAAATTAATAAAGTACATTATTTATGGTTATTTATTTATTGCTCATGTCAGTAAAAACAAATGAATAACGCTGACAATTAACTTATCAAATAATTCCGCTATGTAAGCAATTGAATCTTGTGCTTATTTTTCAAAGTTAAACACTCGTTATATAGAGTTAGTATCGTGCATGCCTCCACGACATTCGATGACAGTTTGGCACCTTCGTGGCATGCTCCCAATAAGATTCTGGATTTCTTCTTGCGGGATATTCTCCCATTCCTCCTTCAGAGCATCTCCAAGTTGCTGCAGAGTTTGTGGAGCCTGGTGTCGGTTCCTGACTTTCCTGTCTAGAAGATTCCACAAGTATTCAATAGGGTTGAGGTCTGGGCTGACCGCTGGCCACTCCATTACCTCAATTTCATTCCTCCTCAGGAAATCCCTGGTGACAGCCGCAGAATGTGCCCTGGCATTATCCTGCATAAATAGAAATCCAGGGCCTACTCCAATGGCGCAGGTACTATATGCTCTTCCAGAACGTGCTCGATATACCGGATAACATTCAGTCGCTGGGGAACAAGTACAAGGTCCGTACGATTGTTGTACATAACTCCGGCCCACACCATTATGGAACCTCCTCCGAATCTATCAATTTCCTGTACAGCCTCTGCAGAAAATCTTTCTCCTGGCCGTCCCCACACCCTCAATCGACCATCACAACGTGTAAGACGATACCTGGATTCGTCCGAGAAGAGCACAGACTCCCACTGGTTCAGGTTCCAATCACCATGGTTTTCAGCATACGTACGTCATGCTGCCTTATGCCCATTTGTTAAGCGTGGTTTTTTAACGAGCCTCTTTGGACGAATATTCTCTTTCCTTAATCTGTTCCTTATGGTTTGGTCTGAAACCCGGATTCCGGAAGTCATATGAAGGTCATTCTGCAGGCCTTTTGCAGTTTTTGTACGCTGTCGAAGAGCAGAAAGAACAACGTATCTGTCATCCTGGGGGCTTGTTTTAAATTTACGGCCCTGGCCACGTCTTCTACAATACTAACCTGTCTCTCTGTGCCTGTTGCGTAACCTGGACACCACGGAAGGAGAAACCCCAAGCTCTCTAGCCACTTGTCGCAGAGATTGACCTTGCCGTAAAAGATGTAGAGCATGATACACTTCAAACTCATTTAAATGCCTCATTTTGTCAGAGACTTCAATAAACAAGGCAATAATCAACATTCGTCACTATAGCAACATCAGGAAGCTTACCAATTAGAAGTGGCCAGTGCCTTCCAAAATAAAAAAAATTCTCTATATTTGTTATTTGAGTTAATTTCTCGCGGAACAGGCCAATTGGTTTAATCCATGCCTGCCATTGATGATGAGTTAATTTCTCTGTATTTAGGCCATGGATCTTTAAAATTTGTATCCAATGATAAAATTAATAATTCAATTTACATATTGTCCAACGTTCAGCATCACAGCTTTAAAAACCAATTACTTATTCAATTTATTACAAGTGTTCCTCTAATTATTTTGGGCAGTGTATATATACATATACATATATATATAAGGGGCAGAGGTTTTACTTCCCGCAATAGGTAGGTAATTTATAATATTACAGAATACTTATTTAGTTATTTATAAGTTGGCAAATAACACTGGTCAACATGATTTTTATCTCATGAGTACCAATTGTTATACTTAATGCAGTTTTTATCGCCTTTTCAAATATGTATTCGGAATTTCCATCACCCACAGTTTTTTTATTTCAATTTCAATTAATGGATTTAAATAATTATTTTTTAATAAACTTTTTTCGTCCATTTGTCCATTGTAAAATAAAACCAAATGAGCTAACTCAGGAGATTTCAGCTATGGAAAAGATATATCAAGGCAAATAGAATCCTAATTTGCTGGCCGATTATTGTTGGACCATCAAGAGGGATGCTCCACAGGCGAAATATAGCAGAAAATCGTCATTTTTTACTTTCTAGGTGAGTCTGAATGTTCGAATATTGTGTAATTACGAATGTAGAAAATATTAAAGTGTTTGAAATTATAAATTCCTGTCTCTCGGAAACCTTGCGTGATGGAGAAAAACAGATATCAGATTTGAATTCAAGAGAAAAAAATACTATGAGAATCACACATTTTTCTTTCTGAGACAAAAAAAAAAGTTTCTTTATTGTTGCTCAATGTAATAAACGTAAATTTGTAATTGTATTGTGGGATAAAAATGTAATAAAGGTAAAATTAATATATGTCATACAATTGTTAATAGCAGGGGCACGCCGTAGCGTAGTGGTTAAGGCACTGAGCTACAAGCCGGAGGGTCGAGGGTTCAAGTCCCGTTGGGTCAGGATTTTTAAAACTGACCCAAACCCTCTGGTGGAAAAGATGAGATAGAGGGTTTATCCATCTACTCAGCCTCTCAACTGAAATGATTACCAGACGCTTGTGTTGGGGGGAAAGGCGGCCGTCACGAAGGGCTGTGAAAACCCGGATCGGACATAAAGGGCCGATTGTCTAGAAGAAAGTGGGAGCCTTAACCTCCTACTAGCCCAAGGGCCTGCCGGGCGGGTTGTGGGATGACTTTAATTGTTAATAGCATCATTACTTATGCAGCATACCTTTGGCTATTAAACAACAAAAAAAACAAAAAAAAAAAGTAGCTTTTGGCAACGGAAAATACCTTTTATACGAAGGGGCAACAAGAATTTCAAGAAAGAAGAGAAAAATTACAAACTCAAGTATAAGGGAGGAGGGAAGGAGGGGAGAAAAGAAGATGACATTATTTTAGATTATATTAAAACTCAGCAATTAAGATGGTCCGGACATGTCCAGCGAATGGAAGAGGATCGGCTACCAAAATGTGTTTTGGATTAAAAACCTGAGGAAAGACGAGGCAGAGGAAGACCTAAAACCTCCTGGAGTCAGGGAATATATTTATACATAAAGGAGAAACATCTACAACCAGGAGATTTGATGGACCGACAAAATTGGCTATTAGGAATCGGACGATGTCAAAGTCATTAATCAACCCACGATCTATCTATCCATCTATAATTTGGCAACCCCGAAATTTAAGAAATTGAACTTTCAATCATGGTCGCCATTCCTGTAAATACGACAGAACGCACTATCGTGCAAAAAAGACATTTGTAGATTATTGAATACAAATTTAATTTTTGTTGTTAATTGTGTAATTGTTGAGGACAAAGACTTGAATACACAACTGGTATTGTTTTCAAATTAAATAAAACTGACTTCATGGCCTCACTAGATCTCACGGAGACAATGTTTATAATTTCACACATTAAATACAGCAAGTAACTGCTTATTGTTAAATTATACAAGCCATCACTATAAAAAAAAACCACTTACAGTGAAGCTAAGAGCCTGTGTTTCGCATCCATATAACTGGCAAAACAGTTATACTTATAGGCCCATATACTAGCTAATACCCGGCGTGCGGTGCTACGCCTAAATAAATTAAATATTGAGGGTTAATTAAATATATGATATAGGCCTACATTGCGATGAACCAAACATGGCGGTTCCTAGAGTAAATTTTTAATTTCAGGTAACCCCCCCCCCTTCTAAACGGTCGAATTTAGCTCATTTTTAGATAATACATATTTGGTTTATTTTAATAGGATATTCCGAGTTTAGTTGTGAAAAATAAAAAAATGCAATCGCTAGAGGGATTTTTAAATTTTCGTTTCAGGTGAACTCCTACACCTAATGATTTTAGAACATAGTAGATAATGGCTAAACACTCGCCGCACTTAAAAACCTGTATAGGCCTATACAAATTTTCACGAAGATAGGTTGAACGGTTTTAGAAGTCTATAAAGGACAGACACACACACATATATAGTCCACTGCTGTGGTCTCGAGGTAGCGTGCTGCCTTGTCACGCAGCGGGCCTGGGTTCGATTCCCGGTCGGGACAAGCTCCTGGGTGAGGTTTTTTCGGTTTTTTCCTCACCTGTAAGGCATATGTCAGGAAGCTTAAGGCCCAACGGTCCCCGAAAATCATTCGGCCATCATCATCATCCTTATCATTATCACCACCATCCTTCACAGGTGTGGAAAGAAACAGGAAACTACCACACCTATAATTCCCTAGTAAAGCTGCAAAGCATAGCATGAAAATACTATGATTGCAGTGAAAGACCTGCCCTCGGGCAGAATTACTACGGATGGATGGAGATAAATAAATAAATAAATAAATAAATAAATATATATATATTTGTTTATTTATTATTATTATTATTATTATTATTATTATTATTATTATTATTGTTGTTGTTATTATCTATAAGGAATTTATCTACAATACAGTAGTTTTCCTACAATCCATTGTAAATTTTATTCCTCCATACATTTCTATGCTCTGCATCGCTCTCTGTTAATCATCTCGACACCATAGTCCTATGCACTCCTTGAACCCACTGTTCTTTTGGTCTTCCCTTTCTTCTGTTGCCCTCCGCTTCAAAATTTAATATCATCTGACATCCTCTTTACGTGGCCAAACCATTTCAGTCTTCTTTCTTGAATAACTTGTAGAACATCCATTATTTCTCTGATTTTAGTATTTCTAATTTTGTGTCTTCTTGAATTTCTAGAAGCCCTCCTCTTGAAGTCCATTTCTGTCACCGATACTTTATGTGCCTGTTCTCTGCTTAATGTCCACGTTTCCGCACCATATAATATTATTATTGTTATTGCTATTAGTAGGCTGGTCTGGTTTTCTCGGGGTTTCTCCCGTTTTCCCCCGCCTAAAATTTAATTCCACCATTTCTCCATACTCATCTCATCCATTTTGTTTCATTTGATTCATCCGCCCCTGTGACGGTGCGTCAGGAGTGGTCGGCCGGCACCCTTGTAGTTCACAGACCTCTATATAGGGGGTTCATCTCATCTCATTCCTCGACCCAATCCTGAGTTGGATCACGAGTTGAGGATATTTATTTTTATTTATATTCATAAAGATTCTGAAGTGTCAGTACACGGAAACTGGAAAGTGAACAGTTTGGGGATTCTTTACAACATGTGACGCGAACAATTTTTCTAAGTTTCAATCATACACCATGCGCATGCGCCAACAAACGCGAAGCGGTTTACACTATGGAATCACGGGATGCACCAACATATACACATATTTAACGAACCTAGAATCTAACCTAACACAATTTAAGTACTCTAGCCTGTGAAATACCAACCTAAAAGCTAACCTAACGCAATTTAAGTACTTTAATCTGTGAAAGAATACAACGCCCAAAAATAAATAGTAAGTTCTGAAATTCTGAAGTATGTATGTACAGTTAATTAGTACATATTCTATGTTGGCTGCACTGAAACACAGAAGATTCGTTAAAATCAATATGGCTGCCACGTCTTCGTGTAGTTCAATATCGTCAAAAAGATTCAAATAATCGTAAGAAAACTTGTAAAAATCATTGTAAATGGTGGGAAATAATTTGAAAAATGAAACCCGAAGAATAAAACTTGAGAGGAGTTTATGAAGGAATTAAAAAAGTCGGGTAACAGTTTGGGTAAAGAATAGCCAACAGGTCGTATGACTAGAAAGAGCCCCTCGTGTCACATGACAATGGAAAGCCAGTGTTTTGTTTTATCACGTTAAATAATCTAAAGTTACCCTCGCGTCTTATGAAAGTGGCGACCTCGCTCGTTGCTTCACGTATTTATGAATATGTTTCACTTAGAAACAAAAACATGCTACTTTTAACCTTGGCACACAATATTCTTCAGTTTTGCACAATTATTATTCGTGTGGATGGCGATTACAAGTGTGTCAGGAAATCCCAGCTCTTTCAACATTTTCATCTTCAGCTTTCTTTACGCATCACGTGACCTGTCCGCACTTTTCACTCACATTGTCGCGCACTTCCTCTTCTTTAGGAAAACATATGTGCCAAGGATTATCTCCGTCGTGTAGGGACTGCGCAGACTAACTGAATTCCTCAGCAAGGTACGGTTCGATTCTCCTACTTAACTTAATACACCGTGTCCATAAAGTCTTTCCAACATTACAATTTGCCATAAGATGAAAACTATAAAAGTTAGAGTTGTGTGGTTTGTGGCAGATGAAAGACAAACTCTCAAAGTTTGTAAAGCAGTGTCAGTGTACCTCCATATTATGTGCACCTGTTGTCGCCCGCAAAACATCTAAGCGATATTCAATTTCTCGCCTTACAGTAGATCTATGCGCGAGGTATACCTTAATTTCTTTCTAACTAACTCACAGAGTTAAATATATATCCATTAAATGATAAAATCAAAGGATATAGAGAAAAATGGTTTAGACATGTAGAAAGAATGAACGTAACAGGATTACCAAAAGCAACATTTAACTACAAGCCAAGAGGTTCAAGGAATATAGAAAGGCCAGTAAAAATATGGACAGAACAACTGTGAGGCGGAACAGGCATTTTGCCTAGCTCGTGAAGTGAAGAAGAAGAAGAAGAAGAAGAAGACTAACTAACTCACTAGCACCATCGCACCCGTAGGTTCATGGTCGCACAGACATAAACTCTTCATAAATCCTGCACTAATGTTTTCCAATCATTTCCTGTATAATCTACTTCCCTCAAATCATAGTTAATGTTATTCTCTCACCTCATTCTTGGTCTACCAACTGGGCGTTTTCCCTCTGGTATTCCTATAAGAAGCTTCCATGCACGTCTTTCATTCTCCATTTGTTCCACATGTCCTGCCCATCGCAGTCTGTGAGACTTAACTGTTATTATATCTGACTTCATATCATCGGGGCAGCGTAACCCCACCTTCCATGCGCTCCAACCTCTGAAGTTGGTTACAATTACGCCCAATGCTAGGAGACACCAGAAACGTCTAAATGACAACCTGAAGCATATTTATAAAACTAACTAATTCACTGGTTCTATCTAGCCCGTAGGTTCATGGCCGCGCGGACGTATGCTCTCCATGCATCCTATCATCAGCCCATGCTTTCCAATCATCCCCCGTATAATGTACTTCCCTCAAATCATGGTTAATGTTATTCTCCCACCTCTTTATTTTACTATCTACTGGACTTTTTCCTCTGGTTTTCCTACAAGAAGCTTCCATGCACGTCTGTCAATCTCCATTTATGCTACATGTCCTGCCCATCGCAGTCTACGAGACTTAACTGTTCTTATTATATGTGGTTTCCTATAAAGACCATGTAGTTCACTGTTATGAAGTCTTCTCCATTCGCCTGTCTGTTCATCTCTGTTTGTTACAAAAATTTTCCAAAGAACTTTATTCTCAAATAACTTACTCGTAATCTTTTCTCCTCCCTTAAAGTAAGAGTCCATGTTTCGCATCCATATAATATAACTGGGAAGATAACAGTTTTATATATTTTCAGTTTAATGTTTTTTTTTTAGAGAAGTTGGGACGAGAGAGTCCCTGTAATGCATAATATTAAGCATTTCAAGAATTGAACCTATGTTTAATTTCTTATGTACACACAAACTATAATAAGATGTTTAAACTCTCTCGACATTGTGAGTTGGGAAATTTTACAATACAAACAGACGAGTACAAAGCCGGAAGATAAGGGGGGGGTTCAAATTTTTCCTTAATTAAGCGTATTTAAACTTTCTATGGTGTTAATTTAGTTTTGAAGTAGAAAGTTTAAATTTCTTACACCCTGCTTATGTGAGTTTACTCCCCAGACTTGCTAACCAACTGAGCTAGCGTGACGGTCATTTTTCCTGGATACGTAACAAAGTTCCTTCAACTTTGACGGTAACAGTAATGATAATGTATGTACGGGTGTGTGTTGTGTAATATATCGCGTGTCTCCTGATAATACACAGGTCCATTCTTCAGGAATCATTAGAGCGGGTTTGAACTGCATCAGTGGATACTTCAAAATATTATAGACTATGCTAGACTGGTTCTATTTCTTGTGTAACAGTTGTGAAACTTATATTACATATTTATTAGACCTAAAGTAAGAAAACATGTTGAGAAGATAACCAAGTGACGGAAAGTTTCACTAATGACGTTATACTATGTTACCAAACAGGAACTCTGTATAGTTGATATCTTCCTAAAAAAAACTAACCACAGATGTTCATTCCAAATAAAACACTAAACTACATTATCTTTATACGAGTATTTGAGCCTAAAGTTCTTAGGAAAATGTTTTGACCAAAGAGAAATGAACAGACAAGTGAATGTCAGACATAATAACCGTAATGCATAATATCACGCATTCCAGAATTGAGCCTATGTTTAATTTCTTTGTGCATCTCATTTATATTCGGCGGTAGCATTGCTGTCGATAGGGTTACCCATGCCGGACTGGTCGAAGGTGATAAGCCAGACGAAAAAAGTACCTTGGGCGAAAGAGTGATGATCTTTCACCGTAAAAATACAACCGTCAAGAAATGCGGACATGGGTTCAACTGGGGTAAAATTTTCCGGAGGTCAAATAGTCCCCCATTCGGTTCTCCGTGCGGGGACTACTTCAGGGAACCCATGCCAAAGGCTCAAACACAGGGACATGTTCCTAGGAACATGGAATGTTAGGACTTTATACAATAGCGGGGCACTAGAGATATTAACGCGGGAATAGCAAGCCAGATATAATAAGAACAGTTAAGTCTGGTAGACTGCGATGGGTAGGACATGTGGAACAAATGGAGAATGAAAGGCGTGCATGGAAGCTTCTTGTAGGAAAGCCAGAGGGAAAACGCCCAGTTGGTAGACCAAGAATGAGGTGGGAGAACAACATTAACTATGATTTGAGGAAAGTAGATTATACAGGGAATGATTGGAAATCATTAGCTCAGGGTAGGGATGTATGGAGAGCTTATGTCCGCGCGGCAATGAACCTACGGGTTCGATAGTGCCAGTGAGTAAGTAAGTAAGTATCTCATTCCTATTTGTGAATATTGTTCCTAGGTATTTGAATTCTGCCACTTCCTCAAAATTTCCCTCATTTGTCATTAGCTGACCATTTCCATTATAGGCCCTATTATGTATTTCTAAGTGTGACCATATATTTAGTTTTAATGATGTTTATGTCCAATTCCAATTCCTTAGTGTTACTCAATAGTGTGTGCGTGTTGGCCCTTAGTATCTCCTCGCTATCGCCCAATAGTACTACATCATAAGCATAGTACTTTTGGGCGATAGCGAGGAGATACTCGCGGTCGGAATTTTGTTTTGTTACAACCAAACTTGGCATATAGCAATCAATTGAACAAAGTAAGGTATTTATATATCATCATCGTCTTCACTAGAAGGATTAGGCAGCTGCCTGTTCCGACTTCATAATGCATCAGCCCAACGTTTTCTAGGTCTTCCTACATCACGTCTTCCTCTTGCTTGATAATTTCTAGCTAACAATGTATATCTCCCCTTACTCGTTCCAATCATGCTATCAAACCACTTTTGTCTACAATTCGTGACTTTATCCAATAAAGGCTGCACTTTTAATTCTTCTCTTATACTTTCTTCATTTCTAATTCTATCAAGTTTTGTACATCCTTTAACTTGTCTGAGGAACCTCATCTCCGCCGTCTGTATTCTATCTTTCTGCTTCTTCTTTGCAGCTCAAGTTTCACATCCATACAATATTGTGGGAATTTCCATAACTTTTATACATGTTTATTTTTGTTTATTTTTAATTTCAATTTTGAACGTTCTCTGTATTGATCCATATACAGTCTGAAATTTATTTATTTTGGAAGCAATATCTATTTCTATATTGAAACATATATCGCAGCCCAAATATTTGAAACTAGACACCTGCTCTATACAGGGCTATTCAGAAAGAAGGAACAGACTCCAAACATTTATATCTTCCAAACTACAAAAAAAATATATATATTATAGCAGTATTTTAATATCATATTAAATATGAAAGTTTAAGTTAATAATTTTATATTTTAAAATTCTTTTAATATTTAAATATAATTTAAATAAAGAGAAACATCTAAATAATTAATTGTTGTTTATTGTTGAATAAAAATGTCTTAGTAACAATTAAATAAATTGTATTATATAACAGTCTTTCTAAATAATGCTTTTAAAATTGTGTCTTAAGTCATTGTTGCCTGAAATATAAAGCTTTCTGTTATAACTGTAATAAGAACACCTGCTTAACTTAATATTTTAAAATAAAAGCATACTAAATTCTGATTGGATGTTAAAAACAATTAACTTTTTGATTTAACCAATCAAATTTAAACATGGTATTTAATGGACCTTTAACCAATAGAATTTAAATTAAAATCATGTGATGTAATAATGTTCTTTAATATTATAACAGAATTATTCTAGGAGTCTGCATCTAACATTCAACAAAGATAGAAAGCAGGATGAGTTCTCAGGATGATCAAAATGTAATATTTGATACATGAGTAATTGATTTCAGACAAGAAAAGAATTTATTTTAGTTAATAGTGAAGAATAATTCCACTTAAAAATACTTAATCTGCTGGGAAATTACCAAGTTAATAAATGTGGAATTATTTCTACAAGAAACAGTTATCAATGATCTTATGATTGTGAAGTGTTTTCCTATCCTGTGTACCAATTTCGACCCTGAGAAAAGAATCCAGCTCTACCGGAAAATCAAATCCAACCAGAACCAGTAATTCTGATTTATTATTTTGGACAAATACTTCTTCAAATTGTCGCCACAACGAAGGGAAATTAAGATATTCCTTCAAAATGGCTTCCAACGAGGGGCAGAAATTCCAAACTGCTTCAAAATGACGCTTCCAACGCGGGCCGAATCATCATACAACCTGAATCACCATCATTCAACTAGATGCATTGCACTTTCTGGAACTTCAAGAATTTAATGCATCAAGGAACCAGGAACATCGTGGGAAAATCAAAACAGGTGCCTATACACGAGATCGGAGTTAGTACACAGCGACGAATGTAAGTAAAAAAAAAATAAATAAATAAATTTTAATAGTGAAAGTGCATTTATGTGATTTTAAGAAATAGGAAAATTTTATATAGAAATATCGAAATGGCAACGAATACAGAGGGAAATAATGTAAATAGTGACAGTAATATGTCGACAAGTGAATCTGTTAATACGGGACAAAGTGATGTTAATCATGATAATAATAGTCAAGCTTTGAATGACATTATAATCATGATGAAGACCATGTTTGTAGAGTTAAAAGTGATAATTCTAAACTTAGTGAAAAAATGGATAGTAATAATGAAGAATTAAAAAGTGAAAATTTTAAAATTAATCAGAAAATGGACGAATTAAAAAGTGATAATTCTAAACTTAGTCAGAAAATAGATGAAAATAATTTGGAACTTAGGAAAGAAATGAATGATAAATTTGAAATATTTGGTGTTAGAGTAGAAGAAAGATTTGAACAATTAAAAATTGAATGTAATTTAAATCAAATCAGGGTAGAACAAAATATACTAGATTTGAAAGATAAACATGATAGTGAAATTAAGCAATTAGATTATAGAGTAAATGATGTAGTAAAATCAATTTCAGAAATTGATGATGCATGTAAAAGTAGCTTCATAAATTTAGGAAGTACAGTTCAAAATTTAGGAAGTACAATTGAAAATTTAGAAAGCAAGGTTGAAAAAGAAATAAATAATTCAGTAGGGAAACTAGAAGAAGTGGTAAATGAAAAGATGGGAAATTGGACTGAAAAATTTACAGATTTAGAAAATAAATATAAATTAATTGTGAATAAGAGTAAAGAGTCAACTAGTGTAAGTGAAAATAAGTTTGACAAATCAGAAGAATGTAGCATGGAGAGTCAATCTCAAAATGTTGTGCAAAATTCTAAAATTCCAACAAATTTATTGTCAGAAATAAATTTACCATGTTTTTCAGATCACTCTAGCCAAAGTCCTCTTGATTTTATTACAGAGTTAGAGGAATATTTTCAATTAAAATGTATTAGTGATAATTATAAAATGATGTTTGTGAAAAGGTCATTAAAAGAATCGGCGGAATCTTGGTTCAAAATAGCATGTCATGACTCGATGGATTATAATACATTTAAAAGTGCTTTTATGAATTACTATTGGGGTCATGAAAGACAAAATAAAGCCAGGTTAGAGATTACCAGTGGTAAATATAATCCTAAAACAGATCATAGTTACCTTGGGTATTTTCTAGAAAAAGCAAGGATAGCTGCACTTCTCCAACCACCTATTGATGAAAAATCTTTATTGTCTTTAATATCCCATCATTACCCAGATGAAATTAAATATCACTTGATTATTGCTAGACCTCAAAACATTTCAGACATGTTAGAGATGTTATCCTTATTAGAAAATAAGAGAGAAGTTGAAGTCAGAAACAAGGAAGCTAATTGGAATGGACAAGAAAATTCCAACAAAAATTTTCTTGGGGTAGGGGCAGAGAATAATGAAAAGAAAAATTATGATGATCATAATAAAGATGTGAAAAAACAATTTCATGATAATTATAATAGGAGTAGGAACGCCCAAGCAAATAGAGGAATGTCAAATGGAAATAATTATAGGAATAGACCTTATAATGACAGAACTGTAAATAATTCTGGAAATTTTCAGAATAGAAATGATAGGAGAGAAATTAACTTTATGAATGTAGAAAGTTCTGGGGAAGGTAATGATAGAAATTGGACATCACCCCATAGAAGGAAACGTAGACGTAATAGTTATTCTAATGGATTCTCTTATAATAACCAAAGAGAAGGATATTTTGGTAGGCAAGAATGTATAAATAATACAAGCACTCAAAATGAAAATGGTGTCAGACGTCATGATACTAGAATAAATTCAATTAATAATCCTGAGCTTGTGTTAAATAGTAACAACAGAGTTGAAGCTGAGGTGAATAGAATACCTCAGAATTTAAATGCCAATTAGATACGTCAGGGACTCCGTTGCGTATCTCAACTTGTCTAAAATTAGGGGTCAACAATAGCTTCGATCGTGTAGATATTTTATCAAAATTTAAACCAACAGATATGGTTAGCATTAATAATGATAATGGGAATAAAGGAGAAATTAGTAATAATATAAATATTTCCAAGGAGAATGAAGAATTAAATAGAACATGTACTAGAGAAATGAATATTATTGGTCGTCCACCTAAGCTAAAATTAAATATTTGCGGATTGGAGATTATTGGTATTGCAGATAGTGGATGTTCTAACACAATAATTGATCAGAAATTTTACAATACCTTAATTTCTAGAGGAAATAAGATCAATACAGTAAGAATTTGTGGAGTATATTGCACCCTAGCTATTGGAAAGAAGAAGTTACCCATTAGACTTCAATGTTTATTAGAAGTAAACATCTGTTCGACTAAATTTAATGTTATTTGTTTAGTATCACCTTACTTATCATGTGATATGTTAATGGGATGTGACATGTTAGATCAGTATAGAGCTATCATTGATTTTGAGAATTATAATGTGTCTTTAAGTAACGAGACAAATAATAGAATTGTCGTACCATTTGCCAGAGAATTTGAGGAGATTCAGAATATTAGTAGACAAGAAAATTTGATAAAAGATGAGCACATTTTCATTGAAAACATAAATGTAGAAGAATGTGATAGAAATAATGAAGATGGGGATATGACCCAAGAAACCATGAATGAAGATATTCATGTGTATAATAATGAATTCCTGTGTGATAATTCCACAGTTGAATATTTATTAAATAATATTGATGATTATAAGTGTGTAGATGAAGAATGTGCTGATTGCATAGAAAACAATGAAATTCCTCTTCTCATGTGCATGGTAGATGACGAGGAAGACGATTTTTGCCAACAGATAAGAGATAAGGTAGCCAATACACATGGAATTTCTGAACAACAGAAATATAGACTATATGATGTTTTGATGAAAAATAAAAATTCATTCTCAAAGAAGCCTGGATTGTGCAATTGTTTTGAATACTCGTTCAAGGTCATAGAACATGAACCGATTAAGATCAAAAGCAGACCGATTCCGCTGAGCATTAGAAAACAAGCCGACGACTTAATTGAAGAATTATTATCCCAAGGGATAATTAGTCATTCAAATTCTCCTTATGCGAACCATATTTGCTGGGTCATGAAATCAAGCGGGAAAATTCGCTTATGTTTAGATAGTAGAAGGACAAATTCATTTACGATTCGGGATAATTACCGACCCGAAACGATAGAAGCTTCTATTGCGAACATGAAAACTGGACAATATATTAGTTCCATTGACTTAACGTCATCCTTTTGGCAAATCGGGTTGGACCCTAATGTTCGTCAGTATACTGCCTTCATACATAATGGTCGTGTTTATGAGTTTAATAGGTGTGCTTTTGGGCTGAGGAACAGTGGTGCTGCTCTCCTCAGAGCCCTGGATCTGGTATTTTCTGAAAATGTAAAAAAGAATTGTACTATATATGTTGATGATGCAATTGTAATAGATAATGATTTCGAAGATCATTTATCTAATTTAGATAACATGCTTTCACAACTACGTGAAAAAGGCATGACAGTAAGCCTAGAAAAGTCTGTGTTTGTCAGGTCAGAGGTTCAATTCCTTGGGTATAGAATCTCTAATAAGGGGATTTCTCCAGACCCAGACAAAGTACAGGGAATTCTAGAGATTCCCGCACCTAAAAATGTAAAACAACTTCGGAGATTCCTCGGAATTTTGAATTACTATTCGAAGTTTGTGATAAACTATGCCTCAGCTGTTAGTGAGCTGAGAGGACTATTGAAAAAAGATAATAAATGGATATGGACTCAAAGCCATCAAGATACATTTGAAAAGGTGAAAAATCTGTTTGCTAATAATATAGCACTACAGAGACCGAAAATGGATAGAGAATTCCATATTTACACAGACGCGAGCAAAACTGGCCTCGGTGCTGTTTTGACTCAATTTGATGATAATGGTCAACAATACGTTGTATCGACAGCTTCTCGATCAACAATTGAGAGTAATGGAACTGTGTCAGAATTAGAGCTTACTGCTATATTTTTCGCTCTAAACAAGTTCAAGATTTATGTCTATAAAAACAAAATAATTATACACAGTGATCATATTTCCCTTAGTTTTATTAGTAAATGTAAACTATCTAATAACAAATTAAGTACAATGATCATGGAAATCATGTCATATGATATAGAAATTAAACATATTGAAGGAGTGCAGAATGTATTTGCGGATTTATTATCCAGACTCAAATATAAATGTGAAATACCTGATGCTATCAGTATTCCTAAACATGAAGTTGCAATTTATAATGTAAAAATTCATAAAGATAAGGAATTTTCAAGACTTCTCAAAGACATTGTTGAGAATCAGAAGGCAGATAATGAATTAGACAAGTTGCGAGACACAGCAATAGATTTGGAAAATATTCCAAATGATAAATATAATAAGAAAATAGGAATTAAGAATGGTATATTGTACAAACTAAATGGTAAACATGTAAAGAAGTGGATGATCATGATTCCTAAAAATTTGGAAATTCCGCTTTTTAGATCCTTTCATATTGCATTAAATCACGCGGGATGTGAAAAATTGGCAATTAATATTAGTCAATATTTTTATGTAAAACATTTGGAAAGGAAAATTAGAAAATACACTTCTTCATGTGTTATTTGTCAAAAATCTAAGTGTATGAATGTTAAATATGACATTGTACCACAGAATATTATCAGAGATAGAATTAATAGCTTGGTAGTTATGGATACACATGGGGAAATGCCAAGAACACAGTTTGGATACAAACACATACTGGTACTCTCTGACGTCTTCTCCAAATTTGTGAAAATATATCCTTTGAGATCAGTGACATCACGAGCCTGCTTAGCAAATATAGTTCGAGACTATATTCCAAAATATGGACAGATCGAGGCGTTATTAAGTGATAATGCATCTGTTTTCTCGAGTCCGAAGTTTAGGGGAAAACTAAATGAGATGGGAGTAAAGCTGTTTCATTGTAGCAAGTACCATCCCAAAAGTAATCCTTGTGAGCGGGTAAATAGAGAAATAACTACTGCTCTGAGAATTCTTACTCACCATCGTCACACTGACTGGTTTAGACATATTAAAGTAATTGAAGATGTGTTAAATAATTCAATTAATGTAACTACTGGTGTAGCTCCTATTTTCTTGATGACAGGGAATAATCCAGAAAAATTAGTAGCTAATATTCCTGATCCATTGACTATGAATGGACAGAATGAAGAAAATATGATTGAAATATGTGAAAGAGTAATAAAAAGGATAAGAGACAAAGCAGAAAAGAGAAATAAACATGTCAAAAGACACAAACGGAAATGGAATCCAAAAATAGGGGATAAAGTTTTAGTTAGAACTGTTCCTTTATCAAATGCATTAAATAAGAGATATCATAGAATGGAGTTATTATATCAAGGACCCTATGTTATCAACAAAATATTTAATGACACAGCATACGAATTAAAGTATATAGATGAAAATAAAATGTTGGGCATCTATTCGAAAGAATTAATCAAGCCATTTAAAGATTAAAACGATATGAAGACAGGAGCAATTATAATGATTGGAAGATTGTATGTAAGATTGAAAAAAAATGTTGATTGTTGTAACAATATTTGTAATTTTATTTTGATATATTGTGTTCTATAATGGAAAATGTATGACATTGTGGTCAATGTAATTTTTTTTTTTAGGAAAAATGAAGATATGTAAAGTGTTAATGTCATTGTATGTATATGTAAATGTATAACTATTCCAAGCAGATAAGTTACTTAAAAAAAATTAATTAATTAAATTAATATTTCTTGGGGAATGATCATTTTTCTTTTGTTCTTCCTAGCGGAAACAAAACAAAAATCATCAGGGGCATTTATAGCAGTATTTTAATATCATATTAAATATGAAAGTTTAAGTTAATAATTTTATATTTTAAAATTCTTTTAATATTTAAATATAATTTAAATAAAGAGAAACATCTAAATAATTAATTGTTGTTTATTGTTGAATAAAAATGTCTCAGTAACAATTAAATAAATTGTATTATATAACAGTCTTTCTAAATAATGCTTTTAAAATTGTGTCTTAAGTCATTGTTGCCTGAAATATAAAGCTTTCTGTTATAACTGTAATAAGAACACCTGCTTAACTTAATATTTTAAAATAAAAGCATACTAAATTCTGATTGGATGTTAAAAACAATTAACTTTTTGATTTAACCAATCAAATTTAAACATGGTATTTAATGGACCTTTAACCAATAGAATTTAAATTAAAATCATGTGATGTAATAATGTTCTTTAATATTATAACAGAATTATTCTAGCAGTCTGCATCTAACATTCAACAAAGATAGAACTAAATAGAGCTCTCTTGATAAAAAAAATGTAATTGATTTCAGAAAAGAAAAGAATTTATTTTAGTTAATAGTGAAGAATAATTTCACTTAAATATACTTAATCTGCTGGGAAACTACATAGTTAATAAATGTGGAATTATTTCTACAAGAAACAGTTATCAATGATCTTATGATTGTGAAGTGTTTTCCTATCCTGTGTACCAATTTCGACCCTGAGAAAAGAATCTAGCTCTACCGGAAAATCAAACCCAACCAGAACCAGTAATTCTGATTTATTATTTTTGGACAAACACTTCTTAAAATTGTCGCCACAACGAAGGGAAATTAAGATATTGCTACAAAATGGCTTCCAACGAGGGGCAGAAATTCCAAACTGCTTCAATATAAACACAATTCCAAGGTTTCTGGAAAGATAAAAGTTCAAATATCACTATTTTATGCATTCAATATGAGCACCATGCGTTACACGACAAATATCAAAACAGTGGCTCATTCCTTGCCATACACGAATCAGCTGGTCTCTAGTTATCGAATTCACAGCTTAAACAATTCAATGTCGCAGATTTTCAAGTGTCAGGCTAAGAGAGGATAAAAACACGGTCTTTTACGTAACCCCACAGATAAAAATCACACGGGGTTAGGTCGGGTGGCCTGGGAGACCACCAGTAATGAAGTTGATATTCTGCTCCTCCTCTTCCAATCCAACGTCCTGTTGTGTCGCCATTTTAATACAAACAATCAACATGACAAGCAACAGCGCCCTGCGGCCGCGATCGGAACTTCAAACTTTTTTTCTTTCTAGGAACGGTAAAATTGTGTTGCAATTTCTTGTAGTTTGGAAGAATAAATGTTTGAAGTCTGTTCCTTCTTCCTGAATAGCCCTGCACTTTGGTTTTTCTAATATATATCAATAATGTGACCTCAATTCCAGTAACTCGGTTTCTAGTTGTTAAGGCAACTTTCAATTATTTCCTCGTAACAATAGAATGCTAACAAACAAGTCAAAACCTGGAAACGGGCAGTGCTTCTTTAAAACGACAAATTATTTCAAGAGGATTAAAAAAAACTGAAGAAGGTACGTAATCTACTGTGGGGATAACAACCTTTAGTCCCGGTGAACGCCTGACTGCCGTATCGGGCGAGATTAGTAAAATCATCGACCATATATTACATGTATAATACATTAGTATTATTGTAATATAAGATCGGTGGGTAAATATCGGTCTCGTCTAGAGACGCTAAATGTCCGGCAAACCGGACGTCTCCAGCAGAGCGGGACGGTAGGCGGAATAGTCCGTGGCGGTCTCGTTTTATAGAGTGGAGTAAACTTTCTTCCACAGAGGGGAGTTAAACTCGCTACTGAAGTTATTTTACTTGATGGCGTGGGGTTATGCGACTAGCGCAGTTCGAGTATCTGGCAGCTGTCACATGGTCAGTGGGTCCCCAGGACACAGTCAGTGATCTTGTGGTCATCTCAGCGCGAAAGCGCAGCCCAACTTATAGAGATACTCATGTGAAAACAGTGGCAGACGGGCACTGCTTGGCCACGGATAATTTCCCGGCTCCCCACAGGCGAGGAGTTTATATGGCCGGTTGAAGAAGCCGTCAATATGGCCTGAGCGCCAGTTAGTGTAGGATAGGTAGGTGGGTGGGATTTAGAGGCTGCTCCCGGATTGAGATAGGGGTTCAGGTTGTTATCTTAACAGTTTATTTATATTTTCAAATCATTTCGGCTTAATTTAAAACTGGTAATGTTATATGTGATTACCATATTTTCCAAATTTCACGCTGATATCGCTGAAGATAATAAAAACCAGCGACAATGACCAACCGGCGGGTTGGGACACCCCACCAATGTGCAATATCAACGGAGTAATACGGTTTATTTCTTGATACTTGAAACGTCCAAAAATAAACCAGGGGACTAGGCGCACTCTTGTCTTCACAAAATCACGGATTCCCAAACCATCAAAAGTGCGTCACGCAGAAATGACGTAAACAAGTGAATTCTTCAGCAAGTCGAATCCATGGTTCAATTTTGTTGGGTTACGGAATGCGTCTCTCTTTTGTTAATTAAATTGTGTGTATACGTTGTTGGACCAGCTTCGTGGGCTATTGACTACTGTTCATGAGGCCCCGCGTTCGATTCCCGGTCAACCATAATAGTTTTTCCTCAAAGGGAATAATTCCTGTGGTTGCTCATGATCTGGAATTTAGGTTAAGAACTCTCCTGGAGCTTCATCATTATTTATCACCCATCATATCATCGGGGTAATGTAACTCAGCATTCCAGGCGCCCCAGCTTCAGAAGTGGGTTACAATTACGTCAGTGCCAGGAAAGAACACCAGAAACGTCGAAATGACAACCTGAGGCATTCAAAAAATAATAATCATGGATGCTTTTCTTTACTATCTATTCACTTCCATTATTTTAATTATACATTCTGGTTATGTTCCTTGCCTCTAGTTCCAAAAGACCCAGATTTAAACCCGGCCGGGGTCGATGGATTGTTATGATGCAAGAAATCAAAGGAACAAATCCTCTGGGAGGGACTTTAAGACGTGGGTCCCGAGTTTCAAGATTTTCAAGTTCGTAAAAGAACCACGAGCTTGAATAAATATCCCTCTGTGCAAAATTTAACCGACTAAGTAATACCTTAGTTATTGTGAAAAAATATACAAAGGAAAAACAAAAAATAACTTAAATACAAGATTGAAAGAACATCTTATAAATGTTAAAAATGGAGAAATAGAAAACTCTGCAATAGCTGCACATGTATGGTCAGAAAAACGCAGAATTGAAACTAAGGTAAATTTACTAAAACAGTTAGAAAAATCTAAGGAACTCGCAATTTGGGACAAAAAACTACATCTGCAGGAATAAAAGACGTTAGGCCTACATGTAATAATTTGGAATAAAAATATTATAAAGGAAATTAAAATGAAAATTTATAAGAGCATAATACAGAATATTTTGTCATATGGAGGCGAAACTTGGTATTTCACGGAATTACAAAAGAATAAAATTAGAACAGTTGAATTATATTATCTTAGAAGAAGCCTTCAAAAAACAATACAGGATAAAATACGAAATGAATTCCTTTGGAGAGAAATGAATGTCACCACATCTGTTAAGAGGATTGAAAATCAAACTCTTAAATGGTATGGCCATGTACAAAGAATGGAAGATGAAAGATAGCCAAAAAATATTACCAATGGTCAGTCCCTGGAAGAAATAAACGTGGCAGACCAAGATGGAAATGGAAAACCTATCTCAGAACTATAATGGATGATAGGAATTTGGAAGAAGGAGATTGGAATGGTAGAAATAAATGAAAACTGAATAAGGCAAACCTGTAAGTGGGGGAAAGCCGAAGAAGAGAAGAAGAATTCATATGTTATAATTGGATCGATCGTTTTTAAAACGGGGCAAAGCGACAGGAGAAGCAAATATGACTGCATTTAAATAATTTTTCTATTTATTCAATAGGTTTTAAATGTATATAACATCTTCCTGTGCCCAATATTAAATTTTGATTTCTTTCTCCATTCGCCTCTATCCAGTTTATCATACCCAGTCGTCATTTGCTTGCATGATCTTATCATGTCTTCAAAATAAATGTTAAAAAGAGTGGATGATAGTGGACAATCTTGTCTAACTCCTCCTGTTATATGTATTGGTTCCCTTTGATTTATTTTTGTTTTCTCATACATTTTCTTAATTACTGCTATCAAGTGTAGTGAAATTAAAAAAAAAGTTAAACTGAAAATATATAAAATTGTTATTCTACCAGTTATATTATATGGATGTGAAACATGTACTCTTACTTTAAGGGAGGAAAAGAGATTACGAGTATTTGAGAATTGAGTTCTTGGCAAACTTTTTGGACTTAAGAGAGATGAACAGACTGGCGAATAGAGAACACTGCATAAGAGTAAGTTAAATTATCTTTATAGGAAACTCGACACAATAAGAACCGTTAAGTCTCGGAGACTGCGATGGGTAGGACATGTGGCACGAATGGAGAATTTAAGAGGGGCATGATGCTTCTTGTAGAAAATCAGGAGGGTACATCAAGAATGAGGTGGGAGAATACCATTAACCATAATTTGAAGGAAGTGGGTTATACAGGGGATGATTGGAAAATATTAGCTCAGGATAAGGATGTATGGAGAGGTTATGTCCGCGCAGCCATAATTCTCTGTGTTCGATAGTGGATGTATGTTATCCCATGTGACTATTTGAAAGACAGGTGAATGACTTGTGAACTGGGAAGGCCACCGTGAAATGCAATTTTCATTTGTCAAGTGAAAGTTAACAACAAAACCAGATCGTAATTGTTGATCACCACCCCATGTGGCGCTGTCTTCTGGGATTAAACAGAGTGAGAACACGCTCCCCCCTTTCTATATTCGGAATTTTTGAATGCGAATACAAATAACATAGATTATAGGATTTTCCATTTCAAGAAAATAGTATTGCTCTTATACTAACGCTGTTGCCACTTGACGCCGCAGACTGAGTGACAGGGGTATAAATAATAATAATAATAATAATAATAATAATAATAATAATAATAATAATAATAATAATAATCTTTCTTCGGGTTTTTACAGCTGCTGCCGTCTTCCCGTGCCAAACCTCCAAAGCCTACGGTCTTGGGCATCTTCGATGCTTAGCCCTCTAGCTTGCATTACTGTCTTCATGTTTTCCTAATTAATAATAATAATAATAATAATAATAATAATAATAATAATAATAATAATAATAATAATAAAGTAACTAACTCATGGCACTATGGAACCCGGGGAAATGCTTCTAAGACGCCGCTTCAATCACCAAAAACTGAAATCAGTTATCTACCAATAATGTGTTCGCATTTTTAAATGACGTTTCCGTGTCTACTCCACGTGGATAAAATTATCATAACAGGTTTGCAACTTTCGTCTCTTGCAGTATCTTTAGTTGATATAAATGTATTCTAGTGAATAAAACGTGACAACGCCGCTTCTTCTTCTTCTTTAGCAGGCGACTACAACCTCATTGAAGTTTTGGCCTCCTCAATAATTTTTCTCCACCTAGATCTATCCTGGATACAGACTGGCCAGTTTCCAATTTTCATTTCTAATATATCTTTTATAACATCATCCTGCCATCTGTTTTTTGGGCGTCAAGCTGTTCTGGTGCATATTGGTTTCCATATGTATATTCTTCTTACAAGCTTATCTTCCTGCATTCTATTTACATGTCCAAACCAGCGCAGTCTCTGAGTTTTAATGTGGTTTATTATTTGTTTATTTCGTATTAGATTATTTAATTCAGAGTTCATTCGTATACCCCAGGTGTCATCGCTTTCTCTAATTGGTCCAACAATTCTCCGTAAGATCTTCCTTTCAAAGATTAGTAGTTTTTGTTTATCAGACTCCTTCAGTACCCATGTTTCACAGCCATAAGTTACAATCGGTCTTATTACTGTATTATACAGTTTAACTTTGGTTAATCTGGAGACAAGTTTACTTTCGAATAATATTCTATTTGCATAGTAAGCTTTATTGCCCAAAGAAATTCTTTCACTAATTTCTTCCTCTATATAGTTTTTTTCCATTTACAGTTGAACCAAGATATATATACAATTTTACTTCTTCTATATTTGTATCATTGATGTTCAAATTACAATTTTTTTTATTTCTTGTTTACATTTTAAGTATTTTGTTTTGGAATTATTTATTATTAATCCAGATTCAACTGATTTTTCTTTCAGCAACTGGAAAATTTCTATTAGTGTTGGTATGTTCCGTGCTGTTATCAATATGTCATCTGCATATGCAATACATTGCTTAGATTTGGTACTTATATTACCTCTTAGGTCTAAATGTTTCATTATTGAATCAACTATTATACTAAATACGTAGTGTTGCGGATAAGGGGCAACGCCGCTAGATATGCTAAATACTTAGACTTATCTAACCACAAAGCAAAGCGCCTGTAAACTAAATGGCTGAGCCGACTATACCAAAGGGTTGTCCTCAACTAACTAACTCACTGGCACTATCGAACCCGTAGGTTCATGCACATAAGCTCTCCATACATCCCTATCCTGAGCTAATATTTTCCAATCATCCCCGTATAATGTACTCTCCTCAAATCATAGTTAATGTTATTCTACCACCTTACTCTTGGTCTACTAACTGGACGTTTCCCTCTGGTTTTCCTACAAGAAGCTTGCACGCACGTCTTTCATTCCCCATTCGTGCCACATGTTCTGCTCATCGCATTCTACGAGACTTAACTGTTTTTATTATATCTGGCTTCCTATAAAGGCCATGTATTTCACTGTTATGTAGTCTTCTCCATTCACCTGTCTGTTCATCTCTCTTTGGTCGAAACATTTTCCTACGAACTTTATTCTCAAATACTCGTAATCTCTTTCTACCCTTAAAGTAAGAGTCCATGTTACTTTTGAATAAAAGTTAAGCATTTCAAAACTTGGCGACCTTGAAAACGACACCCACAGACGCTGTAAAGTATTATCTCTGTTGCTACATTAGTTGAGATTACATAAATTGCCCCGCCCGGCGAGAAAGTTGAGTCATAAAAGGAACATACTAGTTGTCACAAACATATGACTTCCGCAAGGAATACAAACATAAAACTTTGCATCATTCAAAATGCAACATATTGCACAAATATAGTTAAATATTTTTATCTCGTGCCAATCCTCAAATATTTTATATAATTTAATGAATCATCATAAGTAATGCCACGAGTCATTTCCAAATTATCGATAAATTTATCTAGAGAATTTTGAAATCAAGAGTGGCATTTGTTAGGAGTATTTAACGAATAAAATTAAGTTGTTTACTCACAAATCATTATTTAAATATAGTTATTTTAAAATATTTATATATTTAATGTAAATGGCGATTTTTGAAAACAAATGAGAAACGAATCTTATGCTTCATTTGTTCATCACTGCAACCAGATCATATTATTTATTGCCAAAGGATCGCAATATTGTAAGAATGCACCCAAGTGGGGAAATTTATAACCAACATTATAGGTTATTAATTAATTTCTGATGTCCTATGATCTAAACGTAAATTCCTGGGAAATATACGTTTAAGAAAGTGCAAACAGTGTTTTTTTGTGGTATAATCAATTGCTACAAATGTTTTTATATTATATCCTGCAAGCAGTATCTGCTAACATTCGTGCACTATATATACAATCTCGTAGCCACATGCAGTCATTGCAAAATAATGCTATGACCTATTCAGGATGTTAAAAAGGAGGAGCTTGATTTTAAACTGATAAAATTAAATTGATAAAATCGAGGTGAAAAACGAATGTGAATGATTGTAAATCAAAATTCATTGAAATGTGATTGGCCATTGACTCCCATTTGGGGCATGAGTTAAATAGTCAGTTTAAATAAGTAATTGGACGACATTCTGCAAAAACGAACACTCAATATATGGGTTAGGGTTATTCTACCAGTTACATTATATGGTTGCGAAACATGGACTCTTACTTTAAGGGAGAAAAGAAGATTACGAGTATTTGAGAATAAAGTTCTTAGGAAATTTGTTGGGCCAAATAGAGATGTACAGACAGCTGAATAGAGCAAACTACATAACAGTGAGCTACATGTTATGTACAATAAGAACAGTTAGGTCACGTACACTGCGATGGGCAGGACATGTGGCACTATGGGGGATGAAAGAGATGCATGGAAGCTTCTTGTTGGAAAACCAGAGGGAAAATGCCCAGTTGGTAGACCAAGAATGAAGTGGGAGAATATAACAATATCCATTATTTGAGGGAAGTATATTATACAGGAGACGATTGGAAAACATTAGCTCAGGATAAGGATCTATGGAGAGCGTATGTCCGTGCGGCCATGAACCTACAGGTTCTATAGAGCCAGTGAGTTAGTTAGTTAATTATGGGTTTGTGTTTCGTGTGGAGTTGATAACTCTTTTCTGTAAAAATCTTAAGATTAGGAAATTCGACGAATAAATAGTCGGTCTGGTTTCTTTAAGATGACTTGGCAAACTTTTGAAGGATAGAAGACTATCGAAGCATTTATGACGATTATGATGATAACCATGAAAACAACAATAATCATGCATTAGACCTGGTGGCCCGTTACGGTCTCTTGCAATCTTTTGAGTGGTCTTCCCAAAGATCTCCTTCCTTGGGATGATAATTCAAAATCTGACGGGGAATGCGAGATCGATCCATACGCTGAATGTGTTAACAATAAATCAAAAAAATATAAATAACAAGTAACAATATTTATCCCATCCTTTGGTCTATCTTATTTAGCTCTTTTTGCAAATCGGTTGTCTTCCATTATTTCTATATGACCTTTCCAATATTTTATTATATATAGACGGAAATATTATAAAGGTCAAATAGAAAGAATGGAAGAGAACCGACTTACTAAAAGAGCTAAAGAAGATACACCAATGGACGGGAGAAAAACAAGAGGAAGACTAGCCAAGAGATGGATGGACAGAATGCACATCCAATACGTTTTCCTCCGAGGAGTGATTTTGGAAATAAACAGGATGAAAATCCTAAAAATTGTGAAAAAAAGTAACAATAATAAGAAACCAGTGACAGCAATAACGAACAAGAATAATAAAGAACAAAATAACATAGGCCCTAACTATAATAACAAAATATTACCATTAAACGACAGAAACAATCAAGAATATACAATAACAAATAGAAGTAACAAAAATAACAATATACAATAACAAACAATAACAAAAAACAATAAACGACAAAAAATAAAATAACAAGGCCAAAAAATACACAAGAAACAATAACAAAAATAATTAACAATAAACAACAAAAACAAACAAGAATAACACAGAAGAACAACAAACTAGCAAAGAAAAATAACAAGAAAATAAAAAAATAATAAAAAACAATAACAAACAACAAAAAGAAGCAATAAAAACCATAAACAATACTACACAAGAATAAAACAATAAATAGCAACGTACAATTATTTATTTATTTGTCTAATGGCTAGTCCATTGTAGGCCTATTGTCAATCAATGATCATGAGAAAACAAGAAGTATATGAAAATATCTTCATCATAGTGTCGGGTCGAGGAATGAGATGAGATGAAGCCCTAATAATTATAGAGGTCTATGAATGACAAGGGTGCCGGCCGACCACTTCTGACACATCATCACGGGGGCGGATGAACGAAATGAAACGAAATTGATGAGCAAGAAAATGGCGAATTAATTATAAAAGTTGGGCGAAGAAAAATATTAACAAGAACAAAAAGGAACAACAAAAACAAACAATAATGACACAGAAGAACTACAAAACAACAATAACAATAATAAAGGCAATAACTAACTAACTCACTGTAACTTTCGAACCCGTAGGTCAATGGCCGAGCGGACATAAGCTCTCCATACATCCCTATCCTGACCCAATGTTTTCCAATCATCCCCTGTACAACCTACTTCCCTCAAATCAAAGTTAATGTTATTCTCCCACCTCATTCTTGGTCTATCAACTGGGCGTTTTCCCAAGAAACTTCCATGCACGTCTTTCATACCCCATTTGTGCCACATGTCCTGCCCATTGCAGTCTACGAGTCTTAACTGTTCTTATATCTGGCTTCCTATAAAGACAGTGTAGTCTTCTTCATTCACCTGTCTGTTCATCTCTCTTTGGTCCAAAATTTTTCATAAGAACTTTATTCTCAATTACTCGTAATCTTCTTTCCTCTCTTAAAGAAAGAGTCCATATTTCGCATCCATATAATACAACTGGTAGAATAACAGTTTTATATATTTTCAGTTTAACGTTTTTTTTTAAAGAAGTTGGGACGATAAGAGTCCCTGTAATGCATAAATAGCTATGATTAATTTCTTTGTGCATCTCATTCCTATTTGTGATTATTGTTCCTAGATATTTGAATTCAGCCACTTCCTCTAAATTTCCCTCATTTGTCATTAGCTGTCCATATACATTATATAATGTATTTCTATGTGTGACCATATATTTAGTTTATATTATATTAAATTCCAGTCATTTGGAAACATATAAAAACAGTAATGAAATACTTCGTTCTTCTTAATGCATACAAGTATGGTTATGAAATGCACTTTTTAAGCAGGATATCTAGCGAGAATGTCAGTTCCCTATTAAAGTGTATACTTTTCCAGAGCAGTGCAATTTGAGGTTATGGACGACTATTTTCATGCACTAGCGGACTACAATTCATTTGTTTCCAATATCCGCCGCTAGACTTCCTGTAGAAAGTTATACTATATTGTTTAGTAGACAACTCCCTTTCGGGTGAAAAAGCAATATTTTCTTGAACGCAACCTTACGGAAACTTACAGTAATAATAAATATATACTAGAAGACAAGTGGGCGGAGATTCTTGTTGTGTCCAGTGCACAGTTTGTCTTCCTGCACCTAGCGAAAGTTATACATCTGCTTAAGAATACATTCTAGCGAATTTTCGAAGGAATGTATCTATTGAGATTTTTCTTATCAAAAGATTTTTAAATTTGTTTACAGATCTTCACCTATCCTGCATAGTAGTGTGTGTTCGGTATTAAAATGAGTCTAAGATTACGTTGCGGAGGGTAGGCAAACAATTTTCAAATAGATTTGAAATTCACAATGAGTCAAAGAAAGGAAAAGCAGTATCTCCTCAACTATTCTATTTTGTATTAGAGCATGCCTTCAAATATTAGATAATAATGGTGTAAAATTCAATGGTATTAATCAGATGTTAGTTTATGCTGATGATGCAGTACTATTAGACGATAGCGAGGAGATGCTAAGGGTTAACACGCACACTCTACTGAGTAACACTAAGAAATTGGGACTGGTAGTAAACATCAATAAAACTAAATACTGTATATGTTCACACATAAAAATACATTATATAATGGAAATGGACAGTTAATAACAATTGAGGGGAATTTTAAAGAAGTGGCTCCTCCTATAAATATTATAAGCTGTAGATATATACTGTACATATGTATATATATATATATATATATATATATATATATATATTATAATATCGAAACGTCGGAATCAGTGGCCAGAGGCCAACCTTCTATCCATGACGCGGAAAATCAAGATGACTTTCTTAATCATATATATATATATATATATATATATATATATATATCCATCCATAGTAATTCTTCTCGAGGGCAAGTCTTTAATTGCAATCATAGCATTTTCATGCTATGCTTTGAAACTTTACTAGGGAATTGTAGATGTGGTTGCTTCTCGTTGCTTTCCACACCGGTGAAGGATGATGATGATAATGATAAGGATGATGATGATGATGTCCAGTTTTCTTGGTATTTGTCTTACAGGCGAGGTAAAACCCCGATAAAAACCTCACCCATAAAAACTGTCCCGACCGGGCATCGAACAGGCAGCACGCTACCTCGAGACCACAGTGGTGGACTATATATACGCCGGGCATTAGCTATATTAGTAGTCTATATAATGCTTTTTATCACAAGTAGGCCTAATGTCACGAGTGATTTCCAAATCATCGATAAACTCACGAATCGCATTTGGAAATCAAGAGTGGTAATAATAGGACTATTTAACGAATAAAATTAAGCTGTTTATTCAAAGATCATTATTTAAATTTAGTTAATTTAAAATATTTATATATTTAATGTAAAGACGGATGTTTGAAAACAAATGAGAAATGTATGGTTATGTTATATTTGTTCATCCAATTGCAATTTGATCACACTATTTATTGCCAAATAGAATCGAAATATTGTAAGAATGTACCCTAGTGGAGAAAAAATGAAATACATCAAACAGTATATTATAACCAACAATATAGGTTATTAATTATTTTTTTAGGAAACAACTCAGTAAAATCATTATTTAAAAACACAATTATCAAATGTGTAGTTCGAAGGAATCTTTTCATTATTTGCTATACTCAACGTATTTGTTGGAGAGTCAGTCACTGCAAAACTATGCTCTGACCTGTTCAGAATATTAAAAAGGAGGAGCTTTCTTTATCACATAAGCAGAAGCTGGTAAAGGGAATTTGATAAAGAGCGAGGTGAAACACGACTGTCATTGGTTGTAAAACAAAGTTAATTGAAACGTGATTGATCATTGACTCCCATTTTGGTCATGAGTTAAAAAGTCATGGCAAAGTTCGGTGATCAACAAGTACAATCGGTGAAGATTTCTAAAAAAAAAGTTACAAAAACATTTTCACGAGAACAACCTTAAAAGCTACATTCCATATTAATTCGTTATATGATGTAATAAGTGTGGATTTATAAACATGTGAAGCTTACGATAACGATTTAGATGGAAGTTAGTAGTGTCTGAATTTATCAATGAAAATATATCACGTCATTAAAGTCCGGCGGATTATGGTTATCTCCGCATTGATATACAATGATGAATGAAACTGACTCGTGAGTACGCGGACTTCCGCCATCTCACATAATCAGTTCTTCCGGTACATCGTGATCTTCCCTTTACGGAAGTCATAACGTCTCTCTTGCTCCGGTTTCTTTTTTTCTGCTCCTTCATTCGAAAGTTGCTATCAAGACTAGCCTAAACAAGAGATAAGTTTTTTTTTCGCACGATAGTGTGTTTTGTCATACTTACAGCAATGACGACCGTGATTGAAAGTTCAACTTCCTACATTTCGAGGTTGCCAACCTAAATAATTATACTGTAATATTACATATTACAAACCTCATGCGGGAAGTAAAACCACTGCCCTTTACGTATAATACCCACAATGTATATCCAAAAGGTAGTGTTAATGTACATTTTACAAAACAAATCACTACAGTTTAAATGTACTGAACTTTATTTGAAACAATATAAAGCAATAAATACGCACTTGCCGCCATTTTATCACTAAATTGCTCTCACGCCTCCTGTTGTTTCAACTAATAAACATTGGCCACACTGAAACAATGATTTTTGAGTAAACAGCTTAATTTTATTCGTTAAATAGTCCTAACAAATGCCACTCTTGACTTCCAAATCCTCTAGATAAATTGGAAATCACTCGTGACATTACTTATGATAAGTTGATAGACAAATTATTACAAGTGGTGTTTAGAATTCCAATACAGACGTTCAGATTATCAGCATGAACACTGTACACATGCCACACGTTGCTTGTATCTTAATCTCAAGTTGCAATTCAGGCTGCCGCTTCGTCAGTGAACAATGAAGGAGAGATTGGCAACTGTCTGCTTCAACAATTTCTTTTCAGATCTACTTAATTGTTTCTGATGATTAAAAAATGGAACACACATTTTCTTGGAAGGAAAGTGACATTCAGAACTTGGAAAGTTTTATAACTAACTTCTTCTTCTTCTTCATTGAGCAATACAGCTCGGTGTGAGCCTTGATCTCCTCCACTAGGCGTCTCCAAACATCTCTATTCTCTGCCATAGTTCTCAATCCTCGGATCCTCATAGCCGCAAGATCCTCCTCCACATCATTGCATTTATTTCTAGGACGTCCCTTTCTTCTTCTCGAGTAAAGGCTTCGGGGATTCTTTACAACACGTGATGCGAAAAAAAAATGTGTAAGTTCCAATCATACACCATGCGCATGCGCCAAAAAACGCGAAGAGGTTTACAGTATAGAATCACGAAATGTAGCCAACGTATACACGATACTTACCGAACCTAAAAGCTAACCTAACGCAATTTAACCACTGTAATTTGTGAAAGAACGCAGCGTCCAAAAATATTCTGAAGTATATCTGTACAGTTAATTAGTGCATACTCTATGTTGGCTGCACTGGAACACTCTTTGCTGTTGCATAGAACATTCGTTAAAATCAATATGGCTGCCACGTCTTCATGCTACGTACGTAGTTAAATATCATAGAAAAATATATTGAAATAATGTTAGAAAAAATGTCAAAATTATTGTAAATGGTGGGAAATAATTTGAAAAATGAAACCCTACGAATACAATTTGACAGGAGTTTATGAAGGAATTTAGAAAGTCGCGTCACTGGTTGTAAAGAGTAGCCAAGTCTTGGCGCAACGTGCAGGCGGGAATCCCCCAGGGCAGTGTTCTCGGGCCTCTTCTTTTCTCAATCTATATAAATGACTTACCAACTGTACTAAAGCACTGTTGTTATCACCTCTATGCTGATGATCTTCAAATTTACCTACATTCACCTCCTCATTCTCTCTATAACAGCTTGATGAAAATGAATGACAATCTCACATCCATCTTTATCTGGTCTTCAAGTATCGGTCTAAATCTAAATCCTAACAAGTCACAAGTAATTCTAATGGGACAACAAAGACTGCTTACAACTTTTGACATATCTACACTTCCAAACATTACTATAAATAATATCATTATCCCTTATTCTTCTTCAGTAATAGATCTTGGACTACATCTAGACGCAAATTTAACCTGGCAAACACAAGTGAAACACATATGTAAAAAGACTTTCTCCATCTTACATTATCTTAGACGTTTAAAGAATTTTCTCCCAGTTTCGTTAAAACAAATCCTTGTGCAGAATTTTGTGTTGCCACACTTCGATTATTGTGACATTATATATAATGATCTAAACCATGACTTGTCGCAAATATTGCAGCGTGTTCATAATGCTTGCGTTCGATTCATTTTCAATATCTGCCGTTATGGCCATATTTCCGAACACTTTAATAACCTCTCTTGGCTCCGTCTTACTGGCAGACGTAAATTGCACTCTCTTTCACTACTTTTCAAGCTTCTGAATTCCTACATTCCTACTTACCTGGCGTCCAGATTTGAGAAGTTATCATCTTACCACAATATTGACACTAGGTCACAAGATAACAGTCTGCTAACAATTCCTCTTCATAGCACTTCCTCTTATTCTACTTCCTTCACAGTAGCCTCTGCCCGCTACTGGAATTTCCTTCCTCCAGATATCAGGGGTTGCCGCACACTTAGCACCTTTAAGTCACGCTTATACAGTTACCAGTTGTCCAATAATTAATTTCTCTTTATTTATTTATTTAAATTTATACTATGTAATTAATATTTTTTTCTCGTTTTTTTATACCTTGTACATATTATATATTTAATTCGTTAAATTTAGAGTAAATCATAATAGATTATAAATATTGATTGTAATTGTATTGTTTTTATAATATGTAATTGTTTATGTAGTTGTAAGACTATTTTTATTTTTTGTATTTTGTATTTTTTAAAAACCTGGTTGAGTGGCAGACAAGGCCTTAAGACCTTAACTCTGCCAGGTAAAATAAAGCTATTTATTTATCTATTTAAGTCTTGTCTTCCACATTTTCTTTGTGATGCGATTATCGTCCATTCTTATAACACGGCCCAGACATCTTAGCCTTTGAAATTTTATAAATCTGACTACATCCTGACCATCCAGCTCCTAGTTACTACGAATTCTCCAGTGTTTTCATTCTTCTTGAAAGGTCCAAAACGTTTCTCTCAAAGGATCTAAGGGCGCTAACATCAGCAAGACTTAGAGTTTTAACTAACTGCCACTTGGAAGCTCATTGCCGTGTAATCGAATCTCTCCATACATCCCTAAACCTTAGCTAATACTTTTCAGTAATTCCCTGTATAATTCACCTGTTAATGTTATTCTCATGTGTCCTGAAGAAAAGTGTAACAATATATTGTCTGTCCAACGGATCTGTGTCCCAAGTTATGCGAAATAAAGCCTACTTCCTTTTCTGCCTCGGCAGATCATTTCCCTCCCTGCATTCCTTTCTTCCTCTATTTTCTCTTTCTTGCACTTGCACGCCAGTGTTGTCAACTCGACTCTAATCTTGCATTATTCAATATTCAAGAGTCAAGACACTGGGGGAAGTCTGGCAACATTCCTACTCGATGGCTGCCGTTTGACGTAGTGGGAGGGCAGTGCGGTGAAATGCTGCTAGTATAGACGTGTACTTTTCTAAGAACGATGTCAGCGCTGCAGGGACACAGATCCGTTGGTCCTAGTATACTTATACTCATTTTTGTGGTTAATGGGTTTCTAGGGAGAGAAATACAATTTTTTGGGAGTTCAAAAATTGGGGGGGGGGCTTTTATGGAGGTCCCGAATTGAGATTTTGTCAATTATAACTTTATTTTCACGTTTAATACGTTTATTGAGGGTCAAGTTAACACAGTTTCAAGAAACGAGAAAATTTATTTTTAAGGGGGGGGGGATATTTAAGTGGGTTTTAATGCAAAGTATTATGCATTATGTATGATACCTTTGGTCTCAACCAAGTTTTGTCCTTTAATGGATGCTGCCATCTAAAGACTGCAGTTGGAAACTAAAATAATAATAATAATAATAATAATAATAATAATAATAATAATAATAATAATAATAATATAATAATAATAATAATAATAATAATAATAGCTTGAAGCTATAAATATATCAAATTTGATACTACCGATCATCGAAAGTTATTTTCAATTTTTCGGAACGAAACTCGCTATATGTCACTAAAAAAAACGAGAAAAAATTATATAAATATCTGCGAAATCCTATCATTAGGAGTGGTGGGTTTACCTAAAAAATGAAGTTTAAAAATCGCTCTAGTTGCCGCTATGTTTGTTTTCTCGCAACATACGAGTAGAATATATTTATCATAAGTAATGTCACGAGTGATTTCCAAATTATCGATAAATTCACGACTCACGAAGTGAGTACACTTCAACCAGATCATATTATTTATTGCCAAAGGAACCCAATATTGTAAGAATGCACTCTAGTGGAGAAAAAATGAAACACATGAAACTGTATATTAATTCATTTCTGATGTCCTATGATGTAAATATGACAATTATATTTTTCTGGAATGTTATTACCTGCGAAAAAATACATTTAAGAAAGTGCAAACAGTGGTTTGTTTTTTTTGGTGGTATAATCAATTGCTACAAATGTTTTTATATTAACTCCCGCATGCGTTATGTGTTGACATTCATGCACTATAGCCTATATACAATCTGTAGCCGTGTTTCTTAGAGAGTCAGTCACTGCAAAATAATGCTATGACCTATTCAGAATGTTAAAAAGGAGTTCCTTTCTATAAAAAAATGATAAATTTTAGTTGGTAAATTCTAGGCGAAACACGGCTGTGATTGGTTGTAAATAAAAAAATCATTGAAACGTGATTGGTCATTGACTCCTATTTGGTGCATGAGTTAAATAGTCATAAGTAATGTCACGAGTGTTTTCCAATTTATCTAGAGGAATTGGAAATCAAGAGTGACATTTGTTAGGATTATTTAACGAATAAAATTAAGCTGTTTACTTAAAACCATTATTTAAATAGTTATTTTAAAATATTTATATATTTAACGTAAACAGCTATGTTTGAAAACAATTGAGAAATGGTTGGATATGTTTCATTTGTTCATCACTGCAAGTTGATCATTATTATTTATTGCCAAATAGTAACGCAATATTGTAAGAATGCACTCTAGTGGAGAAAAAATTAAACACATGAAACTATATATTATAACCAATATTATAGGTTATTAATTAATTTTTTAAATAAGCAACTCAGTAAAATCATTATTTAAAAATACAATTATTGAACACACAATTATCAAACGTGTAGTTCGAAGGAATCTGTTCATTATTTGCTATATTCAACGCATTCTCGAAGAGTCAGTCACTGCAAAATAATGCTTCTCCCTGTTCAGAATATTAAAAAGGAGGAGCTTTCTTTATTTTGGTAATTAAAATTCGATAATTATCGAGGTGAAACGCTACTGTGATTGGTTGTAAAACAAAATTCATTGAAACGTGATTGGTCATTGACTCCCATTTGGGGCATGAGTTAAATAGTCAAAATAAAGATATATTGAGTAAAGCAGGAAAATGGGGCATAAACTCGACTTGCCGAGGAAATAGGAGTCCCTGCGTGACGGACTTTAAAAACAAGTGAGTGGGCGATATTTAAGAGAGTTGTTAAGTGATTGATGCACTTCATGGTTCTCAGAACACTTTCACTTTCGTCATTTGTTTGTTTCTGTAATTAAGTGGAGGAAGCAGTCGCCACGCCCAACAGGTCCTCGGGTCGTGACATCTGTTCTATTTCTTCCGTAATATTCAACATGAGGCAGAATTTATCGTATTAATAACAATCAGCAGTCACCTTATATCAAGGGAAGACCTTTCAAGACAGTGCTGTTTTCAAAACATTCACTACAAATGAAACTATACTGCACTTTATTATACTGCGCCGTGGTAGCTATCACGATGTTTGTTTACCCAATAAAAGTCTTCTTAATAAAGAAGCCGCCATTTGCAAAAATCGTAGCAACGACTCGTAGCATTTGGGGTTAGGGAATTAACTACGTATAAGAGAAAAATACGCGTTTAGATTGGAGGACTAGGTAGCTCAGACGGAAGAGCATTGACATATAGAGTCAAAGGTCCTGGGTTAAACCCCAGTCTAGGCGTATATTTTTCTTTTCAAATATAATTTGTCCATCATTAAGATGTTTAAAAACGAATAATAAAACCATTTATTTACCCACTTAAAAACCACTTCAATGCAACACATAATCATAAAATCGTATTTAGCCCCGAATTTTAATTATCTTTAACTCACTTTGGAAAAAAAGTGAGACTATTTCCTGTCATGACCACTCTGGTTACAACAGTTATTCTATGGACCAGAGATAACCAAGTAATAATCAACGATAACTACATTAATAACCTGCGATAACCATACTAATAACCAGCGATAACCACACTTATAACCAGCGATAAACCCACGGCTCTGTCGATAATACACCATCTCCGTCGATAATAACTGATTTATGTGCGAATTTAACCGCGCAAAACACAAACAAATGTACATATTTAACCGCGTAAAACAAAACAAAGAAGGCGTTCTATGAGATTCGCCCTAGGTTAGAGTAATTGAATTAGGTTAGCTTTTAGGTTCGTCACACTTTAAATGTGTTTAAATATGTAAAAAAAAACATATTTCCACTCGTAAATTTCATTTTAGATTAAAATACTTTCACGATGGTAATTTTCCGGGGATAAATGTTACAAATATCACTTAGTAATGGGATACATTATATTAGAAATGTCTTAAGTTGCGTAAGTAAATATCTTGTTATGTACAACCCCACCTATTATACTATACTATATTTATGCTATATCCGAGCTAAGTTCCAGTTGTAGTATAAACAAACTTGTATAAGGTACTACTCCGCCGACTCTCTATTGAGGGAACCGCGGTGTTACTTTTACCCGCCATATGACTGAACTGTGTACGATAGAAATATTGTTCTTAGGCAACTTCGTATTTTTGGGAAATAAGACTCAATACTCTTCTATTCGATTTTGTACTACAACATGCTATCAAATCTTTAGAGGATGAAGAAGGCCTACAGCTCAATGGTATTAATAAGCTGTTAGTTTATGCTGATGATGTAGTACTACTGGCCGATAGCGAGGGCATACTAAGGGCCAACACACACACTCTATTGAATAAAAAATTGCGACTGGAAGTAAGCATCAATAAAAGTGAATATATGTTCATCATAGATATACATTATATAATGGAAATGGACAGTTAATGACAAATGAGGGAAATTTTGAAGAAGTGACAGAATTCAAATACCTAGGAACAATAATTACAAAAAAGGAATGAGATGCACAAAGAAATTAAACATAGACTCAATTATGGATATGTGTGCTATTATGCATTACATGGACTCTTGTCCCAACTTTTCTCAAAAAACGTTAAACTGAAATATATAAAACTGTTATTGTGCGTCATACTATATATGGATGTGAAACATGGACTCTTACTTTAAGGGAGGAAAGGAGATTACGAGTATTTGAGAATAAAGTTCTTAGGAACATCTTTGGATCAAAGACAGATGAACAGACAGGTGAATGAAGATGACTACAAAACAGAGAACTACATGGTCTTTATAGGAAGCCAGAAATAATAAGAACAGTTAAGTCTCGTAGACTGCGATGGGCAGGACATATGACACGAATGGGGAATAAAAGAACTGCATGGAAGCTTCTCATAGGAAACCAGAGGGAAAACGCCCAGTTAGTAGACCAAGAATAAGGTGGGAGAATAATATTAACCATGATTTGAGGGAACCAGATTATAGGGATGATTGGAAAAAGTTAGCTCAGAATAGGGATGTGCAGAGAGCTTATATCCGCGCGGCCATGAATCTACGGGTTCGATAGTGCCAGTGAGTGAGTTAGTTAGTTTGTTTGTTATAACATAAGATCATCATCATCATCCTTCACGGATTAGCTCTCTGCCTGTTTCGATCTCACATCTGTTCAACCCAACGCTTTCTTGGTCTTCCCACCGACCTTCATCCTACAGGATTATACATCAGTGCCATATTTGGTATCCTATTCTCTGTCATCATTTGCAGATGTTCTATCCAATTGTTCCTGTGTTCTTCTATTTATTGAAGAAGTGGTTGTACTTTCAGTTCCTCTCTATATTCTCATTTCTAATATGTTCTTCTCTTGTACAACCTTTCACAGCTCGTAGGAATCTCATTTCCGCTGCCTGAATTTTACTTTTTTTCTTTTTCCTTCAGGACCCAGGTCTCACTTCCATACATCGCCACTGGTAGTGCCATCGTTGAGTAAAATCTTAGCTGCGTATCTTTTCTTACTTTGTTCCTCAGTGTTCGTCTGATTGTTCCACAAATATGTTGAAATTTCTGTATTTTCTTATTTATATCTTGTTCTTCTTCATAAGTTATATCGCAGCCCAAATACTGGAAGTGTGAGACCTGTTCCAACACTTTATCTTCTTTTACTTTTTTTGTTCTTACTGGGTACTTTCCATGGAACGCCATTACTTAATTTTTAATTTTGAAATTATGATATTATGTTTCTTACATATATTATTTAACTGATAGACTGATTTTTGTCAAAAATTAAAACTATATCATATGCAAAACACAATGAATTAAATGTTTTATTTCGTCCAATTTAACTATCCCTTGTGAACCAATTGTTTCCATTCATCAGAATGTCATCTAAATATATATTAAAAAGTATAATATAAGATGGTACCAATAATTAAGAACTTCCTCTATTTGTTATTTATTTATTTATTTATTTATAACAAAATATGAATCTACCTAATTAGATGTTTACGCTTTTTCCATGAAGTTAATACATAACCTTAATATTTATCGGTACACTTTCATTACGAGCAGAATTTGTGTTCTATGCTGACTCACTTGTAAATTCTGCTGTTATGTTTACCACATCATTAATGGTTACTATGGGAATATATTCAAAATAATTCGTTTCTCGATGTGATTTCTCGGATAAAAAAGAGAGAAGTTTATTTACACGATTCGTTCACAATTTAGTTTGAACTTGATAATTGGTGACTCGTCAAAAATATAGAGTGTGCACTACAAACACAGTAGGTAGGCTAAGTAAACACAGGCCATGCATTGTGCAATAACAAGTTTAAAGCAAATTCAAATATTAGCATTTCTCACTTTGTAAGCTTGATTAAACGTCAGTTTACTATCAAAAGAAATAGAAAACATGGACAATATATAAACAAAAGGGCATATAATTAATATACTTTTAAAAGAGAAATCTATCATGTCAAATGCCACCAGGCTGTCTTTTATGACATTTCTGGCTTTCTCTCCTGGCATTGACGAAATTGTAATCCATATCTTAGGTTGGGGCACCTGGAAGACGGAATTACGTTACCCCAATGATATCCATCCATAGTAATTATGTCCAAGGGCAGGCCTTTCACTGCAATCATAGCATTTTAAATTTTCATGATATGCTTTGCAGCTTTACTAGGGAATATAGATGTGGTAGCTTTCCGTTGCTTTCTACACCAGTGAATGATGATGATGATAATGATAAGGATGATGGTGATGATGGCCGCATGATTTTCGGGAACCGTTGGGCCCTAAGCTTTCTGACATTTGTCTTACAGATGAGGGGAAAAAACCCGGGAAAAACCTCACCTAGGAGCCTGTCCCGACCGGGAATCGAACCCGGGCCCACTGCGTGACAAGGCAGCACGCTACCTCGAGACCACAGAGGTGGACTAACACAGAAATCCATCCATAGTAATTTTACTCGAGGGCAGATCTTTCACTGCAATCATAGCATTTTCATGCTATGCTTTGCAGCTTTACTAGGGAATTGTAGGTGTGGTAGCTTCCCGTTGCTTTCCACACCGGTGAATGATCATGATGATAATGATAAGGAAGATGATTATGTTGGTGATGATGGTCGGATGATTTTCGGGAACCATTGGACCCTAACCTTCCTGATGTATATGTCTTACAAATGAGGAAAAACCCCGAAAAACCTCACCTAGGAGCCTGTCCCGACTGGGAATCGAACCCAGGCCCGCTGCGTGACAAGGCAGCACGCTACCTCGAGACCACAGCGGTGGACCCCAACGATATAACGGGTGATAAATGATAATGAAGATATAGAATAGTCCTCAATCTAAACTTAACCTAAATTTCAGTCCATGGGCAACCGCAGGAATAACTACTTTTTAAAGAAAATTCGTGTGGTCTGATCGTTAATTGAATTCGGGACCTCATAAACTGTAGCCAGGGACGCTGGCCACTAGCTCATGCGGCTGGTCAAAAGGGAAATGTTTCTCCCTGCAATTTATCATATACAACTAAAGAGAAAAGTTTCTGCTTAAACCGGGTTTCGAACCCTATATTCTCTCTGGTTTAACTTTACGAGAAATTTGTAGAATGAGACAACTGTGCTCACATCTCTCACTCGCACCAGTGTTGTCGATGTTTATTCACCAGATGTTAATAGGGAAAAGGGGGAAGAGGAAAACTGACAACAGGGTGGGTTCTTTCTTTTGTATCTCGACTTAAGTGGCCAATGATCTACCCTTGTTTCTCCATATCTCTCTCTCTTCCAAGTTAATATATAATAGTTCTCCAGCTTTACTCGCTGGTGCACTTTGTGCTACTTTGGGCAATCCAGGAGAACACACATATTTTCCTCCATATGACATCCCATGTACCACCACTGGATGAAGTTATGACAGGATAGCCTCTGTTAACAATGTCAACCATTGCATGCCGAAATATACCTGGAAATTTCTCCCAGAGAAGCGTAGTGATGTGTAAAAAAGTGCCTCTTTTAACTGCAAGGCACAGAAATCGAAGCCAGAATCCAGCAATGTTAACCCACTGTACGGATCAGATGGACTCCCTGCAAGATTAAGAGCGGAGTTAAGTGAGGCGGACGCAAGTAGTGAGGTTATCCAATCTACCAATTCAGGCCTTTTATTACTACCCAAAGTCTAAATGATATATTTGACGCTGGATTTTAGTGCCTTATGCAGTAGTTAAAAACCGTAACTTCAGCTTACCTTCCTTCATAAATTTTTTTAAGTCCTACAGAATAACAGTGCGGATGCTCAAACGTTTATAGATGAAACCACGTAGCTGTGAAATCGGTATGACCAACCTTTGCACCCCAACAAACGAAACCAAGCTTGGGTGGTATAACCACCCCAACCAAACCAAACCTAACCTACTTACTTACTCACTGGCACTATCGAACCCGTAGGTTCATGGCCGCGCGGACATAAGGTCTCCATATATCTCTATCCTGAACCAATGATTTTCGAATCATTCCCTGTATAATCTACTTCCCTCAAATCATAGTTAATGTTATTCTCCCACCTCATTCTTGGTCTATCAAGTGGGCGTTTTCCCTCTGGCTTTCTTACAAGAAGCTTCCATGAAGTCTTTCATTCCCCGTACGTGCAACTTGTCCTACCCATCGTAGTCTATGAGACTTAACTCTCCTTATTATATCTGGCTTCCTATAAAGACCATGTAGTTCATTGTTATGTAGTCTTCTCCATTCACCTGTCTGTTCATCTCTCTTTGGTCCAAAAATTTTCGTAAGTACTTTATTCTCAAATACTTGTAATCTCCTTTCCTCCCTTAAAGTAAGAGTCCATGTTTCGCGCCCATACAATATAACTGAAGAATAATAGTTTTATATATTTTCAGTTTAACGTTTTTTGAAAGGAGTTGGGACATCAAAAGTCTCTGCAATGCATAATAGCACGCATTTCCAGAACTGAGCCTATGTTTAATTTCTTTGTGCATCTCATTCCTATTAGTTTAACAACACGTTTTCAAAATTTATCGGCTCATCACAATTTAGGAACAAGATCACAAGACTCTTCTTTACTTTTGATACCACAACACAGGACCTGTCTATACTCTGAATCTTACACAATATCTATGACTAGAGCCTGGAACTCACTTTCCAGTCATGTCAGGGACTGTCAATCGCTATCATTATTTAAATCCAAATTAACTGATATCTTAAGTTCGACACAATGAAAACATTAACTGCATAACAACTATAAAGAGCATTCCATTAATAGTCATCTAGGAAGCTATTTACTTTATTTTACATAATTTAAATTTTATTATATTCTATGTTTTTGTTAGTATTAGCTAGTATTAGATCACATCATCTTTGTATTTTGTTTAGTCTGTATTTTAATATCTTAAAATTGTAATGTGTATGTAATTTTTTGTATAATTTTACTATTCGCTGGTTGAGTGGAAGAGATGGCCTTATGGCCTTAACTCTGCCAGCTAAAATAAAGCATTATTATTATTATTATTATTATTATTATTATTATTATTATTATTATTATTATTATTATTATTATTATTATTATTATTATTAGTGATTATTGTTCCTAGGTATTTGAATTCAGCCACTTCCTCAAAATTTCCCTCATTTATCATTAAACCTAACCTAACCTAATAAATCCAAACGCACTATAGCTACTCTCCTATATAAATAAAATATTACAATTGAAATGTAAGATGAAAAAATGCTAATCGACTGCAAGATGCCCATTGTTCACCACTGGAGAAAACATCCAAGGAGAACGTGCTGGAATTCCCTTTCATGGGTTATCGTGACTTTTCACTTACTGACTTAATCTATAAGACAACAATGCACAACTGGTTTCAAAGAGTTTCACGTCAGAGATTACAGATAATGGTGAATAGTTGGTAGCTCGAGTCCCCTCCTGTACAGTGCGGTCCAAAAATACTATAACTCATGTTTTAATCAACTCACACCTGCAATAACATTACACATCATGCTTAACGGATTAACTACAAAGTTAGTTAGAATTATTACACGAATGTGTCTAAATTGCACAAAGAATAGAGTGCATGTAGGCAAACAGTTGTCGGATACTATTGAAATTCACAAGCAAGGAGATGCACTATCTCCTCTACTATTTAATTTTGTACTAGAACATGTCATCAAATTTTAGAAGATGAAGTCCTACAACTCAATTATATAAATGGGAGCCAATGACCAATCACGTTTCAATGATTTTTTATTTACAACCAATCACAGTCGTGTTTAGCCTAGAATTTACCAACTAAAGTTTATCATAATAATGAAAGCATATCCTTTTTAACATTCTGAATAGGCCAGAGCATTATTTTGCAGTAACTGGCTCTCTAAAAAATACGGCTACCAGATTGTATATATAGTGCATGGATGTGAACACATAGCGCATGTGGGAGTTAATATAAAAACATTTGTAGCAATTTATTATACAACCAAAAAAAGAAACCACTGTTTGCACGTTCTTAAATGTATTTTTTCCCCCAGGTAATAACATTGCAGAAAAATATAATTGTCATATCTACATCATAGGACATCAGAAATGAATTAATATACAGTTTGACCGTGTTTCATTTTTTCTCCACTAGAGTGCATTCTTACAATATTGCGTTCCTTTGGCAATAAATAATATGATCTGGTTGAAGTGATGAACAAAAGAAGCAAATTAAGCGTACCAATCGTTTCTCATTTGTTTTCAAACATCGCCGTTTACATTAAATATATAAATATTTTAAAATAACTATATTTAAATAATGATTTGTGAGTAAACAGCTTCATTTTATTCGTTAAATAGTCCTAACAAATGCCACTCTTGATTTCCAAGTTCTCTAGATAAATTCGAAATCACTCGTGGTATTACTTATGATAATGTAGTATTATTAGGAGATAACGAGGAGATACTAAGAACCAACACACACACTCTATTGAAGAACACTAAGAAATTAGGAAGGAAATAAATATCAATAAAACTAAATATATATCCATACATATAAATAACTCACTAACTAACTAACTCACTGGCACTATCGAACCCGTAATTCATGGCCGCGCGGACATAGGCTCTCCATACATCCCTATCCTGAGTCAATGTTTTCCAATCATCCCCTGTATAATCCACTTCCCTCAAATCATAGTTAATGTTATTCTCCCACCTCATTTTTGGTCTACCAACTGGGCGTTTTCCCTCTGGTTTTCCTACAAGAAGCTTCCATGCATCTCTTTAATTCTCCATTCGTGTCACATGCCCTCCCCATCGCAGTCTATGAGACATCCATACATATAAATACATTATATAGGCCTAATGGAAATGAGCAGCTAATGACAAATGACAGAAATTTTGAAGAAGTGGCTGAATTCAAATACCTAGGAATAATAATTACAAACAGGAATGAAATACAGAAAGAAATTAAACAGACTCAATTCTGGAAATGCATTCTATTATGTATTATAGGACCTCTTATCGTCCCAACTTCTCTCAAAAATGTTTTTTTTTTAATTCAATGCCACCACGTTTTCATTTCGACATTCTAGTTTTCTCTCCTCTAGGGCGTTATTGTAACCCACTTCTGAGGTTGGGGCGCTTGGAAGGCGGAGTTACGCTACCCGGATGATATATGATAGGTGATGATGCGCCAGGAGATGCCTTAATTCTAAACTTAATGAATAAGTTAATGACGACCAGATGATGTTCAGGAACCGTTTGGTCCTTAAAGTTTACTGACATTTGCCTTACAGATGAAGAAAAACCCCGAAAAAAACATAATCCTGGAAACTTGTCCCGACCGGAGATCAAACCCGGGCCCGCTGCGTGAGTATGCAGCACACTACCTTGAGACCATAGCAGTGGACTCTCAAAAAACGTTAAATTGAAAATATATAAAACTGTTATTCTACCAGTTATATTATATGGATGTGAAACATGGACTCTTACTTTAAGAGAGGAAAGGTGATTACAAGTATTTGAGAATAAAGTTCTTAGGAAAATTTTTGGACTAAAGAGAGATGAACAAACATGCGAATGGAGAATACTACACAACAGTGACCTACGTGATCTTTATATGAAACCAGATATAGGGCCTAATAAGAATAATTAAGTCTCGTAGACTGCGATGGGCAGGACATGTGGTGCGAATGAGGAATGAAAGAGGTAAAGGAAACTCATTGTAAGAAAACCATAGGAAAAAACCCAGTTGGTAGACCAAGAATGAAGCTGGAGAGTAACATTAACCACGATATGAGGGAAGTAGATTATAGAGGGACGATTGGAAAATATTAGCTCAGGATAGGGATGTACGGAGAGCTTATGCCAGTGCGGCCATGGTTCTACGATTTCGATAGAGGCAATGAGTTTTATGTTCTCTGTCAGGAAATTGAAGTAATCTTCAATTAAAGTAGATAATGTAAGACACGGACACTCACTCCATCTGTTGGGAGCAAGTCTAGTATTTCTGCGTATTCTACATGCTTCTCCCAATTGTAGAATTGGTTTCTGGTAACTATGTATACTAGCGTACCCGGCAGACGTTCAATTCTCATGTCATGGGCAGACGATAAAAATGTTTCTTTTTTACCATAAAATTCAGCAATTAGGACATAATTAGATATTAAATAAGTTCGCAAGAAAACCTCTTACAGCCTTCTGTTGTGGCTATCACATAGTCATGAACATTAGAATTGTACCCTCCCTTGCAGATAAGCTAAGAACCGTCATATAACAATTACATTAGAGTGAAAAAAAAAAAAAAGATAAATTGATGAGAGTGAGTCAAAACAGTTTGCCCCCCCACCCCAGTTAGATTTCATTTCTGACCCATACTGGCCGACATTCCATAAGAAAAATGTTTTCCCCCGTAGAGACTCGAACCAGCGTAAGACCCGTAGTTCTGCGCAAAGACTTCTTGCCTTAACCACTCGGCTACGGCGCAAGACTCTTGGTATCAATGAAAGACAAAAATTGTATTTGTGAGTTATCCGTAAGAGATAAACATCTGCTGTCGCGGACTTTTTTGTAGAGCTTTTTGAGATATTCAATTCTGTGTACATTAATTTTGTGTATTTCTTATGGTTTAGGCAGCGTAAGCCATTTAAGCGTCCAAAGAGCTACTTTTTTCACGTTTTCCACTAAAAAGGGCGATTTTTAAGGGTGTAGGAGTTGAGTATCACAACTCTCTTATAGCCTATGTTCATCCCGGGAATCTCCTGAACATTTGTCAAAAACCCCATCACAATCGGATCAACGGTATGGCCGCGCATAAAGTACGAACAAACAAATATACAAACTAACAAACAATTTTTATATATAAGATAATTCTTCTGTGCGTGTGTTTGTCACTAAACTCCTCTTAAACGACTGGACCGATTTTAATGAAATATTTGTATGTGTCTGATTGGGTCCCTCGATGGTTTAGATTCATTTTTCATTTGTTTTTTTTCTGGTGATAGCTCTATAATTAAAAGTTCTGTGTATTTTTCTTCTTTTCTATATGCATAATACATATTCTGAAACACAAGACACACGATATCAGCCCAATGTGTTTAGATTTTCAAACTTATTTTACATCGAAATGGTACGTTTTCGGACATGGGATCATTGTCAAAACTTTATCTACTAAGTCCCCTCTACAACCCCGAAAAGTTTGTAATAGGAATTATGAATCACCCTGTACTTTACAAAAAACTCGTTTAAAATATAAATGATTGAATAATTAAATAAAGCGAGGCCAGCAGCTATTTCAAGGTCTAGGTTTATATTTCTTATATATTTGACCTTGAAATTCTCCTACTGGAGGTCCTTTTTTCAGTATTTTCCGCACAATTCTGAGTCACCCTTAACCATTACTGAATTTACCGTACAAAAGCTTAAAACAACAAAATACATTTTAATCGTCCTCAACTGACAAAAAAAAAATATGTTAAAGAGTTTTGAAGGCCTTTCGCAACTTGTCCCATACTCATCAATTATTTTTTTATGTTGACGATTAACTGGCGATGTATCTAACGATATGCATTTGTTTAATTTATGTAATATTTTAAATAAAACAGTAGAAGAAGGAACGAGTATAGATTTTTAATTTTGTGTTGAATTATACAATATACATAAATTTGTTTTCATAGCAGCCCGATCATTTCCCATCCACTCCTCCGAATCTAATGACCCAATGGACAAATCCCCCCAAAAAAAAAAGACAAAGCATCAAAACTAATTCCAAAATCTAACCCCCGGAATCTAAAACCGCGATAGGACAAATCCCCGAAACAAATTGCTGCAAATATAATTTTAACATGAACGCTTAAAATGGTTTAGATTAGGTTTAGGCAGGGTTTAGGTTATGTTCAAGCGAGGTTAGGTCAGTTAAGTTCAGGTAAGGTCAATTAAGGTCACGTAAGGTCACCAGAATTCACTTGAAGTCCCCTGAGGTCACTTGACGTCATGTTTAAGTTAGGTTTGCTCAGGTAAAGTCAGGTAAGGCCAGAGAAGGTCAGGTAAGGTCAGATAAGGTGAGACAATGCCAGGTATGGTCACATAAGTTTAGATAAACGCATATAAGTTCACATAAATGTACACAAGGAAACAAAAAGTCACATAAGTTCATATAAGGTCACATAAGGTTTTGGCTGGGTTAGGTTAAGTTTAATCGAGGTTTAATTGGTTTAGGCTGGATTAGACTGCGTTGTTATGTTTAGGCTGGGTTGGGTTAGGTTTAAACTAGGTTAGGTTACTTTTTAGCTGGGTTAGGTTAGGTTGTGGTTATGTTAGTTCAGGTATAAGCTGCGTTACGTAAGTTTTAGCCTAGATTGAGTTAGATATAGGTTGGATAGGCAAAGACTGGTTTATGTTAGGTTTAGGCTGGGTTATATTAGGTTTAGGCTGTGTTATGTTAGTTTTTAGCGGGGTTAGGTTTTGGTTAGGTTAGGTTTCAACAGGGTTAGGTCAGGTTTAGGCAGAGTTACTTCATGTTTAAGCTGGGTTATAAAAGGTTTAGGCTGGATTATGAAATTCTTAGGCTGGGTTACGTTTGGTTTAGGCTGAATTGCATTACGTTAGGCTGGGTTACATTAGGTTTAGGCAAAATTGCATTAGGTTTAGGCTGGGTTACATTAGGTTTAGGCTATTTGCCTTGGGTTTAGGCTGAATTGTTTTAGGTTCAGGCTGGGTTACATTATGTTTAGGCTGAATTGCATTACGTTTAGGCTAGGTTACATTAGGTTTAGTCAAAATTGCATTTGGTTTAGGCTGGGTTACATTAGGTTTAGGCTATTTGAATTAGGTTTAGGCTGAATTGCTTTAGGTTCACGCTGGGTTACATTATGTTTAGGCTGAATTGCATTAGGTTTAGGCTGGGTTACTTTAGGTTTAGGCAAAATTGCATTAGGTTTAGGCTGGGTTACATTAGGTTTAGGCAAAATTGCATTAGGTTTAGGCTGGGTTACATTAGGCTTAGGCTATTTACATTAGGTTTAGGCTGAATTGCTTTAGGTTAAGGCTGGTTTACATTACTTTCAGGCTGAATTGCATTAGGTTTAGGCTGGGTTACATTAGGTTTACGCTGGGTTACATTAGGTTTAGGCTGGAAAGCATTAGGTTTAGGCCGGGTAACATTAACTTTAGGCAATTTGATTTGGTTTAGGCTGAATTGCATTAGGTTTAGGCTGGGTTACATTAGGTTTAGGCTGAATTACATTAGGTTTAGGCCAGGTTACATTAGGTTTAGGCTAAATTGCATTAGGTTTAGGCTGGGTTACAAGGTTTAGGCTGGAAAGCATTAGATTTAGGCTAGGTTTCATTAGTTTTAGGATAAATTGCATTAGGTTTAGGCTGGGTTACATTAGGTTTAGGCTGGAAAGCATTAGGTTTAGGCTGAATTGCATTAGTTTAGGCTGGGTTACATTACATTTAGGCTAAATAGCATTAGGTTTAGGCTTGGTTTAATTAGGTTTAGGCTGGAAAGCATTAGGTTTAGGCTGAGTTACTTTAGGTTTAGGCTCAATTGCATTAGGTTTAGGCTGGGTTACATTACGTTTAGGCTAAATTGCATTAGGTTTAGGAAGGAAAGCATTAGATTTAGGCTGGGTTTCATTATGTTTAGGCTAAATTGCATTAGGTTTAGGTTGGGTTACATTAGGTTTAGGCTGGAAAGCATTAGGTTTAGGCTGGGTTACATTAGGTTCAGGCTGAATTGCATTAGGTTTAGGCCAGGTTACATTAGGTTTTGGCTGAATTGCATTAGGTTTAGGCCAGGTTACATTACGTTTAGGTTGAATTTCTTTAGATTTAGGATGGGTTACATTAGGTTTAGGCTGGAAAGCATTAGATTTAGGCTGGGTTGCATTAGGTTTAGGCTAAATTACATTAGGTTTAGGCTGGGTTACATTAGGTTTAGGCTGGAAAGCATTAGGTTTAGGCTAGGTTACATTAGGTTTAGGCTGAATTGCATTAGGTTTAGGCTGGGTTAATTTCGTTTAGGCTGGAAAACATTAGATTTAGGCTGGGTTTCATTAGGTTTTGGCTAAATTGCATTAGGTTTAGGCTGGGTTACATTAGGTTTAGGCTGGAAAGCATTAGGTTTAGGCTAGGTTACATTAGGTTTAGGCTGAATTGCATTAGGTTTAGGCTGGGTTAATTTCGTTTAGGCTGGAAAACATTAGATTTAGGCTGGGTTTCATTAGGTTTTGGCTAAATTGCATTAGGTTTAGGCTGGGTTACATTAGGTTTAGGCTGTATAGCATTAGGTTTAGGCCAGGTTACATTAGGTTTAGTCTGAATTGCATTAGGTTTAGGCCAGGTTATATTAGGTTTAGGCTGAATTGCATTAAGTTTAGGCCAGGTTACATTACGATTAGGCTGAATTGCATTAGGTTAAGCTGGGTTACATCAGGTTTAGGCTGGATTACATCAGGTTAAGGCTGGGTTACATCAGGTTTAGGCTGGGTTACATTATGTTTAGGCTGGATTACATTAGGTTCAAATTGGGTTACATTAGGTTTAAGCTGGGTTACGTCAGGTTTAGGCTGGGTTACATCAGGTTTAGGCTGGGTTACATTAGGTTTAGGCTGGGTTACATTAGGTTTAGGCTGGGTTACATCAGGTTTAGGCTGAATTACATCAGGTTTAGGCTGGGTTACATCAGGTTTAGGCTGGGTTACATCAGGTTTAGGCTGGATTTCATCAGGTTTAGGCTGCGTTACATTAGGTTTAGGCTGGGTTACATTAGGTTTAGGCTGGGTTAGATCAGGTTTAGGCTGGATTACATCAGGTTTAGGCTGGATTACATTAGGTTTAGGCTGGGTTACATTAGGTTTAGGCTGGGTTACATTAGGTTTAGGCTGGGTTACATCAGGTTTAGGCTGGATTACATCAGGTTTAGGCTGGGTTACATCATGTTTAGGCTGGTTTACATTAGGTTTAGGCTGGGTTACATTAGGTTTATGCTGGGTTACATCAGGTTTAGGCTGGGTTACATCAGGTGTAGGCTGGGTTACATTAGGTTTGGGCTGGGTTACATTAGGTTTAGGCTGGTTTACATCAGGTTTAGGCTGGATTACATTAGTTTTAGGCTGGGTTACATTAGGTTTAGGCTGGGTTACATTAGGTTTAGGCTGGGTTACATCAGGTTTAGGCTGGATTACATCAGGTTTAGGCTGGGTTACATCATGTTTAGGCTGGTTTACATTAGGTTTAAGCTGGGTTACATTAGGTTTATGCTGGGTTACATCAGGTTTAGGCTGGGTTACATTAGGTTTGGGCTGGGTTACATTAGGTTTAGGCTGGTTTACATCAGGTTTAGGCTGGATTACATTAGGTTTAGGCTGGGTTAAATTAGGTTTAGGCTGGGTTAAATCAGGTTTAGGCTGGGTTAAATCAGGTTTAGGCTGGATTATATCAGGTTTAGGCTGGGTTACATTAGGTTTAGACTGGGTTACATCAGGTTTAGGCTGGGATACATTAGGTTTAGGCTCGGTTACATAAGGTTTAGGCTGGGTTTCATCAGGTTTAGGCTGGGTTACATCAGGTTTAGGCTGGGTTACATTAGGTTTAAGCTTGGTTACATCAGGTTTAGGCTGGGTTACATCAGGTTTAGGCTGGGTTACATTAGGTTTAGTCTGGGTTTCATTAGGTTGCTGGGTTACATTATAATTAAGCAGGGTTGACAAACACTTTGATATTAAATGGTCTGTAACCTTCAGCAATAGTTGACTATATGACATTTGACAAGTATATAATAATGTTTCACATGTGTTTATGGAACCTCTCTTCCCATAAAGAAATTGTTTGGCGACACTAGCGCTAACACACTTCCCCTTCATCCGCGTAGAAATAACTTGGGAAAGTTATATTATTGTGTTTCTAATTACATTCCTTCGCCATTCATGATCATCATATTTGGCGTTGCAACCCGGATTGAGTCATAGCCTCCCTAAGCATTTTCTTCCAGATCTCTTTTCCTGGCGATTGTCCACCAATTTCGAATTTTAAGTACTTGGATTTCTTCCAAAACTCCATCCACCCTCCTAGCTTTAGGACTTCCACCATTTCTTCTTCCATTTGGATGATCTCTCATTATTTTTTAACAGTTTCACTATTATCCATTCTCTGGATATGTCCTGCCCATCTCAATGTCTGGTGACTTATACAAATGATATTTTAATTCTTCATTATATCGTATTTGCACTCTCCTCTTTCCTGAACGGGTCCATATATTCTTCTTAGAATGTTTCTGTCCCGCGCCGTAGCCGAGTGGTTAAGGCAGGAAGCCTGCGCGCAAGAGCTACGGGAGCTTGCCGCTGGTTCGAGTCTCCATGGGGAAGAAATTTTCTTATGGTATTTCGGCCAGTATGGGACCGGTGCCCACCCAGCATCGTGATGCATTTGGGTAGCTACAATAAGTAGCGGCTCCAGGTTGAGAAAATCAGCTAGAACGGCTGGGGGACTCGACATGCTGACCACGTCACCCCTACACTGGCTGATTATAATCTACCTCTGTGATTGACACATGTGGATGTGAGGCCAGCAGTCGGCTGCTAGGCTAAGGGCCTTCTAGGCCTGTCGCGCCAGGAGTTTTTTTTTTAGAATGTTTCTTTCAAAAACTCCGAGCCGAGCCATGGTATTTTCAGTCATATCTCAAGTCTCACTTCCATACATTAGCACAGGCTTTATCATTGTCTTATATAACACCGGTCAACATGATTTTTGTCTCATGAGTACTAATAGTTGTACTTAATGCAGTTTTTATCGTATTTTCAAATATATATTCGGAATTTCTCCATCATCCACAGTTTTTTTATTTCAATTTCATTTAATGGATTTAAATAATTATCTTTTAAATAAACGTTTTTTTCATCCATTTATTATCTTGGCGCAGTGAGCGATGAGCACGGGGAACACCTTCATCAGGAGATTTCAGCTATGGAAAAGAGATATCAAGGCAAATGGCATCCTAATATGCTGGCCGATTATTGTTGGACCATCAAGAGGCATGCTCCACAGGCGAAATATAGTAGAAAATCGTCATATCTTACTTTCTAGGTGAGTCCGAATGTTCGAATATTGTGTAGTTACGAATTTATAAAATATTAAAGTGTTTGAAATTATAATAAATGCCTGTTTCTCGAAAACCTTGCGTGATGAAGAAAACCCGATATCACATTTGAATTCAGGAGAAAAAATGCTATCAGAATCACATACTTTTCTTTCTGAGACAAAAAAAAGTTTATTTATTATTATTTTTTGCTCGGTATAATCTTATTTTTGGATTAAAACTGAGATAATTTGATTAAAATACCTTACCATTCCATAGTGTTGGCATTTTGAATTCTCTTGCTTATTTCTTCTAAGATATTAAATATAAAATTGGCACCTGGTAAGTCAGTCGTCCTCAATTAATTATTAAACTCCATCAAGTAGTTGAGGACGACTGACTAACCAGGTACCGATTTTATATTTAATACCTGATTATATAGCCTCAATGGTGCTTTAATATGAATTTTAAAAGTGTTGATTATTTCTTCTATTCCTTCACCATTGTCCCCCGTTAACACCATTTCGTTTATGGAACAAATGAGTGAAAACCAGACTGGATAAAGAGTCTGATGGAAGTGGATGTGATTGGGGTGTTGGCACGATTATAATCTGTTTGCATTTTAATTGCATAACGGTACTGTTGCAAGGCCTTCCACTCCACAAACAAAAGAGAAGCAATCAGTTGTATCAAGCGGACTGGTTATGAAGGCCTTGGTTCTCAGTTACATATCAGAGTCGGCCAATATCCTTAAATATCACCATCATTATACCTTATATAATCTACCGTAAAACGGGGCTACTTTGACATATTTTTGAAGGTTTTTAAGGTCTAACTCGTATGATTTATGCCGAAAAAAATTGAATGTATGATTTATTCTACCAATTGAACCTTAGACTACAAATCCCATTTGGTACTGTTCTCCTCAAATAAAAACGTAGTAGGACAACAATGAGTTTTGTTTAGGTCTGTTTTGCCCATGTGCTGAGGCTACTTTCATATCACATTTGTTTTCACTATAATTCAAAGTACTGTAGGTACTACTTTGACACCAATTTATCTTTTTATAAATATTTTTATTGTAAACAACCTTACTACAAATGTTTTTATAACTGTAATTTGACAAAATAACCTTAACCTTCTTTATCAATTCTGACACGCAACAGAACACAAAAATTATATAATTATTGTAGTTAGACAATCAGGAATTAATTAGAAAACATGAATTTTTGAAACAACAGTAGAAAAAAAAACAGATTTTCACATCTCATCTTCACATAGTTCACATTCATATTGAGATCCTCTGTTACACATACCACAGACCCAGAGCTTGCATCTTACACAACAAATCCAGTCCTTACCCCTGTAAAACCGTAAATCACAATTTTATCCTTTCTGGGAATTCATTGTTGTTGAAAGTGACACAGATGTGTCTCCAACAGTTAACATCCTCTTTTAAAACAACTTAATTATTCGTGCGTCTTCAAGGAAATGTCTACACCATTGAATTGTTGTCAAAATAGCCCAAAACACGCAAGAAATTTAAAATGTCGAAGAAGCCCGAATTCTGTCAAAGTTGCCCCTCGAGTCAAAGTAGCGGTACTTCTTCCTTCAAGTATCATGGCGGGATTACGATGAACGTTCGTTGATGTTGCGTTACGTTGAGAGGACAAGCTACAACGCACAATCTGAGTAGGTATATCATGATCAACATTCACTGACGTTCATGTTAAGGTGAAATACGGTAAACAGACATATTATGGTAGTACTTACATTCTTTCCAAATACCTTCCTTTTTTTTTTTGTTATATATAAATTCGTGCGATTGCACAAATTCAATAAGCACATCGTGTCTCATGTTGATATAGTTGAAGGGCTTAGGGCAGTAACATGATAAGCCACATTCTGTTAAGAAATGTCATTTACAATGATAGCAAATAAATACTGATTGCAGCGCCACCTACCCAGTCCAATTGTGAATCTAAAACATCCAGGAGCCCACTCAAACCCACACAAAAAATGCCATAAAAATTGATCCAGTCGTTTAGGCAGTTTTTAATTTCGGATTGCAAGTAAACCTCCACCCTGCATTTGGAACGGGTTTTTTAGTCAGAAGGAGGATCCTATCCGCTATCCGAGATATTAAGTTTGTTAGTGATAGGATATCATACATAATTCTAAAGGGTAAACGACATGATTTTATAATTGTAAATGTACATGCCCCCACAGAAGATAAAGATGACAAGATCAAGGATGAGTTCTATGAAGAATTAGAATGCTTATTTGATAGCCTTTCACGATATCATATGAAAATTGTCTTAGGAGATTTTAATGCAAAAGTAGGGCGGGAAGATATATTCAAACCAACAATAGGCAAATTCAGTCTTCATGAAGATAGTAACGACAACGGGGTTAGATTAGTCACATTTGCCACATCAAAGAATCTCGTTGTTAAGAGCACAACATTTCAGCATAAGGATATTCATAAATACACCTGGACGTCCCCAGATGGAGAAAACTCGGAACCAGATAGATCATGTATTAGTGGATAAACGCTGGCACAGTAGCATCATTGATGTTAGATCAGTTAGAGGGACAGACTGCAATTCAGATCATCATCTGGTCAGGGTGAAAATCAGACAACGGCTATCGCTTATGAGAGGAACAAACGCTAAAGATGATTCTGTAAAATATGAATTAAAAAACTTGAAAAATGATGAAATGCGGCAAGAATACCAAATCAAAATTTCTAATAGATTTGAAGTACTGGAATCTTCAGATGACAATGTGGCAAACGAAGAAGAAACTGATATAAATAAAGAATGGGAGGCTATAAGAGATACTATTAAATTGTCAGCATTAGAAAGCATTGGTTGTTTAAAAAAGAGGCAAAACAAGAAATGGTTTGATGAGGAATGTGCCGACATTGTAAAGAAAAGAAAGCTAGCAAAAATTAAATGGTTACACGAGCCAAATGAGGTAAATTTAGAGCAGTTGGGTAGTGTTAGACGGGAAACCACCAAGTTACTAAAGAGTAAAAAGAGGGAATATTTGAGAGAGAAGATTAATGATCTTGAAATGAATGCAAAAAATAGGAACATTAGAGAATTATATCAGGGAATTAGTATAGAGAAGAAAGGGTTTCAGGCTAGAACAAACATAATTCGGAATGAAAATGGGGATATGATTGCAGATTCCAATAGTATATTAAATAGATGGAAAAGTTATTTTAATCAGGTATTAAATGTACATACAGAACAGGACATCGAGGAGGATAAGTTACAGACAGCAGAAATGTTAGACGCAGAACCAAGTTCATTAGAGGTTGAAATGGCGATTGAAAAATTGAAGATGTATAAAGCATCAGGTTCAGATGAGATCCCAGCAGAACTGACAAAATCAGGGGGAGAGAAATTGATGGACAAGATACACCAGTTGCTTAGTATGATTTGGGAAAAAGAAGCTCTTCCAGATGAATGGAAGGAATCAATTATCATACCAATTTATAAGAAAGGAGATAAAACTGATTGCAACAACTATAGGGGCATTGCATTACTTTCAACTTCGTACAAAATTCTAACAAATATATTAGTAAGCAGACTTACTCCCTATATTGATGACATTCTAGGAGATCATCAATGTGCATTTAGAAGAAACAGGTCTACAACAGATCAGATTTTTAGTATAAGACAGATTTTAGAAAAGAAATGGGAATATAATGGTACTGTACATCAACTATATGCAGACTTCAAAAAAGCATATGATTCAATTAAGAGGGAGAAGTTATATAGTATCCTACTGGAGTTTGGAATTCCTAAAAAGTTAGTTAGACTTATTCGAATGTGTCTAAATGGCTCAACGAGTAGGGTGCGTGTAGGCAAACAGTTTTCAGACACTTTTGAAATCCAGAATGGGTTAAAGCAAGGAGATGCACTATCTCCTCTACTATTTAATTTTGTACTAGAGCATGCCATTAAATCTTTAGAGAATGAGGAAGGCTTACAACTCAATGGTATTAATAAGCTGTTAGTTTATGCTGATGATGTAGTACTACTGGCCGATAGCGAGGAGATACTAAAGGCCAACACGCACACACTATTGAGTAACACTAAGAAATTAGGACTGGAAGTAAATATCAGTAAAACTAAATATATGGTCACATGTAGAAATACATTATATAATGGAAATGGACAGCTAATGACAAATGAGGGAAATTTTGAGGAATTGGCTGAATTCAAATACCTAGGAACAATAATCACAAATAGGAATGAGATGCACAAAGAAATTAAACATAGGCTCAATTCTGGAAATGCATGCTATTATGCATTGCAGAGACTTTTGATGTCCCAACTCCTTTCAAAAAACGTTAAGCTGAAAATATATAAAACTATTGTTCTACCAGTTATATTATATGGGTGCGAAACATGGACTCTTACTTTAAGGGAGGAAAGGAGATTACGAGTATTTGAGAATAAAGTTCTTAGGAAAATTTTTGGACCAAAGAGAGATGAACAGACAGGTGAATGGAGAAGACTACATAACAATGAACTACATGGTCTTTATAGGAAGCCAGATATAATAAGAACAGTTAAGTCCCGTAGACTGCGATGGGCAGGACATGTTGCACGTATGGGGAATGAAAGACGTGCATGGAAACTTCTTGTAGGAAAGCCAGAAGGAAAACGCCCAGTTGGTAGACCAAAAATGAGGTGGGAGAACAACATTAACTATGATTTGAGGGAAGTAGATTATACAGGGAATGATTGGAAAGCATTAGCTCAGGATAGGGATGTATGGAGAGCTTATGTCCGTGCGGCCATGAACCTACGGGTTCGATAGTGCCAGTGAGTAAGTAAGTAAGTAAGTAAACCTCCACTTCTAATTGTCGGATTTCGCTCATTTTTGGACAATACCTACCTCAGTTTATTTTAATACGATATATTGGTGGAAATTAGAAAATAATGTTCAAATTCTTCAAACTGCTTTGTTTGGGTACATAATTCCAAAATGCCATTATATTCCAATTCTTATTCATACCCCCGCATCTGCTCAGAAAATATAACCAGTTTCTTTGAACAAATGCGTTTTGTTTCTATATATTTCAGGATGCAGCTTCGAATCTCATCGCTGCCTCGTCCCGCAATAATCTCATTCCATACATACATATACAGGGTGTAAATCAATTATACCGCACAACTTTAAATGTGTATACAGGGGTATTACCATATACTGTATAAGCAATTTGAAATAATGAACTAATGGTCTATGAATAAAATGTCAAAGTCATGATTCAATTTGTGAAATGGTTGGCAGCCACTGAATATTTCAAATTAAAATGGAAATAATATGACATAGAGACGGTAACTGGCAACATGTATGCGCCTTTAGCTAGGTCGTTAATAGCAGTGTAACTACCGATGCAAATATAATATTGATGCATCACGTTCGAAACTACCTACAGTATGTGTACATTTTTTCTTCCTTTCTTCCTTTATTATGCCGGTTCAATCGTTTCAGGCCGGTTCTGTCGGTTAAGGATGCATGTTGGAGGCCACTTCGCGTCGGGTTAGGCCCTCGAGGGCTACTCCGTGTTGGGATAGGCTCTCGGGTACTACTCCAGGTCGGGTTAGGCCCTCGGGGGTCACTCCGGTTCGAGTTAGGCCATCGAGGGTCACTCGGATCTGGTTAGGCCCTCGGAGGTCACTTCGGGTCGGGTCGAGTTAGGCCCTCGGGGGGTTTAGGTTAGGCCCTCGGGGCCCCTTGGGTTAAGGTTAGGCCCTCAGACGCCACTTGGGTTAGATTAGGTTAGGTTAGGTTAGGTTAGGTTAAGAGAGGTTAGGAGAGGTTAGGTTAGGTTAGGCTAGGCTAGGCTTAGTTCGGTTCGGTTCTGTTAGGTTAGGTTAGATTCGAATCGGTTCGTGTCGGGTATGTCGTATCGGGTCGGGTCGGGACGGGTCGGGTCTGTTCTGGGCAGGTCAGGTTCGTTTGTGTTAGGTTAGGTTAGGTCAGGTCCGGTTCGGTTAGGTTAGTTAGGTTCGGTTTGGTTCGGTGCGGTTAGGTTATGTTAGATTAGGTTCGGTTAGGTTAGGTTCTGTTAGGTTAGGCTAAGTTAGTTTAGATCCGGTTCGGTTAGGTTAGTTAGGTTCGATTTGGTTCGGTTAGGTTAGGTTTCTGTTAGGCTAAGCTAAGTTAGTTTAGGTTCGGTTAGATTAGGTTAAGTGAGGTCGGTGAGGTTAGAATGGGAAAGAGTTTTGTGTGTCTGTGTCTGTGTGTGTGTGTGCCCGCGCTCGTGTGTGTTAATATTTGCATATGCGTGCGTATGTAAGCGTGTGTGCGCGTGCGTTGTTGAGAGAAAAGAAGAACCATTCGTCTTGCCTTGGCGTCTACTCTGTTTACCTTCAATGTCCCATGCTCCCGCAAACGCCTATCAACAGACTCGAAGGTTGTTCGTTGAGGATGGCGTCTATTCGGCTACTGCTTCGCGTGCACATGACAGCAGCTATTACACCATTACCTTGTGTTGCACCTTACATCAGTTGCATATTGGCAAGTTGGCATAACTGTAAAGATGTTCCATGATGCTATCTTGGATTCCCTATCTCAAATCTAATAAAAATGAATGTTTGTTTGTTTGGTTGTTCGTACTTTATGCGCTGCCATACCGTTAATCCGTTGTGATGAGGCTTTTTGCAAAATGATCAGGAGATTCCCGGGATGAACAGAGGCTATAAGAGAGTTGTGATACTCAACTCCTGCACCCTTAAGAACGTGAAAAAGGTAGCTCTTTGGACGCTTAAATGGCTTACGCTGTCTAAACCATAACAAATACACAAAATTAATGTACACAGAAATGAATATCTCCAAAAGCTCTACAAAAAACTCAGCGACAGCATATGCTTACGGATAACTCACAATAACCATTTTGTCTTTCATTAATGTCAAGAAGATCGAGACAAGTACGTAGATTCCTGTGCAAGCATAGCAGCACATGACGGGTATTCTTTTACGGATAACTCACAATAACGAATTTTGTCTTTTAGCTCATTTATGCCAAGAAAATCGAGATAAGTAGATTCCCGGGCAACACCGGGTAACGGGAATCATAAAATAATTACGATATACATCCATAGCAATTCTGCCCGAGGGCAGGTCCTTCACTGCAATCATAGCATTTTCATGCTATGCTTGCAGCTTTACTAGGGAATTGTAGGTGTGGTAGCTTCCCGTTGCTTTCCACACCGGTGAAGGATGAAGATGATGATAATGATAAGGATGATGATGATGATGGCCATATGATTTCGGGGACCGTTTGGGCCTTAAAGTTTTCCTGACATTTGTCTTACAGGTGAGGAAAAACCCCGATAAAAACCTCACCCAGAAAAACTGCCCCGACCGAGGATCGAACCAGGGCCCACTGCGTGACAAGGCAGGGCGCTACCTCGAGACCACAGCGGTGGACATAATTACGATATACATTTATAATTATTTTTCATTTTACTTATTCAACTAATCATAAGAAATACATTACTTTTTTATCTTTCAGCTCATTTATGCCAAGAAGATTGGGAGGAGTAGATTTCCGGACAACGCCGGGTAAACAGCACGGGGTATCTAAAAATAATTACGATATAAATGTTTCTTTTTACTTATTCAACTAAACAAACAAAAAACGCATTAATTTTCATTTATTTAGGCGCACGCCTGGTATTACCTACTTACTTATATAATACCCCTCTGTAAGTAGTTAAATTTGTGTGGTATAATTAATTTATATATTATTGTATTTTATGGTGTAGGGCTATATATTTTTATAACCTAAAAAAAGCTTTTAAATCCAGTAATATAAATTTAGTTCATTATGTATAAACTACTCGTATCAGAAAGTTACTTATTAATGGCAGTTTCAACTATCTGCTAATACCTACACACATATGCACATTCAATTTTTAGGGCAATAGAATGCCAAGCAATAATTATTAATTAAGTAATAATTTAGATTATATAACATAATAAAAAAATAATTTAGACAATAAAGGTTAGCATAGTCCACCGCTGTGGTCTCGGGGTAGCGTGCTGCCTTCTCACGCAGCGGGCGCGGCGGGTTCGATCCCCGGTCGGGACAGTTTTTCTGGGTGAGGTTTTTATCGGGGCTTTTCCTCACCTGTAAGGCAAATGTCAGGAAAACTTTAAGGCCCAAACGGTCCCCGAAATCATATGGCCATCGCAATCATCATCATTCATATTCATCTTAGGTTAAATTTAGGATTAGGGACTCTCCTGGCGCACCATCATCATCATCATCATCATCATCATCACCCATCATATCATCGGGGCAACGTAACCCCGCCTTCCAGGCGCCCCAACCTCAGAAGTGGGTTACAAGTACGCCATGACAGGAGAGAAACCAGGAATGTCGAAAAGACAAACCTGGGGCATTTGAAAAAAAAAATAAGGTTAGCATAATGACTTATAATAGAAAATGAAAAAATGGCCAGAAAAATGTTTAAAAAAATTAAATTCATAATTTCTCTAACCAAAAAATCTACTTGATATCCTATGAGGGCAATATAATGCCAAGCAACACTTGCTTGTATTTCAGTTTCTGAAGTTAATTCGTGGCAAATACTCAGAATCAGAGCTGTTATCATCATTTAATTCACCAGAAAACTACAATATATTTCTGCAACCTATTTTCCACAAATGTCCATCGCTGTCATCTAGAGGTAGCGTGCTACCTTGTCACGCAGCGGACCTGGGTTCGATCCCCGGTCGGGATAGTTTCCTGGGTGAAGTTTTTATCGGGGTTTTTCCTCACCTGTAAGACAAATGTCAGGAAACTTTAAGGCCCAAACGGTCCCCGAACATCATATGGCCATCGCAATCATCATTCATTTTCATCTTAGATTAAGCTTAGGATTAGGGACTCTCCTGGCGCACCACTGTCATCATCATCGCCCATCATATCATCCGGACAACGTAATCCCGCCTTCTAGGCGTCCCAACCTCAGAAATGGGTTACAATTACGCCAATGCCAGGAGAGAACGCCAGAAATGTCCAAAAAGTACAACAACCTGGGGCATTAAAGAAATTACTTTTGTTGCTTGACACTGTCCTGCAGTTATGGAAGGTGCATGAAAGATTAGAGCAAGAAAAACATTAATTAATACCATATGTTGAGTTTACTGCAGAAACACTTGACACTAGACTATTCAAATTAATATTACCTACTAGATGGCATATCTAGTTAAATTTTCAACATTAATAAGATCTATGTTAAAGTTCCGTTGAGGTATTATTCAAAATTAAAATATAAAAATTATGAAATATTTACCTAAAAGGTCCATCTCCTCAACTTAAAGATTACACTGGTCAAACATGATTTTTGTCTCATGAGTACCAATAGTTGTACTTAATGCAGTTTTTATCGTGTTTTCAAATATGTATTCAGAATTTCTCCATCGCCCACAGTTTTTTTATTTCAATTTCAATTAATGGATTTAAATTATAATTTTTAATAAACTTTTTTCGTCCATTTGTCCATTGTAAAATAGAACGAAATGAGCTAACTCAAATTATTTCAGCTATGGAAAAGAGATATCAAGGCAAATGGAATCCTAATATGCTGGCCGATTATTGTTGGACCATCAAGAGGGATGCTCCACAGGCGAAATAATATAGCAGAAAATCGTCATTTCTTACTTTCTAGGCGAGTCTGAATGTTCGAATATTGTGTAGTTACGAATGTAGAAAATATTAAAGTGTTTGAAATTATAAATTTGTGTCTCTCGGAAACCTTGCATGATGGAGAAAAACCGATATCAAATTTGAATTCAGGAGACAAAATACTATCAGAATCACATATTTTTCTTTCTGAGACAATTTTTTTGTTTGTTTTGTTTCTCAGTGTAATTTATCTGTCCCGAAAGCGCTATATATACATGTTTGTAATTTCATTTTTGGCTATCTACTTTGTAGTGTTGAACATTTTTAAAAATATATTTCCATGAGAACGAGCTCAATAGCCTCATGCCTTCGGAATTCTCTGAAACCGATTGAAGTGCAGAAAGGATTGCAGACAGTTGTTATAATATATTGAAGCATATGACGCAAGCAGTGGGTCATGGGTCACATGTTTAGTATCTCCACGGCCTACTGGTTCAAAACCGCACTTTCCCTTGTTGAAACAAGTCGGCGGGAGAAACTAGATATCTAATCTTCTAATCCAGTCCGCACTACGCCTTTTCCTTCGTGTCGCAATACTTTCCTGACACACTCCCCTGCTTTTCTAATTCCATCAACTATTGCTCATTTCCTTCAAAACATTTATAACTTTCTTATCTGTTCCTTTCATTTTCATTCATTCATCATTTGAAAATGCATTCATAATTCAATACTAACTCACTGGCACTGTCGAAACTGTAGGCTCATGTCCACATGGACATAAGCTCTCCATACATCCCTAAACTGAGCTAATGTTTCCCAATCGTTCCCTGTATAAAATATATATAGAGGAACTTCGGGTAATTTGAACCCCTGTTTTTAATGTCTTGTTTTTCTTCTTTTAATTAAGGGATTTGAATTTTGTTTAATTACAGTGACTATTTAACTCATGCCCCAAATGGGAGTCAATGACCAATCACGTTTCAATGATTTCTGTTTTACAACCAATCACACTCGTGTTTCGCCTAGATATTTACCAATGTAAAGTTTATCATAATAAAGAAAGCACCTCCTTTTTAACGTTCTAAATAGGTCATAGCATTATTTTGCAGTGACTGACTCACGTAAGAAATACAGCTACCAGATTGTATATATAGTGCATGAATGTCAACACATAATGCATGCGGGAGTTAATATAAAAACATTTGTAGCAATTGATTATACCACCAAAAAAAGAAACCACTGTTTGCACTTTCTTAAATGTATTTTTTCCCAGGTAATAACATTCCAGAAAAAGATAATTGTCATATTTACATCATAGGATATCAGAATTGAATTAATATACAGTTTGATGTGTTTTATTTGTTCTCCACTAGAGAGCATTCTTACAATATTGCGTTCCTTTGGCAATAAATAGTATGATCTGGTTGCCGTGATAAACAAAAGAAGCAATTGAAGCGTACCAATCGTTTCTCATTTGTTTTCAAACATCGCCGTTTACATTAAATATATAAATATTTTAAAATAACTATAGTTAAATAATGATTTGTGAGTAAACAGCTTAATTTCATTCGTTAAATTGTGCTAACAAATACCACTCTTGATTTCCAAATTCTCTAGATAAATTCACTCCTCAGTTCGTGAGTCATGAATTTATCGATAATTTGGAAATCACTCGTGGCATTACTTATGATTATCATTAGTGTTGTAACTATGAAATATCATTGTTATTTTATTCAAATATGGAAACATCTTCATAATTTATAAACTTTTTACATTAGAAGAAAGGTCCACTTTAACTTCCACATTCGGAAAAAGTGGACCCCAGAAGGGTTTCAGATGCGGCGAGCGTTTTGCCGTTATTTATTATGTTTGAAAGTCATTAGTTGTAGTTCACCTGAAAAGAAAATTTAAAAATCGCTCTACCGATCGCAATTTTCGATGTTTCGCAACAAAACTCGGAATACCCTATTAAAATAAACCGAGGTATGTACTATCCAAAAATCGGCGAAACCCGACCGTCAGAAGCGATGGTGTACTTGAAATTCGAAATTTAAAAAATGCCGACCGATTTTGATGAAATTTGTTGTGTGTTCGAGCGAGTCCCCGAATGGATAAGATTCACAATTGGATCCTCTAAAACCAGTAGGTGTAGGATTTCACATGAAGCGAAAATTTAAAAATCGCTCTAGCTGTTACAATTATTGATATTTCACAACGAACTCATTATGTCCCATTAAAATAAACCGAGATAGGTATTGTCAAAAAATGAGCGAAATCCGACAATTAGAAATGGAGGTTTAACTTACTTAAAATCCGATATTAAAAACTGTCTAAACGACTGCACCAATTTTAATGAGAATTTTTGTGTTTGTTTTAGTCGGTCTCTGGATGGTTTAGATTCACAATTAGACCCTCTAAAACTGTTATGTGTAGTTCACCTGAAGTGAACATTTAAAAATACCTCTAGCGGTCACAATTTTCGATGTTTCGCAACAAAACTCAATACTTACTTACTTACTCTTACTCACTGGCACTATCGAACCCGTAGGTTCATGGCCGCACGGACATAAGCTCTCCATACATCCCTATCCTGAGCTAATGCTTTCCAATCATTACCTGTATAATCTACTTCCCTCAAATCATAGTTAATGTTATTCTCCCACCTCATTCTTAGTCTACCAACTGGGCGTTTTCCCTCTGGCTTTCCTACAAGAAGCTTCCATGCAAGTCTTTCATTCCCCATACGTGCAACATGTATTGCCCATCGCAGTCTACGAGACTTAACTGTTCTTATTATATCCGGCTTCCTATAAAGACCATGTAGTTCAATGTTATGTAGTCTTCTCCATTCACCTGTTTGTTCATCTCTCTTTGGTCCAAAAAATTTCCTTAGTATTTTATTCTCAAATACTTGTAATCTCCTTTCCTCCCTTAAAGTAAGAGTCCATGTTTCGCACCCATATAATATAACTGGTAGAGTAATGGTTTTATATATTTTCAGTTTAACGTTTTTTGAAAGGAGTTGGGACATCAAGAGTCTCTGCAATGCATAATAGCACGCATTTCCAGAATTGAGCCTATGTTTAATTTCTTTGTGCATCTCATTCCTATTTGTGATTATTGTTCCTAGGCATTTGAATTCAGCCACTTCCTCAAAATTTCCCTCATTTGTCATTAGCTGTCCATTTCCATTATATAATGTATTTCTACGTGTGACCATATATTTAGCTTTATTGATATTTACTTCCAGTCCTAATTTCTTAGTGTTACTCAATAGTGTGTGCGTGTTGTCCTTTAGTATCTTCTCGCTATCGCCCAAGAGTACTACATCATCAGCATAAACTAACAGCTTATTAATACCATTGAGTTGTAAGCCTCCCTCGTTCTCTAAAGATTTGATTGCATGCTCTAGTACAAAATTAAATGGTAGAGGAGATAGTGCATCTCCTTGCTTCAACCCATTCTGGATTTCAAAGGTGTCCGAAAACTGTTTGCCTACACGCACCCTACTCTTTGTGAGATTTAGACACATTCGTATAAGTCTAACCAACTTTTTAGGAATTCCGAACTCCAACAGGATACTATATAACTTCTCCCTCTTAATTGAATCATATGCTTTTTTGAAGTCTACGTATATTTGATGTACAATACCATTATATTCCCATTTATTTTATAAAATCTGTCTTATACTAAAAATGTGATCTGTTGTAGACCTGTTTCTTCTAAATGCACATTGATGATCTCCTAGAATGTCATCAATATAGGGAGTAAGTCTGCTTACTAATATATTTGTTAGAATTTTGTACGAAATTGAAAGTAATGAGATGCCCCTGTAGTTGTTGAAATCAGTTTTATCTCCTTTCTTATAAATTGGTACGATAATTGATTCTTTCCAGTCATCTGGAAGAGCTTCTTTTTCCCAAATCATACTAAGCAACCAGCGTATCTTGTCCATCAATTTTTCTCCACCTGATTTTATCAGTTCTGCTGGGATCTCATCTGAACCTGATGCTTTATACATCTTCAATTTATCAATCGCCATTTCAACCTCTAATGCACTTGGTTCTGCGACTAGCATTTCTGCTGTCTGTAAATTATCCTCCTCAATGTCCTGTTCTGTATGTACATTTAATAGCTGATTAAAATAACTTTTACATCTATTTAATATACTCCTAGAATCTGCAATCATATCCCCATTTTCATTCCTAATTATGTTTGATATGGCCTGAAACCCTTTCTTCTCTATACTAATTCCCTGATATAATTCTCTAATGTTCCTATTTTTTGCGTTCATTTCAAGATCATTAATCTTCTCTCTCAAATATTCCCTATTTTTACTCTTTAGTAACTTGGTTGTTTCCCGTCTAATACTACCCAATTGCTCTAAATTTACCTCATTTGGCTCGTGTAACCATTTCATTTTTGCTAGCTTTCTTAGTATATCCTAATAAAATAAACCGAGGTAGGTACTATCCAAAAATGAGGGATATAAGCACAACTAAACTAGTCTGATTACGAAACTTTCCATTAGGGAAGCACCCATGTTCCCTGCGGGACGAACAAGGTAAAGGGAACGATGTTTCCAGGATTACTGGTAAATGATGAATCAGCAAGAAGCTACAAAAGAGCTTTGAACTGCAAGACAACAGCTCGTCACGGCTTACTTTGTTCGCATGCTGCTAGTTTAACAACTTTGTTGGTATTTGTTATTCTCGCCCTTAATTTTAATTATGAAAACCCACTGTTGCGTGATTTCCTGCGCTTTCATCAACTTTTTATTTCTTCTTAAAATCTGCTTATAATCGAAGCTTGAAATTAACCTTGCATTTTATATATCTTTTGTTTTCCCACTTAAAGTATCATTGTTACATGATCTAACCTGAATGTCTTATATTAATTGTTCCCAAATTGTGGTCTGCGACCCCAAGAGGATCGCTGGATTCTTATCTGGGTGGATATCTAAATCTAAAGGTATCTTTTTTTAAAAAAAAAAAAATTAAAGTAAATATATAAACTCTGTTATTCTTCCACTAAATTGTTGTAATTGCATTATGTTCAACTGCATATAAAGTAAAAGCTCATTCGCGGTACCCTTATTCGCGTTTTCACTATTCCCGGTTAAAAAATTGCGACACAGTTCCTTTATTCGCGGTTAATTTTTTTTTTATTCCTGGATCCAGTCGGTATATTAGAAGGGTTAGTATCCTTTATTAACGCATCAGCAACTTTTTTTACTGCAGGCACGTGTCAAGGCGGCTTTTACAAAGAGCGATTCAGACCAAATGGACACATTAATATCAAAGTAAAAACAAAGCTTATTGTTACTAAGCCTAAAGTTCGTTGTTAGAAGTCACCGCCGCCGTAATTCACGTACTGCTATGTCCGTTGATAGGTCTAAATGCCGCCCTCGCCACGATTGGTGTTTTATTGTTTCAACTTGTCATTCGTTACAATAATCTTGATTGAATAACACGTGTCTCTTCTGCTTTGTTGTCAATTTATAATGTCGAGTAAAAGGAAAGAAAATTAGTTCCGAAGCGGAAGAAAATAGTGTTGCCGCTTAAAGTTAAAATATAAATTTTGACCGTTTATACGCGTTGGCGAGTCGTTTGCGTCTATATCACGCTGTTTCAATGTTAATGAATCAAGAAATCCGAAGACAAAATAAGGAATTCTATCGCTGAATTCACAGCTGAATATCAATCTTAAGTAAAACACTTTTTAAAAAAGCGGCAAAACAATTACTAAGTTCTTTAAGTCCTCGCCTAAACCTGACAGTAATAATTAATACAAATTGTTAAAAATCTCTCATTAATTGATTTTATTTTGATAATTTATAATTTATTTTGTAACCTTGGAACGTATCCCCTATATACCCATACAAATTACCATTCCATATTCTCGGTATATTTGCGGAACATATCCCCCGCGAATAAGGAGCTTTTATTGTATATATATATATATATATATATATATATATATATATATATATATAAATGAATGATTGCTTGTTGGTTTGTTTGTTTGTTCGTAATTTATGCGCGGCCATACCGCTGATCCGATTGTGATGGGTTTTTTGCAAAATGTTCAGGAGATTCCCGCGATGTGAACATAGGCTATAAGAGAGTTGTGATACTTAACTCCTAACCCTTAAAAATTACCCTTTGTAGTGAAAAACGTGTAAAAATCTTTTTTTTTGTCGCTTAATTGGCTTACGCTGCCTAAACCATAACAAATATACAAAATTAATTTACACAGAATTGAATATCTCAATAAACTCTATAAAAAAAGTCCGCGACAGCATATGTTTATCTTTTACGCATAACTAACAATAGTCATTTTTGTCTTTCATTGATACCATGGAGATCGGGTTCAAGCAGAGCAGCAGCACGGATAACTCGAAATAACTAATATTGTCTTTCAGCTTATTAATGCCAAATACATCGGGATACGTAGATTCCCGGGCAATTCCGGGTATTCAGCACGGGGTATCTAAAAATAATGATATAAATTTATAATTATTATTCCTTTTATTTACTCAACTAAACGTAATAAAAAAACATTTTTTATTTATTTAGGTGTAGCAGCGCACGCCGGGTATTAGCTAGTATATATAAAGTGACCACACTACAGGCTTTTGGAGGCCCTTGAGTAGAAGGAGGTTAACGTTCTCACTTTTTCTACACTATCGGCACTTGATGCCAGCCAGGTTATCAGCACTGGGTGGCGGCCAGCTTTTAACCCCCAGAACAAGCTCTGGTACTCATTTCCGTTAGGGGCTGGGTCGATGAGGGCCATAATGCCACCAACATAAATTCAAATAAAAAAACGAAGAAAAGCACACAATTTATTGTTGCAGTATGTGAACAATTACCTGATATATATATATATATATATATATATATATGTTGATTTCATCCCAAAAAAATTGTGAAAAATTCCTTAAAATGAAGTGCGAAGTTAAGCTCAAAGTAACCTAAAGACAACATATTTACAATTTAAATGCTCAGACAGTGCAACCAACTTATCGCTGAATCCCGCTAACAAACAAGTGAACACTAAACTAATCTTGTGTATTAACTCGACATTTTCTCACCTTAAACCTAAACTAAAACTAACTCGCCTATTTTATCATCCTAACTTGCCCACTAACATAGGTGCAGTCTTGGGATAGATATGTGAGCAAACAAGTAGGTAATTGGTTCTAACGGGAACGTGCGTTATCACATTGACCAAGACGATGTTAAGGATGGATTTCTCAACCGAAGTCTAAAGCACGACCGCGGTTTTTTCGGTTTTTTATCGTTTCCATAACAACCATAAAAACTGAAAATCTACGGCTGTTAATTACGAAAACAAATGTCTGAATCACGTCTACGGTTTCATAACAATTTCTGTGAATTTTCCGCCATTTTATATTTGTTGTGGAAATAATAAAACATTGGAAAACCGGGGTCACGGTTGACACTTCGGTTGTTGAGAATTCCACCCTAAAAGTCACTTGTTCTCGTATCAAATATTCACTGGTGGCATAGAATAGCCAAGAAAAGTAAAGAGAAGAAAGCTGAGAACTGATCCTTGCAACAGAGGTAATTATATAAAAATAATATAGGCCTAATATATAAAAATTAATGTTTGTATGTTTGTTCGTTCGTATTTTATGCGCTGCCATACAGTTGATCCGATTTTGATGGGGCTTTTTGCAAAATGTTTAGGAGATTCCCGGGATGAACATAGACTATAAAAGGGTTCTGATATTTAACTCCTACACCTTTAAAAACGAAACAATATACCTAATAATAACAGTTATGGTTACTCGTTCTCACTGCGGTACGCCGCATTTAAACAAGATATTCCTGCCAGTTATTTAAATGTAACGAACCGCAAAGAAAACAATACCATGCAAAACTCTTAAGTTATTATTGTGCAGTAGCTAATACCCGGCGTGCACTGCTACGCATAAATAAATTGTAATGTGTTTTTACATTTACTTAAATAAGTAAAGGAAAAATAATTATAAATTTATATCGTTATTATTTTAGATACACCGCGCTAATTACCCGGAGTTGCTCAAGAATCTACTTATTTCGATCTTCTTGGCATAAATTAGCTTAAAGACGAAAATTGTGTTTTTATGTTTAGTTCGACAAATTTGTTCTCTTCGTTATTGCAGCTAAAACAACCTATAAACTAATTAATTATATTTCCAAACTACCTTTCATACAATCCGAATCTAATATATAAAAATTAATGTTTGTTTGTTTATATTTTATGCGCTGCCATACCGTTCGCCCGATTGTGATGGGTTTTTTTTGCAAAATGTTTAGGAGATTCTCGGGATGAACATAGGCTATAAGAGATTTGTGACATTCAACTCCTACACCTTTAAAAACGACCCCCTTTTGGTAATGAATAAAGTATAATACTGGAGGCGAGGTGGAATACAATAGCCAAGAACAGTAAAGAGAAGAAAGCTGAGAACTGATCCTTGTAACAGAGGTAATGATATAAAAGTAATAATGAATAAAGTATAACAGTGTGTTTCTTGTGACAAGTGCTACATTTTGTTCACAAGTGGGAAAGCCAGCGACTGTGACGGAGGCAGAAAGTGTGTTTCCTTCACGTCACTTTCAACATCTCTGACACAACAGGATGCCCCAAATCATAGAGCGGTAACCGTCAACTGTTTGCCACACCAAATTTCGGCAAACATATTCCATCATTTCTCTATTTTTATTTTGAGACGCTTTAACATCATTTGGCTTGGAAGTTGTCCATTTTCGATATCAGCCAATCGGAGAGATCAACTACATGTACAGTGGCGTAAGAGCTCAATGTTCGGCCTTAACCTCTCTTTTGTTAGAGTTACTAGACCAATAACTAACTCGCTGGTTTTATCGAACCTGTAGGTTCATGGCCACTTGGACATAAGTTCTCCATACAACCCTATCCAGAGCTAATATTTTCTAAATATCCCCTGTATAATCTACTTCCTCAAATCATGGATAATGTTGTTCTCCCACCTCATTCTTGGTCAACCAACTGGTCCTACAAGAAGCTTCCATGCACCTCTTTCATTCCCCATTCGTGCCACATATATCCTGCGCATCGAAGTCTACGTGATTCAACTGTTCTGATTATATCTGACTCCCTATACATAACATGTAGCTAACTATTATGTAGTTTTCTCCATTCACCTGTCTGTCCATCTCTTTTTGGTCCAATTTTTTCCTAAGAACAATAAAATGTTAATATATTAAAATAAGTACCTGATATATATATCAGTCGTTCTGAACTAAATTGTATTTAAGTTTAAAAATCTTCGTCAAGTAGTTAAAATCATGTAGGCCTTTCTCAAACACGATCCATCTTCAGCATCCCATATGGTAATTTTATTACATAACCTAACCGGTGATTTACAATGAATTTTAGAAGTATTGATACTAGACCAAGTTAATTTAGTTACGTTTATTTCCCTACGGATGTCATGAATGGTATGCGGTCAACATACCGACCTAATGAGACATCTAGTAGGCAATTAAGATATTACTAGGTTGAAGAAAGTCCGTAACTTTTGCTTAGACGCCTCTTTATTCAGATTTTAGTATACAGTAAAACTTGCTAAACGCGGAATCGCATGGGACCAATTTTTTTTTTTCCACATTAGATAAAATTCTGCATTATAAAAAATCTAAAACTTTATTACTAATTTTAGATTATAGAGTACCGTGGTGTATTTTTACGTGGTTTAATTGTAGTTCCACTGCCTTTCAAAAGTGAGGTATAGTATGTATGAGCGACTTCGACGGTAATGCGCGAAAAAAACAGTCCCGTTTCGTCTAACTAACTAACTCACTGGCACTATTGAACCCGTAGGTTCATGGCCGTGCGGACATAAGCTCTCCATACATCCCTATCCTGAGCTAATGCTTTCCAATCATTACCTGTATAATCTACTTCCCTCAAATCATAGTTAATGTTATTCTCCCACCTCATTCTTGGTCTACCAACTGGGCGTTTTCCCTCTGGTTTTCCTACAAGAATCTTCCATGCACGTCTTTCATTCCCCATTCGTGTCACATGTCCTGCCCATTGCAGTCTACGAGACTTAAGTGTTCTGATTATATCTGGCTTCCTATAAAGACCATGTAATTCACTGTTATGCAGTCTTCTCCATTCACCTGTCTGTTCATCTCTCTTTGGTCCAAAAATTTTCCTAAGAACTTTATTCTCAAATACTCGTAATCTCCTTTCCTTCCTTAAAGTAAGAGTCCATGTTTCGCACCCATATAATATAACTGGTAGAATAATAGTTTTATATATTTTCAGTTTAACGTTTTTTGAAAGGAGTTGGGAAGTCAAGAGTCTCTGTAATGCATAATAACACGCATTTCCAGAATTGAGCCTATGTTTAATTTCTTTGTGCATCTCATTCCTATTTGTGATTATTGTTCCTAGGTATTTGAATTCAGCCACTTCCTCAAAATTTCCCTCATTTGTCATTAGCTGTCCATTTCCATTATATAATGTATTTCTATGTGTGACCATATATTTAGTTTTATTGATATTTACTTCCAGACCTAATTTCTTAGTGTTACTCAATAGTGTGTGCGTGTTGTCCTTTAGTATCTCCTCGCTATCGGCCAGTAGTACTACATCATCAGCATAAACTAACAGCTTAATTAATACCATTGAGTTGTAGGCCTTCTTCATCCTCTAAAGATTTGATGGCATGCTCTAGTACAAAATTTAATAGTAGAGGAGATAGTGCATCTCCTTGCTTCAACCCATTCTGGATTACAAAAGTGTCCGAAAACTGTTTGCCTACACGCACCCTACTCTTTGTGCCATTTAGACACATTCGTATAAGTCTAACTAACTTTTTTTAGGAATTCCGAACTCTAGCAGGATACTATATAACTTCACCCTCTTAATTGAATCATAAATATGCTTTTTTGAAGTCTACATATAGTTGATGTACAGTGCCATTATATTCCCATTTCTTTTCTAAAATCTGTCTTAAGCTAAAAATCTGATCCGTTGTAGACCTGTTTCTTCTAAATCCACATTGATGATCTCCTAGAATGTCATCAATATAGGGAGTAAGTCTGCTTACTAATATATTTGTTAGAATTTTGTACGAAGTGAAAGTAATGAGATGCCCCTATAAGTGTTGCAATCAGTTTTATCTCCTTCCTTATAAATTGGTATGATAATTGATTCTTTCCATTCATCTGGAAGAGCTTCTTTATCCTAAATCATATTAAGCAACTAGCGTATCTTGTCCATCAATTTTTCTCCACCTGATTTTATCAGTTCTGCTGGAATCTCATCTGAACCTGATGCTTTATACAGCTTCAATTTTTCTATCGCCATTTTAACCTCTAATGCACTTGGTTCTACGATTAACATTTCTGCTGTCTGAAAATTATCCTCTTCAATATCCTGTTCTGTATGTACATTTAATAATTGATTAAAGTAACTTTTCCATCTATTTAATATACTCCTGGAATCTGCAATCATATCCCCATTTTCATTCCTAATTATGTTTGATATAGCCTGAACCCCTTTCTTCTCTATCCTGATTACCTGATATAATTCTCTAATGTTGCTATTTTTGGCATTAATTTCACGATCATTAATCTTCTCTCTCTGATATTCCCTCTTTTTACTCTTTAGTAACCTTGTGGTTTCCCGTCTGACACAACCCAATTGCTCCAAATTTACCTCATTTGGCTCATGTAACCATTTCATTTTTGCTTGCTTTCTTTTCTTTACAATGTCGGCACATTCCTCATCAAACCATTTCTTGTTTTGCCTCTTTTTTAAACAACCAATGCTTTATGATGCTGACAATTTAATAGTGTCTCTTATAGCCTCCCATTCTTTATTTATATCAGTCTCTTCTTCGTTTGCCATATTGTCATCTGAAGATTTCAGTACTTGAAATCTATTAGCAATTTTAATTTGGTATTCTTGCTGCATTTCATCATTTTTCAAGTTTTTTAAATCAAATATTTTAGAATCATCTTCAGCGTTTGTTCCTCTCATTAGCGACAGACCCTGACCAGGTGATGATCCGAATTGCAGTGTGTCCCTCTAACTGATCTAACATCGATGATGCTATTGTGCCAGCGTTTGTCCACTAATATGTGATCTACCTGGTTTCGAGTTTTGCCATTCAGAGACGTCCAGCTGTATTTATGAATATCCTTATGCTGAAATGTTGTGCTCTTAATAATGAGATTCTTTGATGTGACAAAGGTGACTAATGTAACCCCATTGTCGTTACTATCTTCATGAAGACTGAATTTGTCTATCGTTGATTTGAATATATCTTCCTGCCCCACTTTTGCATTAAAATCTCCCAAGACAATTTTCATATGATATCGTGAAAGGCTATCAAATACGCATTCTAATTCTTCATAGAACTCATCCTTCATCTTGTCATCTTTATCTTCTGTAGGAGCATGTACATTTACGATTATAACATCATGCCGTTTACCCTTTAGAATTATGTATAGCGTTAGAAATGTCTCTTAGGCGCGTATCCTGAATTTAAAGTATGCAGTTTCGGTTTCCGCTCACTAACTACACTTTCGTCCATATGCTTTGATTCCCCGCACATTTTATTCCACACTACAACCTGAAGATGCCTTGAAATCGTTATTCCCTAGGGATTTAGTAACAGCTAGAGCTTGACTTTGGAACATCGGTCCGGATATTTGCAGATTTATCTTCAATCACTTTCATTTTTTCGTTTAATGACAATGATACACTGGCCTACGATTTAGCCATCTTTATTCCGTAAATTCAGAATGCTACCTGTGAAAGATCGGTCTCGGAACTTAAACTAATTTAAGATTTTACAGTGCAATGGTTATTTGTAAGACAGGTATTTCGCATAATGGGTGTGCAATGAGGCCGAAATAAAATGTCAGGTACAGGTAAAGTCTTTACTTCACCCGGCTGCAGGAATCGTTCTTTATTGTTTTTTTTTGCCTAACAGCAATTCAATGAAGTGGAAACTAATGTATTTCTCTGTCTTTCCGCTTTATACATTTTTCATTAATTGTGTAAAAATATCCTTCCCATTCCGCGTTGGACAGATTCCGTTTTATGAAAAATAAATACACTTAAAATTATTATTATTTCGCCGGGACCAATAAATTTGTTCACATTGGACAAATTTCCGCATTATTCACGTTCCGGATTAAACAAGTTTTACAGTATTTTACAAGCCTAAAATCTTCAGACTCGGGACCCATGGATTAAAGTCCCTCCAGGAGGACTTCCTCCTTGGATATTTCCATCTTAAATAAATCCATCAACCCTTGCCTGGTTTGAACCCGCTACCTTCGGGACAAGAGACAAGGAGCATAACCACTAGTCCATCGCGACCGACAATAGCCTATTGTCTTCATCCAACCAAGCCTTAGGCCTATAGGCCTGTTACGATCTCACTGATAAATTTTGTATCCAGCGTTTCCTTGGACAGCCCAAAGATTTCTTCCCTGTTGGACAATAACGAAGCATGGCCTTGGGATCTCTATCTGAACTCATTCATCCAGTTGTTCTGGTATCTATGTATGAATTCAATGACCGGTTCTAAATATAGTTCCTTCAAGGCATCGTCATTGCGTTTGTGATCCTATTTGGTAGATCCTGCTGAATATCTCATGAATCTCATTTCACTACAAGTTATCGTTCTCTATTCTCCTTTCCTCAAAGCCCATGCCTCACTGCCGTAGCAAAGTGCAGCCTACTGTAAAACTTGAAATGCCCTGGTATTAAACTGTTGCAGAGAAAATAGAACACAAGCTCTTCTAAATATATTAATATAATTTGTAGAAAGTAAAGGGTGAATTAGACAGCTGAGCATGACGTGCGCCTGATTTAACGAGAAAATAAAACACTTCTCGTGCCCGTGTGTCAATTTCAATTGTCTTCTAAGTACGTTGCTTCACTATTGTTACGTGTGTGAAATGTCGCCATTGTTGTTCAACTTACGTAATGCTTCGGTGTCGTTAAACCTAAATCACGTGTCACCTGCTTCTAATGTAATGAGTCATTTAAAAATTTAAAAAGTTCGTCACGCAGGACTTGCGTAAACTAACTAATTTCTCATAAAGTCGAATTTACGTACCGATTTCCTTGGTTTACGGAATAAATATATATATATATATATATATATATATATATATATATATATTGTTAATTAAATGAGGTTGAGAAAACCAGCTATATCGGCTGGGGGACATCTGAATCCATTCCATTGCCCCTTGGGATACCTCGGCCAGAAGACCCTACTCCCAAGTCCCAAAATTCTTGTCCTCCCATATCTACTTCGCGGTCAGGTTCAAGTTCACAGGCAATAAAACCAACACCTCAGGGAGAAGGTGTTGGAGTCGCAATTTCAGGGGAAATTGCTGAGCTACATAGTACGTCAGGTCGCTCACTCCTGACCACCCCACAGTTGGTTCACAGGCTCCTCGAGCCTAGTCGGGAGGACTGCTGTCGCAGATCTACCGACCGTTCCCCTGTTCTACCTCCAGGGACGCATCCTGCAGCCGTTGTAAGACCGGCTAGGGCTTGAATCCTCAAGCCCCACAGTGTGAGATTTTAGTACATCCAGGTGCTCATCTCCTGGCGACCCCACAGTTTGTCCACGAGTCCGTAGGCTTAGCCGGGAGCCAGCGCAGTTGCTCCCCTCTGCGCTGGTCCGAGCCGTGCCCTGATCTGCCCCCAGGGACGTGTCCTGTTGCTGTTGTGGGCAAGCAAGGAGCTCGCAAGCTCCAACAGGTAAGTAAATGTACGACAGAACATGCTGGCCACATATAACCCTTGTACTGGCAGGATGATCGTTTATCTCTGTGATTAACACATGTGGATGTAAGGCCAGCAGTCAACTTTTTGCCAAGGGCCTTCTAGGCCTGTCGCACTATGGAACTATTTTATTAATTAAATCTTCCTCTTCTTCTTCTTCTTCACTTCACGGGCTAGGCAAAATGCCTGTTCCGCCTCACAGTTGTTCTGTCCGTCTTTTGACTGGCCTTCTTGAACCTCTTGGCTTGTAGTTAAATGCTGTTTTTTTGTAATCTTGTTACATTCATTCTTTCTACATGTCTAAACCATTTACCTCTATATTCTTTGATTTTATCATTTAATGGATATATATTTAACTCTGTTCTTATATCTTCATTCCTTAACCGATCCATTCTTGTGCAGCCTTTTGTTCTTTTAAGGAAGTTCATTTCTACGCTTTGTGTTCTACTTTGTAATTTTTTGGTCATTACCCAAGTTTCACTCCCATAAAGCAATGCAGGAACTGTCAATGTGCTATAAAACTTCAATCTAGTATAATTTCTTGTTTTGTTCTTTAATGTTCTATGTATAGTTCCACATATCATTTGAAATCTTGACAGTTTCACATTTACGTCTCTTTCAGTTTTTGTGTTTATAGTAAAATTACAACCCAAATAATTAAAATTTACTTGTTCCAGAGGTTTGTTGTCTATTATGATTTTTGATCTTATATGTTCACTTCCCCAAAATGCTATTATTTTTGTTTTTTCCTTTGGTATTTTAAAATTGTGTTCTTGGCATAACTGATTTAGAATAGAATAGAATAGATTTATTTAGAACAGATTTATTTAACCTGGTGGAGATTTAATTGATGTAAAGAGTACTGCAAATTATTTTCATTTTCTTGAATAATAACCACATCCTTAGCATATATTAAAACATTTAATATTTTAAAACGCTTCATTCTTCTACCTACATTAACATTACTTTTCCAATTTTGGATGATGTCTTTAATATACAAATTAAAAAGGGTAGGTGATAAACTATACCCTTGTCTTACACCTCTATTTATTAAAATTGATTCGGTATTCGATGTGCCTATATTTATTATTATTTGAGATTTTCACAGTAATATAATGTACGGTTAAAAACTATAATATAGTTACCTTGTAGTTACGCAAAACATGTAATTCAAGCTGGACACCATATGCATAACATCGATAACACCCTCACAATAGTACATAGAGAAAACATTCCAACGAGAATAAATATAATGGAGGAAATCGCAATCCTAAGAGAAATCAACAACAACCTGATTCTAAATGAATACACACCTAATCCACACAGTCCTCTATACAAAATTCTCACAACCAAGTCAGTGCTTCAACAAGGGTCAACAAGAACGGACCTAATGCATTCTGCTGATGATGGGACTAGTCCCGAAAGGCCTACATAGTTTAAAAGAACTTAAGTTGAGGAGACGGACCTACAAGGTAACTATATTATAGTTTTTAACCGTACATTATATTACTGTGAACTAATACCTCAACGGAAAATCACCATGAATTTTACTAGTATCGATTTGAGATTTTTCATATAAACGTTTTATCACATAAATTAATTTTGCGGGGGTAGCCATGTATTTCCATAATTTTCCATAACTTATCTCTATCAACACGATCGAATGCCTTCTCTAAATCAATAAAAGCAACATGCGCCTGTAGGTTATGTTCTCTCCTTTTTTTTTTTTTCGAATTTTTGCTGTAATATGAATAAATTATCTGTTGTTGATCGCCCCGTTCTAAAGCCACTTTGTTTTTCATCTAATTAAATGTTGCGACAAAACGGCGGCAGCTAGATTATCGATCACGTCTCGCTGTGCTTCCCTAGTCGGAAGTTTCTTAACCAGACAAGTTTAGTTACGCTTATTTTCCTACAAATGCCAGCGAGGAACATGTGGTTAGTACATCGTCTAGAGTCGACATTTAATAGGTAACTGTGGCATTAACTTACTCGGATGGACGAAAGTCAGTTAAATTTTGCTCAGAGGTATTTTTATTCAGGCTTGAGTTTCTTTTACGAGCGCAAAATTCTTCAGACTCGAAACGCACGGTTTGAAGTTTCTTCCTGAGGAACTGTCCCTTGGATTTTTCTACCCAAACTTTCTGGCGACACCATGAGCCTGGGTGGACTCAGCTTCTAACGAAAATGAGTATTGTACATTTGTTCTGAGGGTAAAGGAGGCCGTCACGGACTGATAATCTGACAAAGATAAAGTGCTACTTGTCCAGAAAACTTGGAGCTTTAACCTCCTACTACCCCAAGGGCCTCCTAAGGCCTACAGTAGGATCACTCTACCTTTCTCCTTCTTCTTCTTCTTCTTCTTCTTCTTATTATTATTATTATTATTATTATTATTATGGATCAAAGGATGTGAAGAATATAATTACCTGGGGATCAAAATTAACTCAAATTGTACCCAAGAAAATGACATAAAATATAGAATTCGAAAAGGCAGATCGGTAATAACGGGGCACGCCGTAGCGTAGTGGTTAAGGCACTGCGTTACAAGCCGGAAGGTCGAGGGTTCGAGTCCCGGTCGGGTCAGGATTTTTTAAACTGACCCAAACCTTCTGGCGGCACTATGGCCCTGGGGTCGACTCAGCCTCTAACGGAAATGAGCACCAGATGCTTGTTCTGGGGGTAAAGACGGCAGTCACGCTGGGCTGACAACCCGGCTGACATCAAGTGCCGATTGTCCAGAAAAGTGGAAGCCTTAACCTCCTACTACCCCTGAGGCCTGTAGTGGGGACCTTTACCTTTTTTAGATCGGTAATAACAATGTTAAATGGAGTTTTGTGGGATAAGAACATAAGAATAGCTAACAAATTACAAATTTATAAATCCATAATTGGAAGCATGCTAACATATGATGCAGAAACTTGGCAGTTGAACAAAAATATGAGTTTAAAGCTTATGTCTACTGAAATGGATTGTTTTAGACGCTCGACTAGACATTCTAAATTGGAGAAAAAAAAATCAGAAATACAATCATCACACAACGAGTGAAAGTCCAAAATACAATATTAGATTTTGTGAGATACAGACAACTAGAATGGTATGGTCATATACGTAGGATGCCAGAGACAAGATTATGCAGACAAACTTTGGAATGCATCCCACCCACCTGGGAAAGGAAAGAGAGTCCACCTAGATTTAAATAGATGGATGATGTAATGACAGGTATGAGGGAGCTAGGTCTGCAAGAATTGGAATGGGAAGATAGAGAAGAATGGAGAAAGAAGAGAAAAATTTAAAACGCTTTGACACAGGAATATATTTTATTAAATTGTTAACATCTTAATATTATTATAATATATATATTATATTATTGTTATTATTATTATTATTATTATTATTATTATTATTATTATTATTACTACTACTACTATGTATCCCCACTCCTAGTGTACGGTTGCATACATGCATAAAAAGCTCAAACGATTAGTCATCGAACGCTGTAAGACTATAATTTAAAAGTTCTGAGAAAGATAATCTAGCTGGAACAGTCTGTTACTTGTGGTTTGCATATAAAGTCACCGTGCATCACTTGTTATGTAACAGCTGATCACCATACTAACTGCAGTTATTAAATTGACCTTTAACTCAACCGTTCACATTTGGCGTGACCACATCTCCTCTGTTCTGCTCAACATTATTTCCTTAAACATCTATCTGTATATCATCATCATCATCATCAAGGTATGGGCCTATTGAGCCGTTCCGCTCCCCGCTGCACAATACGGTACAAGTCGTCCTTCCAACGTTGTTTCGGTCTTTCTACATTTCTTCGATCTTCAGGTCTATAATAAAGTACCGGTGTGTGTTTTGATAAACAATTACACTGGTCAACATGATTTTTGTCTCATGAGTACCAATAGTTGTACTTATTGCAATTTTTCATCGTGTTTTCAAATATGTATTCGGAATTTCCATCACCCACAGTTTTTTATTTCAATTTCAATTAATGGAATTAAATAATTTTCGTCCATTTGTTTATTGTAAAATAAAACCAAATGAGCACGGAGAACACTTTCATCAGGAGATTTCAGCTATGGAAAAGAGATATAAAGGCAAATGGAATCCTAATATGCTGGCCGATTATTGTTGAACCATCAAGAGCGATGCTCCACAGGCGAAATATAGTAGAAAATCGTCATTTCTTACTTCCTAGGTGAGTCCGAAAGTTCGAATATTATGTAGTTACGAATTTAAATATATTAAAGTGTTTGAAATTATAAATGCCTGTTTCTCGGAAACCTTGCGTGATGGAGAAAACCCGATATCATATTTGAATTCAGGAGAAAAAATTCTATCAGAATCACATATTTTTCTTTCTGAGACAAAAAGGTTTATTTTTTGTTGCTCAGTGTTATTTGACATTCTTTGTACATGTTAAAACCATTTACATTTATTTCTGTATATTCTCTCGTTTTATATTATATATGTCCACCGCTGTGGTTTCGAGGTAGCGCGCTGCCTTGTCACGCAGCAGGCCCGGGTACGATTCCCGTTCGGGACAAGTTTTCTGGGTGAAGTTTATTTCCGGGGGTTTTCCTCACCTGTAAGACAAATGTCGGGTAGCTTCGAGGCCAAAAAGGTCCCCGAACATCATCTGACCATCATTATCATCATCCTTCACCGGTGTGGAAATCAACGGGAAGCTACCACACCTACAATTCCCTAGTAAAACTGCAAGCATAGCATGAAAATGCTATGATTGCAGTGAAAGACCTTCCCTAGGGCAGAACACTATAGAAAAAATTATATATTTGTAATTCATCTCTGATATCTTGACTTCTCTTTTGATGTCTTAAAGATACACATCCAACGGATCTCAGAAATATCATTTCTATTGTCTCAATTTTATGTTTATCAGAGATCGTTAAAGGCCAAATCTCAGATCCGTATGTTAACGTTGGAACGGCTACTGTTTTGTAAAATTTGAATTGAGTTTCCCTTGTGGTCTTATTTTTCAAATATCTTTTTATTGAACCACATATATGTTGAAATTTCGCTAATTTCTTCTTTGTATCCAAATCTATGTATATATATAACTTCTGCGAAGATCTTGAAGAAGATTTCCGAGCTGTTGGTCGTGGTCTAGATGGTTGAAATTCCCCGACGTTTCGTCATAGACTGCGTCCGGCATCCTCAAGGGTTATCTTGAGTCGTCGGGGAACTTCAAACCTCAAGACCACGGCCTACAGCCCGGAAATCTTCTTCAAGATCTTCATAATAACTCCGGCCAAGAGAGCCTAGGTCAATATATTAACTTCTTTGAGTCTGTGCGTCTGTCCTTTATCGACTCAAAAACTATTTGACTTATTTGAATATGGTTTGTAGGCATCGATTAGAGAAAATATTTTGTGACAATTAATGTATATAACATATTACCGTACATACTATAGGATCGGAGCTAAAAAAACGGTGCACTAAAAAGGTAGCTTTTTGGACGTTTAAATGACTTACGCTACCTAAACCATAACAAACACACCAAATTAATGAATAAAGAATTGTATATCTAAAAATAAATCTACAAAAAATGGGGGTATGGCTGTGACGTGGACACGGCCGTGTGTTTACGTGAATACGTGTACGTGACGGATAACACAGTCCGGCGTTGATATAGAAGCGATTACATCATCAACTTGCATAGGCACGGCTGCCCCTGCTACAGATATACTGGCGCCGTCGTTGATCCGCTCGGAGGCTTCATTCTTTCATGTTCTTGGCACCGCTTCGTTCTGTCATATGGTGTTTTATGGGTACCAATGGTTTGCTCTTGAGAAGTCATTTCCAACCGTATACGGTCTCCACATTTTGATTTGGCTTTTTGACGAGTATAGACCAACATTGCATTATTTATTTTAATTATTTACTGCAACGCCATTTATATTCATTACAACTATTTCACACTAATGTTTTATACACGCAATCGATAGATCTTGACGAGTGCTGACGATTGAAACTCAAACGAACGTCGTAACTTCTCCGAGTCAAAATTTATACTAAACAAAAATTATGTGTCGCAGCCAAACGACCTCAAAATGGCGGCGCGCGATGCGTTACTGTCCATACTCAGCGTAACGATTCCTATCCTTCATCGAGTGGTGTAATTGAATTTTGGATGGGAAAACACCCAGTTTGTAGATTAAGAATGGCGGGAAAATAACATTAACCATGATTTGAAGCAGGTGATTGTAAAACATAGCTAAGGATATGGATGTATGGAGAGCTTATGTCCATGTGTAAACCTACGATTTCGTTAGTGTCAGTGAATCTGTTACAGTATTATGAATAGTAGCAATGGAATTTATTGTATTTTTTAAAGAAAGAAAATACATTTGCATTTACATTCCGCACGGGCCTGCTTGGCCATACGTGCATTATTTCTCCATGAATAAAAAATTAAAATATTTGTTTTTATTCAATACCACCATTTGTCATTTCGACATTCTGGTATTCTCTGCAAGCATGGCGTTATTGTAACCCACTTCTGAGGTAGGGGAGCCTGGAAGACGGAGTTACGCTGCCCCGATGATATATGATAGGTGATGATGGTAATTAATATGTTAATGATGATAATGATGACCATACGATGTTCGTTGACCGTTTGGGCCTTAAAGTTTTCTGATATTTGTCTTACAGGTGAGGAAAACCCCCGTAAAAAGCATCACCCAGAAAACTTGTCCCGACCGGGGATCAAATCCAGGCCCGTTTCGTGACAAGGCAACACGCTACCTCGAGACCACAGCGGTGGGCGATATATAAACAAATACATACACTACACACCTACATAAAAAAGGCATAAAAACAATTAATATATATATCTACGTCTACAGTAGGCCTATATCCACAATAATACACATCTACACTTATACATAAAAGACCATGTGTATAGATATTCAAAAAGTCTCATTTTATAGGTATTATGATAATAGTATATTACAATGCGAGGTTGGGAAGTGATTTTTTACAGAAGCGAGGAAATGATTAATAACCTCGCTATCGCTCGGTTTTTTAATTTCCGAAACTCTGTAAAACACTTCACAAACGTTCGTTGTACATTATTTTTTGCACCATGGTGGAAACATTTGCGTTCATTATAAACAACTGACTTACTTAACAGACTGGTACATACGGTAAATGCCGATAATAATTTAGTTGAGACTACAGCAAGCCATGACATCAGTCATGGATAAAATGGCGGCAAGCACGAATTTATTGTATTATATTGTTTCAAATAATGCAGTTATTTGTTTCGTATACTTTTTAGGATGGAAAAATCCAAGGAGCAAATCCTCCGGGAGGGACTTTAAGCCGTGGGTCACGAGTCTGAAGATTTTCAGGCTCGTAAAAGATCCTTAAGCCTGAATGAAAGGCCTCTAAGCAAAATTTACCGAGTTTTCCCGTCCTAGTACTACCTTGGTTTCCTAGATGTCAGTATGAGGCGGAACGCTGACCACGGACCACTCAAATGCCATCTATACGAAAACAAGTGTAACTAAATTAGTATGGTTCAAATTCTTCCCTGTAGGGGGAAAGCGCCTAAATCTCTGTTAAGGGAAACGTAGGCTTACAAGATACAAGAAGATAATGTATATTAACACTACCTTTTGGATATATTTTTGTATATACATTGTATGTAGTATACATAAAGGGCAGTGGTTTTACTTCCCGCACTAGGTGGGTAATTTGTAATATTACAATAGTTATTTATAGGTTGGCAACTCCGAAATTTAGGAAATCGACCTTTCAATCATAGTTGTCATTGCTGTAAGTACGACAGAACGCTCTATCGTGCAAAAGCGTATTTGATTGAATACGACGCGCCGTGCATTTCAGGTAACACTTTCGACATATGTGCTCAGCGTATAATCTAAACACAGTATCGCAGGCGATGTACCTTATAATCTCGCGTTTACTTTCCCTTTTTGACCTACAAATATTTTGCAACGTCTGACTCATGTTATAATCATTACATTTGCATCATTTTCTTGCAAAAGTTTAAACAAGTTTCATAGGGAACTGACACGTTATTTATCTAATTACTGAAAATCAATAGTGTTAATCATCATCATCCATGCAAGTATTAGACCATGTGGCCTGTTAGGTATCAAAGAAGAGTTTTCCATCCAGCGCTTTTTTTTACCCCCAGCGATCTTCAGCCTTGGCGGTAGTTACGAAAGCATGGTTTTTGGAATTGTATGAGACGGCATTCATTGAAGATGGGCTTTCCAGTTGTTCTGATAGTTTTGTATATGGTGAAGAATGGGTTCTACATCCAACTCTTCCATAATTTCATTTCTTTTATGGTCCCACTTTGTATAGCCTCCTGTACGGCGCATAAATCGTATCTCATTTGCTGTTATTCTACTTTCATCACTTCTTCGTATTGTCCATGCTTCACTACCATATCTTAAAACTGGTCTTGCGAGAACCTTATAAAGCCGTAATCTTGTGTTCTTCTGTACTAAAGATGGTTTCATTATACTGTTAATTATCCCCGTTATTTTTGTGAAATTTGTTACTTTCTTTGATACGAGTATATCAGCTTCATCTTGAAATGTTAAATTATAACCCAAATAATTAAATTCGTTTACTCGTTCTAAAATTACATCATCCAAAACAATTTTGCTAGGTATAGGGTATTTCGCACAAAAGGCCATCACTTTAGTTTTCTTTATGTTGATTTCCATAGAGTGGTACAATTTCGAACACCTAAGACATTTTTAATATTTCTGCATAGAATATTCCACCAAATGTTACAATTTTATTATGTACACAAGGCCATATATCCTCTTTTAGTAACCACGTGAATTTGAACAATGAACGGATAACTGTGGCTAAGAAAATATTGTTTTTGTAGTTTTAAGAAATTGTTCGAAAATGTACTACAGTAGGTACTATTATGAACAGAGCATGGTACAATTTCGATCACTTACATTTGCCACAAATAAGTTTTTTTTTTTTCCTTTAGCACCCACACATTCTTCATGATACCAAAGATTAAAATTTTGACATCTGATCCAATCGCCTTTCAAAACAGATTCTACACTGTAATAGTTCCTGAAACAGAAACCGCATTCATCGTCCTTTGATGGTGATGAGAGAGATACTTTTCTCTCTTTTTTACCCTTGCATTCACTGGTTTTCTTATTTGAACTGTCTTTAAACAATTTCTTCTTGGCACGGAGGTCTGCAATGTGTTGTGGTGATGTGAGGTGAACTGAACTAAGACACTTTCTTTTGCGTAACACCTTTTTCTGTTTTTTCAGGTGTGGGAAGAATTTGATGAACAATTCTGGTGCAGTCTTACAATTTGTGGAATTTGGTACAGTCGATGGAGTCTCATTGCCAATAGCTCCGAAATTTGGGGGTTCAATAATCTTTGAGTTGTCATGTTTTTCCTCGTTGCTTCTGCTGGGTCCGAAGTTGCAAGGGATGTCTTCAGGAGAAGCAGTTTCAAAAATAACTGCTGGAGAAAGTTTTTCCAGTGGCACAATATATTCGGAGAACGGCATGATTCCTGTGAAAGCAAAGCCCTTTACTGCACAAGTTACCGTAGCTGCTGTATTGAATGGCTCGCAGAATATGGGGTTGAATCTAACTTTGGACAGCGTTTGAGTGGGATTACGTTGCATCCACTCTGTTGCCTTGCGATGGTAATTGGCTTTCAGGCTCTTGAAAAAGGTTCTGTCCAACGGCTGTAATACATGGGTGCTGTGAGGCGGCAATCTTAGCAACTCAATTTGATTTCTTTGGCAAAATTCCAAAGCTTGGAGACTTGTGTGGCTACCATGGTTGTCCTTTATGAGTAAAACTCTTCCTGGGATCTTACATTTATTGAAATGTTCCAGCCATTTTAAGAAAAGTTCTTCATTAATATAACCCGAGTCACTCATTTCTACAACACTGCATGCTGGCAATCCATCGGCAAATTCCTGCTTCTTCCTTGCCCCTTTAAAGATGATCATAGGTGGAATATATGATCCTGATGCAGAGAAACAGGCGACAACTGTCACGTTTTCTCCTCTTTCAACATTTGTCAGACATACAACTTCTCGTTTACCTTTCTCACTGACAATTTTAAGTGGCCTGTTGTTTAGAGGAATACCACTTTCATCAACGTTGTACAGATATTGAGGTTTGTCAAACAATTAAAAATCTGACATAACTGTTCTTAAATTGCTGAAGTAATTTTTCACCTTCCTTCTCGTTTAAACCTGCAGCTCTGGATCGAGACAACCCTTCCGGTTTTCTCAAACTTATATTGCTATGCCCCCTTCAAAAAGGCCCCGCAATCCCACCAATTTATTCAAGCCATTCCATTATCTGGATTCCAAGGATGTCAGATTCCAATACTTTCAGCAATATCACCTGAAGAGCAGTTAAAGATAGACCTTTCCTTTCTAGATACGCACGAGCCTTTATCCCACCAAAGAGTTTTCTCATTTCCAAGGACACTATTCAGTCGGGTGCCCACTTTTAACAAATAGGAGGCGTAATTAAGACCAAGTTTGCCTATCCTTTTCTTTTCTCACACTATCCTGCAAAACGAAAATGGACACTTAATTACCTGATTAAATCATAAGTGTTCGGAATAGTAACGAATCTACTGTTTTGAAATGGTACTTTAACTATGATTTTTTAATGAGCACGTCAGTTCTGCTCGGGACTCACAGATGTCAGGCTTAGTAAAAAAGTATAAATCGTTCATCACGACCATGACACCAACAACCTGGCCTCCCCTAAAAAAATATATCACTTGTTTATTTAGAAAATTAAGTTGTAGCAAAAAGAAATATTTTCTGTCTTACTGTTACATACCACCGGAATTCCTGGACGACTATAAAACACCTTACCCCCGGCAGAAAATTAAGTTTCACTTCGGGTAACTTGACCCCACTTTTCAGAAACCACTTTTCATAGAGCAAAGAAACTCACAAATGTTCACTCTTCCTAGGCCATACATCCAACTCAGATGTTGCAAACCACGTTTCCTAATAGCAAAAATAGAGCCACACCGCTTAGGTTGTTCGGAATTTGTACAATGTTCGAAAAGGTACCACTCTTACGATTACCTTTTTGCAATTATATTAAAATTGTGTTATAGAATACTGTACAATCTGTTTTCTGTTGGAAGATATTAATACCAAAACCATCTGCAAAAAGCAGGGAGTCTATTTTTAGGTTTCTATTAAGTTGGATAGAACCGTGTCTCATCTGTCGCCAATATTGGGACAGTTATCATCAATGTATATGATTAAAGAGCAAGGGCAGAGGGGACTTATCATTTGTCTTACGCCCCTATTAATTCCGGCCACTTCTGTTTGTGTGTTACTAAAATCAAATTTGTTTTATATATATTGTATACATTTAAAATATGATGTTGTGGTAGATTGTGGTCAGCTAAAATTTCCAACAGTTTATACCCATTGATTTTATCGAAGGCTTTTTTGAAGTCCACAAAAACTAAATGTGTTTCTACATTGAACTCCCTGTGTTTTTATATTAATAATTTAAGGGCACTAGAAATAAACCATCACAGCAGGATCGACCTTTACGAAAGAAATAATAATAATAATAATAATAATAATAATAATAATAATAATAATAATAATAATAATAATAATAATAATAATAATAATAATAATAATCTATCTATAGTAATTCTGCCCGAGGCCAGGTCTTTCACTGCAATCATAGAATTTTCATGTTATGCTTTGCAGTTTTACTAGGGAATTATAGGTGTGGTAGTTTCCCGTCGCTTTCCACACCGGTGAAGGATGATGATAATGATAAGGATGATGATGATGGCCGGATGATTTTCTAGGAACGTTGGGCCCTAAGCTTCCTAACATTTGTTTTACAGGTGAGGAAAAACCCCGAAAAAACCTCACCCAGGAGCCTGTCCCGCCCGGGAATCGAATCCGGGCCCGCTGCGTGACAAGGCAACACGCTACCGCGAGACCACCCCTGTTCGATCCCCGGTCGGGACAAGTTTTCTGGGTAATGGTTTTATTACAGGGTTTTCCCTCACCCGTAAAACAATATATATGGACCTACCTAATCAGACGTTTATTTTTTTCCATGATATTGATAGATTATTTACAATTTAATTATGAGCAGAATATGTGCTCTATCCTGACTCACTTGTAAATTCTGTTATTTTCACCACATACTCAATGGGTAATTAATATAACAATGATCATTTAATCTATTAAAATTGCAATTCTACATTTTAAAATTCTCCCATATAACTTTTATACAACACCATCAGTTCCAGTTAAAACGCAAAGATGAAACATTGTTTTCAAAAGGCCTCCATATTAGAATAACTTGAAGAAGTTTAATAACTTAGTTGAGGACGACTGACTTACGTAAAAAATGATATAATTTAACAGATTTGAGAAGTTATCCTCTTATCACAATATTGACACTAGGTCACAAGATAACAGTCTGCTAACAATTCCTCTTCATAGCACTTCCTCTTATTCTACTCCCTTCACAGTACCTCTGCCAGCTCCTGGAATTTCCTTCCCTAAGTTATCAGGGGTTGCCGCACACTTGGCACTTTTAAGTCACGCTTATACAGTTACCTGTTGTCTAATAATTAATTTTTCTCTATTTATTTAAATTTATACTGTCATTAATAATTTTTCCTCGTTTTTTATATATATATTGTACATATTATATATATAATTCGTTAAATTTAGAATAAATCAAAATACATTATAAATATTAATTGTATTGTATTTATACCATGTAATCGTTTATGTATATTGTAATTTAGATGTAAGACTTTTTTTATTTTTTAAAACCTGGTTGAGTGGCAGACAATGCCTTAAGGCCTTAAGTCTGCCAGGTAAAATAAAGCTATTATTAATATTATTATTATTTATTATTATTATTATTATTATTATTATTATTATTATTATATAGACATGTGCTGAATAACATGTATTTTCATTATTTTTTCCCTTAATTTCGAGTTGGGAAATCTGATATAATAAGAACAGTTAAGTCTCGTAGAATGCGATGGATAGGACATGCGGCACGGACAGTGAATGAAAAAGAAGCAATGAAGCTTTTTGTAGGAAACCCAGAGAGAAAATGCCCAGTTGGTAGACCAAGAATGACGTGGGAGAATGACATTAACCATGATTTTAGGGAGGTAGATTATAGAGGTGATGATTGGAAAACATTAGCTCAGGATATGGATGTGAGGAGAGGTTATGTCCGCGTGGATATGAACCTTCGGGTTCGATAGTGCCAGTGAGTTAGTTAGGTAGTTAGAGAGCGAACTACATTTTCTTACACGCTTAAATATTAAGAATAACAAATATTTTCATTTGTTTCAATATTGTACAACTGTAAAATTAGTTTTCTATATCTCATTATTTTTCTTTGTTTTTATATACATTAGACAGGGACGGTCTACCAACAATTTAATTTATCTTGCTAGAATACATTTTATTATTAGTTTTAGTCTTAATGTTAACTATCATTAACTGGTTGTATCATAGATCGTAATATAATAGATATTATCTTATTGATCAAATCTTCATAGTGTTTAATATTAGGGCTAATTGTGATTGTTATATTCTGATGTAACATAGTTTGTCCTGGTTAGTGGAAGTGAAGGCCACATGGTCTTAACTCAACCAGACTATATAAATAAATAAACAAATGATTTTTTTGCGCGACAGTGCGTTTTGCCGTATTTACAGCAATGGCGACCATGATTGAAAGTTCAACTTCCTACATTTTGGGGTTATCAACCTAAATAATTATACTGTAATAAAATAATTATACTGTAATATTATATATTACAAACACGTGCGTGGAAGTAAAACCACTGCTCTCTATGTAATATTACGTACAATGTACATACTAAAAATATCCAAAAGTTATGTGTTAATATACATTATACAAAACAAATCACTGCATTTTAAATGAACTGAACTTTATTTGAAACAATATAAAACAATAAATACGTACTTACCGCCATTTTATCAATAAATTGTTCTCAAGGCCTCCTGTTGTTTCAACTAATAAACATTGCCCACACTGTTGATGTTAGTCAATTGTTTATAATGAACGCAAATATTTCCAAATAAGACATTATTTACTACTATTTATTATTTTGAAAACGCCATCGCACAAAAAATAATGTATAAACGCACGTTTCTGAAGTGTTTTACAGAATCCCGGAAATTAAAAACCTCGCTATCGCTCGGTGTTTAAACATTTTCCACCGTTCTGTAAAAACCACTTCCCAACCTCGCATCGTAATATACTACTAGAGTGAATGTTTTAAAAAAAGACTCTATAATGAAATTATACAAGACAATGGCAGTTCCTATCATTAATTACGGATCTGAAACATGGACAGTGACAACACAACAATCTGCCGGAATACAAGCTGCTGAAATCAAATTCCTCAGACCAATAGCAGGATATAAACGAAAAGACAAAAAACATAACACAGAAATAAGACAACAACTAAAAGTAGAGGAATTAATCATAACAATAGTGAAATACAGATTAACTGAAAGAACACTTGGCAAGGATGACTGAGAATAGAATACCAAAAGCAGCATACAGATATTCACCACGAGGAAGAAGAAGTTTGGGAAGACCAACGAAAAGATGGAAACAGCAGCAATTTGGAGCCGGAACAGGCTAGTAAATAAGCCTACACTGTGAGGAAGAAGAAGAAAAAGATGTTTTTAAAGGTAAAACAACTATTCGAAAAAATGAAAATTCAGTCATACATCTGGTTTCTTTACATTACAAATGGAACTTAGCTCAGAAGAGATGTATGGAGAGCTCGTAATGTAGAGATAAAGAAGTGGGAGGTAACAGACCGCTGCAACAAGAGGTGAACAGTATTTGTCAAGGTTGTGGAAAGTGTATCAAATTGTGGATTTCCTGCGCAGGACAGTGACACCAATATTACTCCCTTCCACTACTATTTGTAGATAGATTGATCATCGGTTGATTAATGTCTTTGACATCGTCCGATTCCTAATAGCCAAATTTTGTCGGTCCATCCAATCTCCTGGTTGTAGATGTTTCTCCTTCATGTATAAACATATTCCCTGACTCCAGGAGGTTTTATGTCTTCCCCTGCCTCGTTTTCCCTCAGGTTTCCATTCCAAAACACATTTTGGTAACCGATCTTCTTCCATTCACTGGACATGTCCGTTCCATCTTAATTGCTGAGTTTTAATATAATCTAGAATAGTGTCTTCAATCTTCATTTTCTCCCTTATAACTGGGTTCCTAATTTTTTCTTTTCTTGAAATTCTTGCTGCCCTTCGTATAAAATTCATTTCCCTTGCCAAAAGATACTTATTTTAGTTGTTAATGGCCAAAGTTCTGCTCCATAAGTAATTATGCTTTTAAAAATTGTATAATACAGATTAATTTTACTTTTATTACTTACATTCTTATCCTACAATATTCCATTGAGGCAAGCAATTGCAAATTTTCGTTTATTATTTCTATTCCTTATTTCCTCTTCATAACTTCCATTTGTATTTATTTTAATTCCTAAATATGTGATCTCACTACAAGATTTTATTGTTTCTCCAGTCTCCAAAATTAAATTTTGTTCTGGTTCACCAATTGATAAATATTTCGTTTTCTTCATGTTCAAAATTAATTCCCATTTATTAATTTAGTTACATTCTGAATAAGAAGTACCCAATTGAAACAACCTGTCTGATTCAAGAAAATGAACCTGCAAGAACATTATTTCCACGGGTGAATAATTAGATTGGAAGGAGAGTTCGGCGTGACGATGAAACCTTGAGTAGAGAAGTCTGACTAAGCAGGAAATCAGGCAGTTTTTACTTCTAAATCCAATAAACAGCCTTGTAACGCGAGCGTGACCACTAGACGTGTGTTACACTAGGATGCACAACATTAACATTTTATGATAAGTTTATTTACAAAGCGTGACATCAGCTTTCAGCGAATTCACGAGAAATGTTCCCTTGTTGAGGTTGTTCTCATAAAAATATTTTTTGTTAATTTCTTACAAATCTATATATGAAAGCCATATATAAGCCAACAGTTGACTATTACAAAGATAAATACCAATTAGATAGTATAACTATCACAGGATTGATGATCGGGGCAAGAGGTACTATACCAGAATTCTTAGCTAAATTTTTGGAATTTCTTAGATTTGGACAGAGTGTATCTTTCTAAAATTGCCATCGCTGCCATTAGAGGATCAATTTCAATTTTAAGAAACCATCTTTACAAAATTTCTACTTTGTAGAATATACTTAAATTACAATTTGAAAATGTTCATTGTATTTACAAAATGTATTTCATAAATTTCGAAAATTGTCTGTATCACTTTGTCCTTGTGGCAATCCTCTAATGAGGAAAGTTTTATATAATAATTGATCTTATTTGATATACACTGAGAAACACCATGGCATAATATATAGACATATTATGTATAGGGCGTTCCACTTATAACTATAATAAAATAAATGGTTATATATTTTTATATAAATACCAATCTATTATTTATATATATATATATATAATATATATATATATATATATATATATATATATATATATATATATATCCCGTCCAGGCATTTATTTTTCTTATCTTGTCATATATATATATATATATATAATATTGAATGCATGTATTTAGGAACAAAATTAGACCATTCAGGCGATAACAGAGTGAAAATTAAAAATATAATCGCATAAACAAAACAAGCAATAAATGCTTCAAACTCTGTTTGGTGGAGCAAAAATATTACAAAAAATAGAGAATTCAATATATATCAAATAATAAGCACATGTAAAATGAAGATCTTAAGAACATTATTTGATAAGATACACAACACAGAAATTAGGGACAAATGTCGTATTCAAGACATAATCATATTTATTACAGATAGACGAAAATATTGGAAAGGTCATATAGAAAGAATGGAAGACAACCGACTTGCAAAAAGAGCTAAAGAAGATAGACCAATGGACGGGAGAAGAACAAGAGGAAAACCAGCCAAGAAATGGATAGACAGTGAATGCACATCCAATACGTCTTCCTCCAATGAGTGATTTTGGAAATAAACAGGATGAAAATACTACAAATTATGAATAATAAGAAGAAAAATACATCAAACCATAGTTAAAAGCATTTTAACATATGGTGCTGAAGTACGGCAAATTCCTACCAGGGACATGAAAAGAATGTTAAGTACAGAAATGGATGTTTTAAGATCAGCTGGAAAATCTAGAATTGATAGAATACTAAATAATGAAATAAGAGAAATTATGGAGAAATATAAACTCAAGATTTCAACAAAGAAAACAAAAACAATGGCCTTTCGGGAAAAATACGCAGTTCGATCGAAAATAGTTTGAACGATGAAATTATCGAACAAGTACAGAGTTTCAAATATTTAGGATGCCACATATCTTACAATTGGGAAAATGATATAAATGAAAAAAAAAAAGATAAATTTCGAAGTTTGGGACTTTTAAAAGAACACTACAAACAAAAACAACAAAAGAAACAATGCTAAAGTTTTATAAGGCAATGACAGTTCCCATTGTGACATATGGATCAGAGAATTGGGCCGTGAATAGATCAGACAAAAGATTACTAGAAACGTCAGAGATGAGGTTCCTCAGATACGTTGCAGGATATGCTCTTAAGAGACCATATTCCTCGTGAAACAATTAGGCAAGAACTCAAAATGTTTAATCTAAATGAAAAAATACAAAGATATAAACAAAAATGGCATGAACATATTTTAAGAATGAACTCTTCTAGGCTAACAAAACAAGCACTGTTGTAGTAGCCTCAAGGTTATAGAGATGTGAGACGTCCTAGAAGACGATCGGAAGATGAATTCTGAGAGTGGAACAGACCAAGGGCCTACCATGAAGATGATGATGATGATGATGGGTGTACAAATGGAGCCGGATATCATAGGCATTATAGAAAAGAAAAGATTATAGTGGTATGGCCATGTCAAAAGAATGTCAGAGCATTCCCTTAAAGTAAGAGTCCATGTTTCGCATCCATATAATATAACTGAGAGAATAACAGGTTTATATATTTTCAGTTTAACGTTTTTGAGAGAAGTTGGGACGTCAAGAGTCTCTGCAATGCATAATAACACGCATTTCCAGAATTGAGCCTATGTTTAATTTTTTGTGCATCACATTCCTATTTGTGATTATTGTTCCTAGGTATTTGAATTCAACCACTTCTTCAAAATTTCCCTCATTTGTCATTAGCTGTCCATTTCCATTATATAATGTATTTCTATGTGTGAACATATAGTTTTAGCGATACATTCACACAATATTTTATTTTAGAACACAACGCGAATTTAATTTATTTGGGAAATTTAATCCCGGTCGTGAATCATCACTGCTCTTGACTGTTTCAAAAGCGAACAGATGCTTTTTACGAGTAGTGAATAATAATAATAATAATAATAATAATAATAATAATAATAATAATAATAATAATAATAATAATAATAATAATAATAATAATAGCTATTTTACCTGGCAGAGTTAAGCCTTAAGACCTTGTCTACATCTCAACCAGGTTAAAAAAATACAAAAAATTATTCTTACGTCTAAATTACAATATATACATGGTACGTCTACAATATAATTATTATTTACAAAATATTTGATTCAATCTAGATTTAACAATTGAAATATAAAATGTAGAAGATAAAAAAGTCAGATAAAACGTATTAATGACATGGAATAAATTTAGTTGTCCAGAAAAATTAATCATTTAACAACAGGTAACTGTATAAGCGTGACTTAAATATGCCAAGTGCGGCAACCCATGATATCTTAAGGAAGGAAATTCCAGGAGCGGGCAGAGGCTATTGTGAAAGAATTAGAATAAGAGGAAGTGCTATGAAGAGGGATTGTTAGCAGACTGTTACATTGTGACCTAGTGTCAATATTGTGGTAAGAGGATAACTTCTCAAATCTGGACGCCAGGTAAAACTAAGAGTGTAGGAATTCAGAAGCTTGAAAAGAAGTGAAAGAGAGTGCAATTTACGTCTGTCAGTCCCGCGCCATAGCCGAGTGGTCAAGGTAAGAAGCCTTGGGGCAGAGCTACGGGACTTGCGCTGGTTCGAGTCTCCATGGGGGAAGACATTTTCTCATGAGATTTCTGCCGTATAGGATCAGTGCCCACACAGAATAGTGAGGAATTTGGGTAGCTACAATAAATAGCGACTCCAGGTTGAGAAGACCAGCTATAGCGGGTGGGGGACTCGACATGCTGACCACATGTCACCCCTATACTGGCAGGGTGATCGTCTACGTCTGTGATTAACACATGTAGATGTGAGGCCAGCAGCCGGCTGGTAAGCCAAGGACCTTCTAGGCCTGTCGTGCCATGAAAAAAAAAAGTAAGACGGAGCCAAGAAAGGTTATTGAAGTGTTCGGAAATATGATCATAACGGCGGATATTGAAAATGAATCGAACGCAATATTTCTGTGAATAAAAAATGTTCTTCTTGAATGTGTGTTGTAATTAAAGGTTATATCTGAAATAGATGTTTCTTATGAAAATCTGACATGTGGTTGGCATTTCAGCGCCTGACTATTGTTAACTTGATTTGCAACGAAACCTGGTATTATCATAACAATGTATGGAGGGAGGCGTGTGTAGTTTAACCCAGATTCAAGGCAAGTTGTGCAACACTGCGTTTATTGTTGCGCTTCCTAGTTGCGAAATTATGTCTTGAGTTTTAATACAAAGTGACTGTTCTAGAAGTAGGAATACAAGCAGTAATATTATTAAGTCATCAGAGTAAAAAAAAAGTTATTTTCTTTTCAGATTATACCTACTGCTAAAAGATGAAAAAAATACTTACCGGAACCGGTACATGATAATTTTCCTTAAAACTAAATATATGCTCACACAAAGAAATACATTATGTAATGGAAATGGACAGCTAATGACAAATGAGGGAAATTTTGAGGAGGTGGCTGAATTCAAATACCTAGGAACGATAATTACAAATAGGAATGAGATGCACTAAGAAATTAAACACAGGCTCAATTCTGGAAATGCGTGCTATTATGCATTACAATGACTTTTGTCGTCCCAACTTCTCTCAAAAACGTTAAACTGAAAATATATAAAAATATTATTCTACCAGTTATATTGTATGGATGTGAAACATGGACTTTAAGGGAGGAGAAAATATTACGAGTATATGAGAATAAAGTTCTTAGGGAAATATTTGGACCCAAGAGAGATGAACAGACAGGTGAATGGAGAATACTATATAACAGTGAACTACATGGTCTTTATAGAAAACCAGATATAATAAGAACAGTTAAGTCTCGTAGACTTCGATGGGCAGGACATGTGGCACGAATGGGGAATGAAAGACGTGCATGGAAGCTTCTTGTAGGAAGACCAGAGGGAAAACGCCCAGTTGGTAGACCAAGGATGAGGTGGGAGAATAAGATTAACTATTATTTGAGGGAAGTAGATTATACAGGGGATGATTGGAAAACATTAGCTCAGGATAGGGATTTTTAGAGAGTTTATGTCCGCGCGCCTATGAACCTACGGGTTCGATAGTGCCAGTGGGTTAGTTAATATTAGGACGTTATCAGCGTAGAAAAAGTTTTTCCTTTCAGATTTTTTTTCAATGTCCCAGGTTGTCATTTTCGATATTTGTGGTCTTCTCTCCTGGCATTGGCGTAATTGTAACCTACTTCTGAAGTTGGGGCGCCTAGAATGCGCAGTTACGTTACTAGGATGACATGATGTGTGATAAATTATAATGAAGCTCCAGGATAGTTCTTAACCTATATTCCAGATCATAGACAACCACAGGAATAATTCCCTTTAAGCAAAAATTCCTATGGTTTGGCCGGGAATCGAACCCGGGACTTCATGAACAGTAGTCAGGAACGTTGACCTCTAGCCCATGAGGCTGGTCACTTTTCAGAATATTTCTTCTTCTTCTTCTTGTAAGCCCATGTTTCCCTTAACAGAGATTTAGGCGCTCTCCCCCTACAGGGAAGAATTTGAACCATACTAATTTAGTTACACTTGTTTTCGTATAGATGTCACTTGAGTGGTCCGTGGTCAGCGTTCCGCCTCATACTGACATCTAGGAATCCAAGGTAGTACTATGATGGGAAAATTCGGTAAATTTTGCTTAGACGCCTTTTCATTCAGGCTTAAGGATTTTTTACGAGCCTGAATATCTTCAGACACGGGACCCACGACTTAAAGTCCCTCCCGGAGGACTTGCTCCTTGGATTTTTCCATCCTAAAAAATCCATCGACCCCGGCCGGGTTTGAACCCGCGATCCTCGGAACCAGAGGCAAGGAGCATAACCACTAGTGCACCGCGGCCGACTTTCTATCTACTGCTAAAAGATTTAAAAAATGTCTTACATGATAAAGTTCCTTATTTAAAATGAATACTAAAACGTATGCCCGCTTTTTTCCCGGTTTGGAATACGAATGAACATTACAAATGCTGTTCAACAACAGCTGACCAGATTCACACGTGGTGAAGAAAATGGTGAAGCAGATGGTATTCGGCGCCTCACACATCGTTGGCAGCGTGTTGTGAACGTTGTAGGAAACTACTTTGAGGGCCTGTAGAATGGGAGAGAGAGAGAGAGAGAGAGAGAGAGAGAGAGAGAGAGAAGAGAGAGAGAGAGAGATAGTGAGTTAGTGAGTGCGGAAGAGAGTAAAACAATGAGAGTGAAAAAAAAGGTGTGATGTAATGATTCTGGAACACGAAAACTGTATTGATATGACAGTCACCTTAATAAACATGAGGAGCAAAATGTTGGCGTGTTTTTAAATTTCGTTTATCCCTTGTTCTTTCATATGTATATGTTAGATTTTTCACCCACGTTCAAATTCTCACAAAAAAATAGTTACCATGACTTATGCCTCAACTCTCATATATATATATATATATATATATATATATGGATGTTGGGGGCACGCCGTAGCGTAGTGGTTAAGGCACTGAGCTACAAACCGGAGGGTCGAGGGTTCAAGTCCCATTGGGGTCAGGATTTTTAAACTGACCCAAACCCTCTGGCGGCACTATGGCCCTGGAGTCGACTCAGCCTCTAACGGAAATGAGTACCAGACGCTTGTTCTGGGGGTAAAGGCGGCCGTCACGCAGGGCTCACAACCCGGCTGACATCAAGTGCCGATTGTCTAGAAAAAGTGGGAGCCTTAACTTCCTACTACCCCAAGGGCCTCCGGCCCTGTTGTGCGATAACTTTACTATATATGGATGTTATAATTAAATTTTGACATTGAGCAATGCAAGCCTTATATCATGATACGAAAAGAAAAAAAAAACAGTGAGAATGAGTTCCCGCTACCTCGCGTAAAAGAGAATATATATAAAGAAAAATAAATGTCTTCTTCCTTCCAAATATTAGGCCAAGGCCTGTTATGATCCTATAGAAAATTTCCCCTCCAGAGTTTCATAGGATGGCCCAGAGATCTTCGTCCTCTTGGTATATAATTATAAACAACTTTGGGGATCCGATTTGAACTCATTCTTTCTAGATGTTGTTTCCAATTTAGTTGGTACTGTTTAATATATTCCAAAATTACGTCGTAAGTTTGATCCTTCCGGGAAATTCTCGTTTAAGACTTGAAAGCATAATAATAGTCCCTTCGATTGGTTGCTGGCCAAAGAAAGGTAAGACCAGTGAAGGGGCTGCCATCTTATAGCCTCTGGCCAGGCTTTTCTGGAGAAGAAAAGAAAATAAAGGAAAGAAGAAATGGAAGAAAGGAAAGACTCCCTAGCCCTCGGATGTCCTATTAGCTTCGGGGTCGAAAAAAAAAACAATAGTTAACCAAGAGAGGTTAGATAGTAAAGTTAAAAGAGTCCGGTATAAGTAAGTGGAAGAAAGGAAGAAATACCAGATCGGTTAAAGATAAAAGTAAGGAGGAAAACACAAGTAAGTGGAAGCAATGTTTTGCTCAGCTTGGGCACCTAGTGGTCACCATCCACATATCACCTAGATGGAGACCCCTGAGGAATGCTTGTTCTAGGATTGCTTGGATAGCGTAAGTGGTAGCGCACTGAAGTATCAATTCAGAGGTCTGGGTTCAAATTCCCGTCCAAGCATTATTTTTCTTTTCATATATATATATATATATATATATATATATATATATATATATATATATAGGCCACAATTATATGTATGCGATCTCGCCCGTTAATGCTATTCGTAACTCACTGGCACTATCGAACCCGTAGGTTCATCGCAACACGGACATAAGCTCTCCACACATCCCCATCCTGAGCTAATATTTTCTAATCATCCCCTGCATATTCTACTTTTCTCAAATCACAGTTACTGTCATTATCCTACCTCATTCTTGGTCTACCAAATGGGAGTTTACCCTCTAATTTTCCTACATTAAGCTTCCATGCCCCTCTTTCATTCCCTATTTATGCCACATGTCCTGCCCATCGCAGTCCACGAGACTTAACTGTTCTTATTATATCTGCTTTCGTATAAACATCTTGTAGCTCACTGTTGTGAAGTCATGTGGCACGAATAGGAAATGAAAGAGGAGCATAGCATCTTAGAGATTTACGGAGAGCTTATGTGCTACGGGTTCAATGATGCCAATGAATTAGAGTCGTTATTATTATTATTATTATTATTATTATTATTATTATTATCTACTCTAAAACAGAAGTTTTAGCTTTTCGAGGGTATGAGCCACTAAGAGTAAAAATTCAATTAGAGAATAAAATAATGGAACAAGTGAGCAATTTTAATTATCTGGAATACAATGTATCATATAAAAAAGTGAAGACATTGGAAACAAAATAAATGCATTTAATCATAAAACGAAGTCTCAAAGGAACAAGAAAGGAGACACTTTTAAAATTTTATAAAACAATGGCGGTTCCAAAACTACTGTATGGATCGGAACATTGGGTCTTAACCAAAAACCAGGAACGAAGAATAGAAGTGTCAGAAATGAGGTTTCTGAGGAGTCTGGCTGGCTGTACAACAATGGATCAAAGGTGAAGTGGGGATATACGAAGAGAACTGAATATATTCAAACTATTAGATAGAATTACACAATACAGAGATGAATGGATGGACCACATCAATAGAATGGATAACAATAGAATTCCGAAACAGATTCTTCATTACAAACCACTAGGACGAAGAAATGTTGGAAGACCCAGTAAAAGATGGACAGACTAATTCTAACATGAGACCGGAACATACCAACAGGTCTAATCCTTGATACTGATGATGATATTATTATTATTATTATTATTATTATTATTATTATTATTATTATTATTATCATTATTATTATTAAAGAGTAAAGATATCCCACGACAGGCCTCAGAAGGCCCTTGGGGTAGCAGGAGGTTAATGCTCCCACTTTTTCTAGACAATCGGCATTTGATGTCAGCTGGGTTGTCAACCCTGCGTGACGGCCGCCTTTACCCCCAGAATAAGTGTCTGGTACTCATTTCCGTTAGAGGCTGAGTCGACCCCAGGGTCATAGTGCCGCCAGAGGGTTTAGGTCAGTTTGTTATTATTATTATTATTATTATTATTATTGTTATTGTTGTTGTTATTATTGTTATTATTATTGTTGTTGTCAGGAATTTACACCTGAAAAATGGGACTTCTGCCGAGTTTGAACTCGCGAATCTTGGAATTCGGAAACAACATGGCAAACACAAGACCCTTTTCCTTGAAATATAAACATGTTTAATATAATCAACCTTGAATAAAGCAGACACAAGTAGCTACATTTGCAAACTAGAACTAATATACAGGTCTAATATTTTTTTCTTTAATTAGACGCCGGAAGTACACGGTTTCAGTTGTTTGTGACCTCGAATTGTCACAATAAAACGGTTATTATGACCTTAAAGAATCTGTGGGCCTTTGTTAACTTGTTACCAAACAGAGATCCCTGGATGTTTACGTAATCGAGATTATATCAAATAGTAAATCCCTCTTAATGATATTAATAAGCTGTTAGTTTATGTTGATGGTGTAGTATTATTGGGTGATAGCGAAGAGATACTAAAAGCCAACACGCACACACTGTTGAGTAACGCTAAGAAATTGGGACTGGAAGTAAATATCAATAAAACTAAGTATATGTTCATACATAGAAATACATTACGTATATAATGGAAATGGACAGCTAATGACAAATGAGGGAAGTTTTGAGGAAGTGGCTGAATTCAAATACCTAGGGAAAAAAAGGTAAAGTGATCCCACAACAGGCCTCAGGAGGCCCTTGGGGTAGTAGGAGGTTAAGGCTCCCACTTTTTCTAGACAATCGGCACTTTATGTCAGCCGGGTTGTCAGCCCTGAGTGACGGCCGCCTTTACCCCAGAACAAGCGTCTGGTACTCATTTCAGTTAGAGGCTGAGTCGACCCCAGGCCCATAGTGCCGCCAGAGGGTTTGGATCAGTTTAAAAATCCTGACCCCAACGGGACTTGAACCCTCGACCCTCCGGCTTGTAGCTCAGTGCCTTAACCACTACGCTACGGCGTGCCCCCAAATACCTAGGAACAATAACCACAAACAGGAATGAGATGCATAAAGAAATTAAACATAGGCTCAATTCTGGAAATGCGTGTTATTATGCATTACAGAGACTCTTGTCGTCCCAACTCCTTTCAAAAAATGTTAAACTGAAAATATATAAACTGTTATCCTACCAGTTATATTATATGGGTGCGAAACATGGACTCTTACTTTATGGGAGGAAAGGAGATTACGAGTATTTGAGTTCTTGGGAAAACTTTTGGACCAAAAAGAGATGAACACACAGGTGAATGGAGAAGACTAGTTAACAGTGAACTACATGGTCTTTATAGGAAGCCAGATAAAATGAGAACAGTTAAGTCTCGTGGACTGCGATGGGTAGGATATGTGGCACGAATGGGGAATGAAAGACGTGCTTGGAAGCTTCTTGTAGGAAAACCAGAGGGAAAACGCTCAGTTGGTAGACCAAGAATGAGGTGGGAGAATAACATTAACCATGATTTGAGGGAAGTAGATTATATAGGGAATGATTATAAAACATAGCTCAGGATAGAGATATATGAAGAGCTTATGTCCGCACGGCCACGAACCTACGGGTTCGATAGTGCCAGTGAGTTAGTTAATAAATCCCTCTTACTATAGTTTGGTAGCGAACAAAATGCTGAGCTGATACAGTCTCATCTTGACTGTACATCTGCCACTAAACAGACACGTGTTCTCCTCTTCTACTTATTTTACCAATCAGCGTCAACACTGGTATCAAGCGAATTAAAGTATTTCTCAGAATATTAGAAAATGTCTTGTACATCACACACTAAAATGTACCTTTATCGTTACCATAAATTAACTATTTGGCTTGACTATTTAACTCATGCCCCAAATGGGAGTCAATGTCCAATCACGTTTCAATGATTTCTGTTTTACAACCAATCAGAGTCGTGTTTCACGAAATATTTATCAGTGTTATAATTACCATATATTAAACAAAGCTCCTCGTTTTTAATATTCTGAACAGGTCTGACCGTTATTTTGCAGTGACTGAGCCTATAAGAAATACGGCTACCAGATTGTATATATAGTGCATACATGTCAACATTTGTAGCAATTTATTACACCACCAAAAAAAGAAACCACTGTTTGACTTTCTTAAATGTATTTTTTCCCAGGTAATAATCCAGAAAAATATAATTGTAATATTTACATCATACGACATCAGAAATGAATTAATATACAGATTGATGTTTCATTTTTTCTCCACTAGAGAGCATTCTTACAATATTGCGTTCCTTTGGCAATAAATAGTATGATCTGGTTGCAGTGATAAACAAAAGAAGCAGTAGAAGAAGCGTACCTATCGTTTCTCATTTGTTTTCAAACATCGCCGTTTGCATTAAATATATAAATATTTTGAAATAACTACAGTTAAATAATGATTTGTGAGTAAACAGCTTAATTTTATTCGTTAAATAGTCCTAACAAATGCCACTCTTGATTTCCAAATTCTCTAGATAAATTCACTCCTCACTTCGTGAGTCGTGAATTTATCGATAATTTGGAAATCACTCGTGGCATTACTTATGAAAAGATCTTTATCTATACATTATTTACTTTTTTTAATGGAATTTAGTAATATATTACGGTGCGAGGTTGGGAACTGTTTTTTACAGACGCAAGGAAAATGTTTAAAAACTGAGCGATAGCGAGGTTTTTAATTTCCAAGATTCTGTAAAACACTTCACAAACGTGCGTTGTACATTATTTTTTTCACGATGGTGTTTTCAAAATAATAAATAATAGTAAAATAATAACATCCATCCATAGTAATTCTGCCCGAGGGCAGGTATTTCACTACAATCATAGCATTTTCATGCTATGCTTGCAGCTTTACTAGGGAAATGTAGGTGTGGTAGCTTCCTGTTCCTTTCCACACCGGTGAAGGATGATGATGATAATGATAAGAATGGTGATGATGATGGCCATATAATTTCAGGGACTCTTTGGGCCTTAAAGTTTTCCTGACATTTGTCTTACAGGTGAGGAAAAACCCGATAAAAACTTCACCCAGAAAAACTGTCCCGACCGGTGATCGAAACCGGGCCCACTGCGTGACAAGGCAGCACGCTACCTCGAGACTACAGCGGTGGACAATAATAACATATTTGTTGGAAATATTTGCGTTCATTATAAACAACTAATTAACGTTTACATGTGGGCTATGTTTATTAGTTGGAACTACAGAAGGCCGTGACACCAATCGGTGATAAAATGGCGGCAAGTACGTATTTATTGTTTTATATTGTTCAAGTAAAGTTAAGTTCATTTAAAATGCAGTGATTTGTTTCGTATAATGTATATTAACACTACCTTTTGGGTATATTTTTGTATATACATTGTACATAGTACACATAGAGGGCAGTGGTTTTACTTCCCACATGTGGTTTGTAATATGTAATATTACAGTATAGTTATTTAGATTAGAGTATACTTATTTAGATTGGCAACCCCGAAATATAGGAAGTTGAACTTTCAATCGTGGTCGCCATAGCTGTAAGTACGACAAAACGCACTATCGCAAAAAAAAAAATATATATATATATATATCCTTTATTATGTAGTGAGCATATTTAAGTATGGGCTGTGAAAGGTTGTACAAGAGAGAAATGAGAATATTAGAGAGGAACTAAAAGTACAACCACTTCTTCAACAAATAGAAGAACATAGGAAGAATTGGATAGAACATCTGCAAAGAATGACAGAAGATAGGATACCAAAGATGGCACTGATGTATAATCCTGGAGGACGAAGATCGGTAGGAAGACCAAGAAAGCGCTGGGCTGAACAGATGTGAAATCAGAAGAAGCAAAGGCCTAATCTGTGAAGGATGATGATGATGATGGCGATGAAATAAGTAGTAATAGGTAATACAGAGTGTTTCAGAATAAGTAATACAGATTTATAGGAGTTGTAGAGAGGACTTAGGAACTTGATAAGGAACCCATGCCCGGAAACGTACCATTTCGTTGTAAAATAGGTTTGAAGATCGGAACACAATGGGCCAATATCGTGTCTCTTGTGTTTTAGAATAAGTATTGCATACTTCTAGGGGTTGTACTACTCCTGTCGAGTCGAAGATCTTCTTGCACGAATTCTGGCGATAGTAGAAACGATTGATTTTGATGTATTTTTATGTATACCTAAGTAAAAGAACAGTAATCAGTTCTCATTTTTTTTTCAATTCCTTTTTTGCAATAACATTACAATTATTTGACTAATTGCTAAAGTGATCGATTTTGCCCCACTTTACCCTACATACATCTGCAATGTAGTTACATTCAAGCATTAAAAAAATAAGAAAAAAAATTCTGAACCGGATCTGTGATACATTGTAGGATATCAGATAAGATTGGTGAACTTTTCGAACAAGTGCAGGTGTTGTCTCAAGGCCTTCCACCAATGTGACCCAATTACCATTTAAGATGTTGCTTACGTACAGTCGATAACAAAAATATATGAAAATTATTATTAATTCATTTGGGAATTTTATGCCACGAGCGTGTCTATATAAATTGAAATTTAAAAAAAAAACAAAACGTAACCATATCGAAAACAACAACACAAACCAACGGGGTACTACAGGGGGATCCACTGATTACCCTACTCTTCAATATCGCCACACACGATGTCGTACAAATGATTAGACAGGAGACGGAGGAAGTGAAAATCGACATATATGCAGACGACATGGTCATCGGATCGAACTCCATACAAGACCTGCAAAGAGCAACCAACCAACTTGAGAAATGGGCACAGGAAAACAAAATGGAAATAAACTCGGGGAAAACGGTACAGATGACATTCCACAATGGAGGTCAAGAAGCTGCGGAGGACAGAATCTACCTAGGAATAGAACCTCTCGTGACAGTTAACAACTTCAAATATCTGGGACTGACGTTGCAAACCACTGCCAGGCCATTCAGAATACATATAAAATCCCGTGCAGCAGCTGCCACAAAAGTCATGTTTGACACCAAAGCAATATCCAGGCTGTCACTAAAAACGGCCATGGCCTTGTTCAACGCAAACATAGTTCCCATTGCAACCTAATGGAATAGACCTCATTTGGGAGAAGCTGAGTCTAAGAGATCTAATAAGTTTGGACGCAGTCAAATCACGATTCTTGAAAGCCGCCCTAGTTGTCTCAAAACACACAAAGTCGAAGCTAGCATATGCACTCGCCAAGGAACCCTTCTTCACATAAGAACTGCGTATGAGGCTACCATCCACAAACAGCTCAAATAAACTACTTCAGGAAAGTGAGAAGAAGAGACAAGCGATATGGCTGGACTTTTATACAACAGAAGCAATGACAAACAGATCCTGGACCAACACAAATCAAGAACTCCGACACCAGTGCATGGATACCACCACAAGATATGCAAGACCAAGTATTTCCACGATCCCGGGAACAACTGTGTGTGTGAACTGTGCGAGAAACCATGCGACCGTTACCATGTAACCACCTGCAAAAAACGAGGGATATCCCTGGTAGAATTCTGCAAATAACAAACTATGTGAATCAAACTAATGACAAAACTTATGTAACATATATTTTCTGCACAACTTCTGCGCATTTATTCTATTATTAAAAAACCAAAACACGCAAATTGTTGTTCGAGTATGCGAATAATAAAATAGTCCCCCATTCCGTTATCCGGACGGGGACTTCTTCAGGGTATCCATACAAGAGGGAAGTAGATTATACAGGGAATGGTTGGAAAACATTAGCTCAGGATAGAGATGTATGGAGAACTTATGTCCGGGCGGCCAGGAACCTATGGGTTCGATAGTGCCAGTGAATTAGTTAGTCAAATGGTTACGTTCGTTGCCTCTAGTCCCGAGGATCGCAGGTTAAAATCCGGCCGGAGCCGATGGACTATTTAGGATGGAAAAATCGAAGCAAAAAGTCATCAAGGAGGGATTTTAAGACGTGGGTCCCGAGTCTGGTTATTTTCATCATCATCATCATCATCATCATCATCATCATCATCAACAACAACAACAAGGATTAATCCCAATGGCCTGTTTCGATCTCATTATAGGTCGAATTGGTCCTTCCATCTCTTCAATGGTCTTCCCAACAATCTTCTCCCTTTTGGTTTATAATTATACATTCTTCTTGGTATGCGCTGTTTATTCATTCGTAATACGTGCTGAAGGTAAGCATTTTGATAGTATTTTATTCTTTCACAGAGATTAAATATATTAAGTTCTGTTTTTATATCTTCGTTTTTCCTTTTTATCGGTTCTTTGGTATCCTGCTATTGCTCTCAACATCTTCATTTCTGCAGCCTCTATTTGTTTACTATCTGCCTTTGTTAATGTCCAGGTTTCACATCCATAGATAAGAGATGGAACTGCCAATACTATGTAAAATTTTATTTTATTTTCAGGCTCGTAAAAAAATGTAGGCTAGATAGATAGATAGATAGATAGATCATCGTCCGATTCCTAATAGCCAATTTTGTCGGTCCATCCAATCTCCTGGTTGTAGATGTTTCTCCTTCATGTATAAACATATTCCTCTGCCTCATCTTCCCTCAGGTTTCTATTCCAAAACACATTTTGGTAATCGATCCTCTTCCATTCGCTGGACATGTCCATACCATCTTAATTGCCGAGTTTTAATATAATCTAAAATAGTGTCTTTAATCTTCATTTTCTCCCTTATAACCGAGTTCTTAATTTTTTCTCTTCTTGAAATTCTTGCTGCCCTTCGTATAAAATCCATTTTCGTTGCCAAAAGATACTTATTAGTTTTTGTTGTTAATGACCAAAGTTCTGCTCCATAAGTAATGATGCTTTTAACAACTATATGATATATATATATATATATATATATTCATTTTATTTTTATTACTTATATTTTTATCCCACAATATTCCATTGAGGCAAGCAATTGCAAATTTTCCTTTATTATTTCTATTTCTTATTTCCTCTTCATAACTCCCATTTTTATTTATTTTAATTCCTAAATATGTGATCTCACTACAAGATTTTATTGTTTCTCCAGACTCCAAAATTGAATTTTGTTCTGGTTCACCAATTGATAAATATTTTGTTTTTTTTTTCATGTTCAAATTTAATCCCCATTTCTCATATTTTCATATTCTTCTATTAATTTTTAATAAGGCGGTCAAATTAAAAAAACAAACGCATGAGTCTATAAATTTCAAATAAAAAAATGAAACGCAAAAATTATTGTATGAGAAATTACCTGAGGTGTGCCGAATTACATAGTAGGCCTATATGGATTAACAGACAGATACCTGGAATAGAATAGCCTATTTCTTAAACTTTTCTTGAAATTATCTATGGCAATTGAAACGATTAGATTTTTTAAATGCAAAGTTTGTATCTCGTGACTTCATGTGCGGTTTCTGCTAGACGATTTGGAATCTGAGCAAGTTTTCCTATGGCTTTCTCCCGTTTTCCCATTTCTCCAAAGATAGGCCTATATATTTTGTTTAATTTCATCTGATCTACAATTATGCGATAGACATCCGTGTTTATAGTACAGTAAATGCTCCTTATTAGCGGGTTAAATAATTGCGTCACTGTTCCTGTATTCGCGGCTAAAAATTTATTTATTCATGGATCCAGTCGGTATATTAAAAGTATTAGTATCCTTTATTAACACATCGGCAAACTTTTTTTACTGCAGGTAGGTGTCAAGGCGACTTTTACAAAGAGTGATTCAAACCAAATGGACAAATTAATATCAAAGTAAACAAACCTTATTGACACTAAGCCTGAAGTTTGTTGTTAAAAGCTACCGGTATGAGAGGTCGGTTGATAAATGCCGTCCTCGCCACAATCTGTGTTTTATTGCTTCAACTTGTCATTCGTTGCAATAATTTTGATTGAATAACACGTGTCTCTTCTGCTTTGTTGCCAACATATAATGTCGAGTAAAAGGAAAGAAAATTGGTTTCGAAGCGGAAAAATTAGTGTTCCTCTTAAAGTAAAAATAAAAATGCTTAACTGTTTACGCGTTGGCGAGTCGTTTGCATCTATATCACGCTGTTTCAATATTAATGAATCAACTGTACGATTCATCAAGAAAACCGAAGACAAAAGAAAGGAATTCTAGCACTAAAATCACCGTTGAATATCAATCTTAATTGAAAGACCTTTTAAGAGCGGCAAAACAGGAGAAAAAAAGTAAGTTCTTTAAGCCCTTGCCTAAACCTGACAGTTATGATTAATAGAAATTATTCAAAATCTCTCATTAATTGATTTTATTTTGATAATTTTTATTTTATTTTAGAACCTTGGAACGTATCCCTTATATACCCACACAAATTACCATTCCATATTCGCGGCATATTTGCGGAACGTATCCCCCGCGAATAAGGAGCTTTTACTGTATACATTCAATGATGGAGACTTCATCTCATCACATCCTCAACCTGACATTAGGGCGGCCACGAGTAGACCGATTACCAGTACTTTACATTTTTAATAATCTAATATTAATAACATTTAGATTTGGGGAAGTAGAACCGATCGGTTCTTTTATGTCAGGTATCAGTCTGTGAATGTTGCAACGGGCAACAGTAGTTACTACTAGATTGATATTTAACGAATGTCACTCGCGATAGCGACATGGTTGTCTGCATGTTCATTCACGTTTCCGCTATAGCCAATCGCTAACATGTTTATTCAGTTGGGTAAGTTAGGTTAGGTACTCAACGATCTTCAATTTTTGTTAGCGTCTTTTTATCAATCATGACAACTTTTCCCTCAATTTTAAGGCGTTTATCGCATTTATTTATATATCCATCCATCCATAGTAATTCTGCCCGAGGACAGGTCTTTCACTGTAATCATATCATTTTCATGCTATGCTTTGTAGCTTTACTAGGGAGTTACAGGTGTGGTAGCTTCCCGTTGCTTTTCACACCGGTGAAGGATGATAATGATAATGACCGGATGATTTTCGGGGACCGTTGGGTCCTAAGCTTCCTGACATTTGTCTTATAGGTGAGGAAAAATCCTGAAAAAACCTTACCTGTCCCGATCGGAAATCGAATCCGGGTCCACTGCGTGATAATGCAGCACGCTACCTCGAGACCACAGCGGTGGACTTGTATATATTCCTCAGGTAAATATTCGCACACTTTTAATTTTTTTTCAATTTATGTAAATTGGTCCCTAATCCTCCACGTTTGGGGGTTGATGTAGTAGGCCAGCTTCCTGCTCATTGGAAAAAATATTTTAAAAAATCCTAAAAAGCCAAATACCAGAAAGCTGGAAATAGGAAGAAAAGAAGAGGGAGACCTAGGAAGACATGTATAAAGGAAATTATGAATTTGATGAAGGACAGAGGACTGCAGGCTGGTGACTGGAAGGATAGAGATGAATAGAATCAAAACTTAATATTGGAAACAGGAAAATGCTGCATACACTTCAAACCTGTTGGTATGTGGCATAGAATCTCCCGCTGATCTACATACCGATATATAAATTAAGCTCATTTTTCAAAATGTCTCTCGTCTAGCTTGTACCCAAACTCTCAGATTACCTTAATGTACAAATGTTTGGTTTCATAACATCCTTTAAATCACTACAAACTTGCGTTGAAAATGGTATTGTAATCAAATAAATGCTTCCTTAAGCGTTCGCGCATGCGCACAACGATTCTGTAGAATTAAAAAATAATAATTTTAGATAAATGCGACAGTTTGTACACGTAGATAAATAATAATTGTAAAAAAGTTATAAGTACTGTTGCAAAAACGTTTAAAATAGTATGAAATTTTGGTAAAGACGGAAAAATTACGTAGAGCAACAATAATACAAGAATGCAGTATGGAAAATCATAGGTAAAGGTATTCTAAACTTAAGCCGCTACTACTCATTGCTTTGCACTAATTTATGAAATCAAACAAGGTTTTTTTTTTCAAAAGTAACTCGTCAATTGAAATTGTATATATTTTTTCTCTGTAAACTGTATTTCTCTAGTTAATAGTTTAATTAACAGTGAAGTACTCACCCAATATTCTTGAAGTCTAAGTTCTTTACTGTCCTGTTCGTTTAGTGATGCTGCACATAACCTCACTTCAAAACAATCAAATCACCAAACAAAATTATTGTCATGTATATTAAAGTTAGTCACTAATCACGATAGGAGTAAAAAAGAAGCACCACTAATTAAAGTACACAAAAATATGTTTACTTCCTGATAAAAAAAACTCGTAACAATTCGCGACATTATAGGCTAATCTCGAACTTTATTGTTATTTTGCGACGCTTCTGACGTCAGCGGCCTTCCAGCACTAGTAATGAATTTTATATTTATAAAATTAAGTAATGGGTAAAAATATTTAATAGAATAATGAAAGAAAGCTTCCAATTGAAGAAATTATATTCTTATAACTGAGTATATTCAGAAACTTTGATAAACTCGCAAAACTTATAAACATAGGTATTATGCACTCGAGCGAAGTGGTGAATTGATGAACTATTACTACTTTACTGTAACTCAGTCCATTATGTGCATTGTTATGCGATGATGGTATCAAAATATACAACTCAGGCCTCCGTCTTATCGATTGGACGCACAGTAAGTACCTAGTTAACAATTTTATTAGTTATTTTGAATCATTGTTGACGTTACTATATCGTGACGAATTGATGTTCCATTGTTCAAATTACCGCCTTTGAATTTCGCGGGCGGCAGTAGGATTCCTCATACGCCAAAAGGAGCTAGAATCGGGTCATATGCATTCGGTAAACGACCTTTCTATATACATGCTTTCTGGAGGAATCATTTTCCAGATACGTCGAGTCTAGAATCATTTGCTTCTGGAGGCTTATATACAAGAAAGGTCTAGAAAGGCGCCCAAATTGTTTTTTGTCCTCCCACATATAATGAGGTGCGAGGGGCTGACCTCTCGGTTGAGTCTGAATAATGGATTAATGAAGTGATCTCGAGAGTGAAGACAAAATTATGTTCAAAATGAAAACGTCAGCGAGTATAAAAATCAGAGTGATTAAATAAATTGTGAAGAAAGATAATTTATTAGGAGCAAACTTTTTTAGAAGAATCGGATTAACTATTGCGAAATACAAAAAAAAAGAAGTTAATTTGGAAATTTTATGCAAATATCTGGGAAATTACTTTCAAGAAATTTCATCTGCATCCTATGTGACCGATATCCGCTTCAATATGAAAGGTAAAAATTATAAAACTGTACCCGAGATCTCAGTCGTTCTCGATTATCAAAACTTCTACGAGAAAAAAAAATAATTGAAGGTTTTTTTGAAAATATGTTCTGTCTTGAGTTGTTTATAAAGTATCAAGTTTTTTTATCAGAAAAAATAGAAGAAACGTCGATGAAAGGGGTTTAAATCTGGCCAGGGCCAATGGATTTTCCTTAGGATGGAAAAATCAAAGGTACAAGTCTTCCAGGAGGGGACTTTAGGCCATGGGTCCGAAGACTGAAGATTTTTGGGTTCATAAAAAAATTAAGTCTAAATTAGAGCCTCTGAACAAAATTTTATCGGTCATTGCTGTCCAAGTAATATTTTGCCTACTAGATGTCTCTTTGAGTATACATATCTTGATTACAATTTGTTTGTTGGTGAAACAGATATAACTTCTAAAATGTATAAATATAATAAGACAATAGGAATAATAAATTAACAAAATCATGAAGCCTTCCCTAGTACATTGACACACAAGAATATGTTTATATAAATCCTTAGGTAGATATGCAAGTTCTTTGGACAACAAAAAGATGGAGTAGGAATGGACAATCAACAGTCTGGACAAACTGAAGGTGGATCAGAAGTTGAAACATGTCCTAAAAGAACTGAACTTCTGAGGTTCTTCTTCTTCAGCTTTCCCCCACTTATAGGTTTGCCATCTTCAGTTTCCATTTATTTCTATCATTCCAATCTCCTTCCAAATTCCTATCATCCATTATAGTACTGACATAGGTTTTCCATTTCCATCTTGGTCTGCCACGTTTATTTCTTCCAGGGGGTGACCATTGGTATATATTTTGTGGATATCTTACATTTTCCATTCTTTGTACATGGCCATACCATTTAAGAGTTTGATTTTCAATTCTCTTAACAGATGTGGTGAATATTTAATTTTAGGAAGTTATATTTTGAGGTTATTTTAATTATATTATTTTTGGTCTGGACATCTTACCTCAATATTAATGTTGATTTGTTCTTGGACATGTTTCAAAACAATTCTCTGTTTTATCTTCAGCTTTCCCAGACATTCATTTCTCTCCAAAGGAATTCATTTCTTATTTTATCCTGTCTTGTTTTTTGAAGGCTTCTTCTAAGATAATCAAATTCAACTGTTCTAATTTTATTCTTTTGTAATTTCGTCAAAGACCAAGTTTCACTTGCATATGACAAAATATTCTATATTATGCTCTTATAAATTTTCATTTTAGTTTCCTTTGTAATATTTTTCTTCCAAATTATTTCATGTGATGTCTTAGTTGCATTTTTTGCCATTTAGTACATTTTGGTTTGTACATCTCTTTCACACGTACCTAAACATGTAATTATTGACCCAAGATATTAAGAAATTTCACTTTTTTTTTTTATTTTCCTTGTTTTGAGTATGAGGTCGTCCACATATATTCTGTTTTCTGTAAATTTATATTTAGTCTCCATTTCTTCTATGAGGTAAGTCGAAAAGAAGTCTCACTTTATTTATTGTGTGTGTAGGTATGTTTGAGATTGTCTCTGGTTCCAAACCCATCCGGAGTCAATGGATTTTTTTAGGGCAGAAAAATCCAAGTAGCAAGTCCTCGGGAGGGACTTTCAGCCATGGGTCCCAAGTCTGAAGATTTTCGGGCTCGTAAAATATTCTTCAGCCCAAATAAAAAGGCCTCTAAGCAAAATTTACTGACCTCAACATCTTACTAATACCTTAGTTGCCTGGTAGATGTCTCATTGGGTCGGTGTGTTGATCACATGCCATTCATGACATCTATGGGCAAATAAGGTAAGTAAAAATTAACTTTAAAGAAATCAACCATAGACTGACGTTGGCTAGCAGAGAGTATTTTGGACTTAAAAACAACTTAGTTCCCGATATCAAAGTCGTCAAACAAAAATAAAAATTTATAAAACTCTTTTGAGACTCAAAATTACAATCTATAACTGTGAAAGTTGGGACCTAACAAAAACCCAAGAAAATAAAATTAGAATATTTGAAAGAAAAACATTAAGAAAATATTTGACCCAATATGCGAGAATGGAAATTGGCAAATTAGATATAATGATGAATTATATAAACTATATAGTGATACAGATAGCATTAGGACAATTAAGATGGCTGGACATCTCTACAGGAAAGAGGAATCAGACATATGTCATAAAGTTACATTGACAACTATAAATGGAAACCAAAGAGTTAGAAGTCCTAATATTAGATGACTGGACAGGACCTGAGACTACTGGGTGTATGAGGATGAAGAAGGGAGATGCATTGTAGCGGCAGTGAAGGCCTGCAATGGGCTGTGAAACCAATAATGATGATGAAAAATTAACTTTGTCTAGTGTCTCCTAATAAAGGAGACACTATAGCTTAACAATGGGCTATGCCATTATATATATATGTTTGAGAAATAATTATGCTTTTCATCATCTTCTTCAAGGTATGTGCCTGTTGGCCCGTTCTGCTCCCCGGTGCATTATATGCTGCAGGTGCAGGTCATCTTTCCAACGACGTTTTGGTCTTCCTACATTTCTTCGGTCTAGAGGCCTATAATGAAGCAGCTGCTTTGGTAAACGATTATTTGGCATTCTTTGTACATGTTCAAACCAATTACATTTTATTTCTGTGTATTCTCTCATTTATATATTTGTAATTCATCTCTGATATCTTGACTTCTCTTTTCATCTCTTACAGATACATCTGCAACTGATCTGAGAAGTCTCATTTCTATTGTCTCAATTTTATTTTTATCAGAGATCGTTAAAGGCCAAGTCACAAACCCGTATGTTAACGTTGGAACAGCTACTGTTTTGTAAAATTTTAATTGAGTTTCCCTTGTGGTCTTATTTCTCAAATATCGTCTTATTGAACCACATATCTGTTGAAATTTCCCTAATTTCTTCTCCATGTCCAAATTTTGCTGGTACGATATCAAAATTATGTTTTTAGCTGAATAATTTTGCATGTAATCTATATACATAATTTATGGACACACTGTACATCGGTTGCTTCGGAATAAGTAAATTAACATACACACAAAAGTTAAAGACATTTGATAAGTACGAATGGATGATCAGATACTGGTCAAAAAACTCTACAAATGGAAACCCTATAGGAGGCAGAGCTGTAGGAAGACTGAAGATCAGATGGGAGGATGACACAATGAACAATCTAAAGAAAATGAAAGTGACTAATTTGAATATGGCAAGAGACAGATTGGCATGGAGGAGGATTGTTGAGAAAGCCAAAACTTTCACTTTTGAAGTTGTCGTGCCTTAAGATGATGACAAAAGTTAAAGCTATATCCTATCATGTCTTCTTTATATGGTTTATGTGTGTGTGTATGTTAATTTACTTATGATCATATGAGGGCTGTTTATTGATCATTGATTTTTTGGCAACATACCATTACTCACCCTCAGAATTTTGATGGTCCTTTTCAAAGCAGTCTCCATTGGATGCAATCCATATTCCACCGCATCTGCTATACCTCTTCCTATCTAATTTCCAGTTGTAATGTAAACAAACCAAATGTATGACTGCATTTTCATTGGTCCAACAATATGTAGGAAAATGTAATTTGCTCTCTGATCAGGTTTTTCTCAGGGTTTTGCCCATTTTCCCCTGCCAAAAAATTTCATTCCACCATTTCTCCACACAGGATACTTTATTCATAAAATAAATTTGGGAATTTTTATTTACATTATGAGGTTTTTAATAACAAATCAATTAAATTGTGAATTCTTCTTACCTCATACATCTATGTTATTTAACACAGAACTGCAGTATCGAAAATCATCATTCCCATTATCAGCTGTTGTCACGACTGTGGATTCTTCATTATGCCGGTCATTTTCTAAACTGCCATCTGGTGTTGATTTGAAGAACTTTATAATCAAATTTGGTTCGTCTGGAAACTCAAAAATCATGGTTTGGGGAAGAGATATACATTCAGAAAAACCATATTAGAACCTGTGACAAGTCATTCACTCAGCCTCTTATTTCAGATAAATAAGTACTTTCATCAAAAGTGAATAATTTATGAACCTGTAATTATTATCAGAATTAGGGCATATTTATATTCAAATGAATTGTAATGAAAATAGGAATTCAATAGTAACAAAATTAAAATGATATAACCTACCACAAAATAATTTAATAAGCAATAAATAAAACAGTAGTACCAAGCAATTAGCGCCAGTCATAGACCTGGACCCTTGCTATTGTAGCGAACGAAATTAGCAAACATCATACAATGGATCCATAAGTCCTTATACAATGGGGAAAAAGTCTGCAGTTTCTTTTGTTAAGAGGATTTACAAGACTGCACTATTATCAAATTGCTATAACAATGCTAAGCCCAAAAACTTCTTACAAAAGGCTGGGAAGTCACAAACAAGCAATTGGATTTCCCTAGGTAACTTGTGGAAAGAGTTATCCCCAAACAAATTTTAACGAGTACATGTCGTTAACAGCGGGTGCCTTCTTTGCGGCGTAAGGTAGATGCCGACTGTCGATAGCCGCGCTCTTAAAGAAAACTCCATTTGGTCAACCCTGGAAATTTTATATTATGAGGCAACTAATTTAAAGGGGGGGACGAGGCCACAAACTTCTAAGTTTAACACCTACGACAACGCCCTTAAGGTAAAATTTACCAATCAAAATTAGTATAACATATAAACTGTTTGTGAGATGATAAGACTTTTGGTGGAAGGGACTAATGCCGGCCCACTCGGAATTAATAAATATTTTTATTTAGCGAAAACCAGAGTTCAGTTCTGTTAGTACAGTTCGTCAGCTGGGTGGTCAGTAGCGACTAGCGGGTGTGCCAGTGCAGGGCACATCGCTGTCGATAAACGAAATAAATTAAGGCAACACCGCTTTTGTATAAGTTACATCGCCTTTATATAAGTTACATCGCTTTTATATAAGTTACATCGCTTTTATATAAGTTACATCGCTTTATATAAGTTACATCGCTTTGTATAAGTTACATCGCTTTATATAAGTTACATCGCTTTATATAAGTTACATCGCTTGGTTGAGTGTATAACCATTATATTTTCTGATTCACCAAGAGCCTTCTCGTCAAATCGTCGTCTAATACGACAAATGTAAACAACAAGTGACAATAAAAGTGCATCGATCAATTACAAGACATCACACTGGGCCTACTGTTTTTCCCCAAGTGAACATCCTTTCTCACGGATTCCCGAGAGTTAAGTCCATGTTTTACCGAAACCTGAACCCAACTAGTCCGGAGCACAATTGTCCATGAACCCATACCCTATGGACCAATAATTAATACCTGAACCCGACTACAGTCCCTTTTTGTTCAAACCATGAATTTTGAGTTTCTGAACAAACCAAATTTGATTACAAAGTTCTTCAAATCAACACCAGATGGCAGTTTAGAAAATTACCAGCAATATGAAGAATCGACAATCATGACAGCTGAGGATGGGAATGATGTTTCCCGATACTGCAGTTCTGTGTTAAATAACATAGATGTATGAGGTAAGATGAATTCACGATTCATTTGATTTTTACTGATACTTTGTTTTTTTAAACACGGGAACTGCAGTTTTCAAGAGGAGTCCCTCTTATTATATTTGAAAAGAAAAATATACGCCTAGACTGGGGTTTCTATGTCAATGCTCTATCCAAGTCAGCTACCTAGGCCTCCAATCTAAACGCGTATTTTTCTCTTATATGTAGTTAATTCCCTAACCCCAAATGCTATGAGCCGTTGCTACAATTTTTGTAAATGGCGGCTTCTTTATTAAGAAGACTTTTTATTGGGAATTTAAACATTACTTATAAAGCCAGTTGTGCTTCTTTTAATGTTCATATTATTCGTTTTTAAACATCTTAATGATGGACAAATTATATTTGAAAAGAAATATATACGCCTAGACTGGGTTATCTTCAGTCAACATTATGACTACTGGATTTTTCATTGGAATCTTCATCTATAATGTTGCTATCTGGTGTTGATCTGATGAACCTCAAGATCAGGTCCCGGTTCATTGGGAATTTCAAAATTCATGGATCTAAATTTGTTCCTCTGAATATATATCTTTTCCCAAACTAGATATAGATGAAGATTCCAATGAAAAATCCCGTAGTCATAATGTTGGCTGAAGATAAGAGGGACTCATCTTGAAAACTACAGTTCCCATGTTTAAAAAAAAACATAAAATATGAGGTAAGATAAGAAGTGACTCATTCATTCATTAAATTAAGAACCTCACAATGTTATTTCCCATATTTAACTATGAAAAAACATTTCAAACAAAACCAAGATCCAATATTTAACACAAATGTAAAATCAGTTTTATTCTACGGATGTGAAACGTGGAAGATGACCAAAAAAATAATTTAACTTGTTTCATGTGTTTACGTCAGATATTAAATGTGAGATGGCCTGATATAATCTTCAAGCCAACAACTATGGCACAAAACCAAACAAGCACCTATCAAAAAACAAATAAAGAAAAAAAAATGGTGTTGGATTGGATATACTCTGCGTAAACCTCAAACTGCAATAGGAAGATGTACACTGGACCGCAATCCTCAAGGTTCAAGGAGGAGAGGAAAACCAAAAATTACTTGGAAGAGGACTATTGAAGGAGAAATATGTAAAATGGGAAAAACTTAGTTGGAGGTGAAGAGTTTGACAGACAATAGAGCTAAATGGAAAAATTTCATTGCGGTCCTATGATCCAGCTAGGAGCAAAAGGAAATGATGATTCTGTAATGAAAGATGGCTTATATTACAAAATATGTGTATTCATTTTAACTCAATCTACAATATTTTAATTTACATATTACCTACATGAAACTACATTCTAATGGACTATTTAACTCACGTTCCACATGGGACCAATCACATTTCAATTAATTTTGTTTTACAACCAATAACAATCATGTATCACTCATTCTTTATTGAATTTTCTTTACCACCTCCTGCTTGTGATGAAGAAAGCTCCTCGTTTTTAATATTCCAAACAGGTTAGAGCATTATTTTTTTGTGACTGACTCTCCAACAAATATGTTGAATAAAGCAAATAATGAACATATTCCTTAATTTTACTGGGTAGTTTACTAAAAAATTAATGAATAATCTATGATGTTGGTTAAAATATATAGTTTGATGTGTACATTTTTTTTCCCCACTAGGGTGCATTTTTACAATATTGCGATCCTATTTAACAATAAATAATATGATCAAGTTGCAAGGGATAAACAAATGAAATATATTTTTAATAGTGAGTGGAGAACATATTTTTAACGACTTACCTCACATAATTTCAAATTTCTTTGATACTGGTGGTTTCAGACAATATCTTGTCCCTCTTCAGTCATGGCTTCCACTCATGAAGAGGGACAAGATATTGTCTGAAACTGCCGGTATCAAAGAAATTTGAAATTATATAAGGTGAGTCATTAAAAATATGTTCTCCACTCACTATTAATGATATAACCTCATAATGTTTACTTCCCAATATTAATTCAAATATAAATGAAATATATGTTGAAATTTTATAGGGAAAAAATCACTATTAAAATGCTTCATACCTCACCTCATATCCAGTCTCTAATTACACTGCAGTTTCAAAGCCTTGGCAGTTTCATCTTCAGTAATATTTCATCAACTGCAGTATAATTAGAAGACTGGATGTGAGGTGAGGTGTGAAGTACGTTAATCATAAATGAAATATAACCACACATTTTTTGTTTTCAAACATTACCGTTTACATAAAATATATAAACATTTTAAAATACCGGTAACTATATTTAACCCTTAAATTTGCAATGTATCCTATAGGATACATCAATTGTTTTAATTTATCTCCATCCATAGTAATTCTGCCTGATGGCAGGTCTTTCACTGCAATCACAGCATTTTCATGCTATGCTTTGCAGCTTTACTAGGGAATTATACGTGTGGTAGCATTCCATTGCTTTCCACACCGGTAAAGGATGGTGATGATAATGATGGCCAGATGATTTTCGGGGACCGTTGGGCTCTAAGCTTCCTGACATTTTGTCTTACAGGTGAGGAAAAACCCCAAAAAAAACCTCACCCAGGAGGCTTGTCCCGACCAGGGATCGAACCCAGGCCTGCTGCACGACAAGGCAGCATTGTACCTCGAGACCACAGCGGTGGACTTAATTTATGTAATAGCTTTAATAAAACAAAAGAAAGCTAACAATATCAAACTACTGAAATGTGTGTAGAATTACATAACTAATAATAACACTTATGCAAGATTTTGTTCTCAGTGCGGTCTGCCACATTTAAATAACTGATACAGAAATTACTGTTTTGCCAATTTAAGGGTTAAATAATGATTTCTGAATAAACAGCTTAATTTTATTCATTAAATAGTCCTAACAAATGACACTCTTGATTTCCAAATCCTTTGACGATTTGGAAATCACTCGTGACTTACTTATGATAAATACTAGCCACCACCCATAAAATATAAACATATCAACATTAATAAACAACTTTAGTATAACATAAGTTATTAATATACAGAGCAATTTATGACTTTCTCTTGGGCACTCAGGGGCAAGTAGCCCTGCATCAGTGCTTCCCATTCCCACATAAGTTGCACTCTATACTCAGTTTAATCTGAACTCATCCCAAACTTCTTTGTGAGTTTTAATATTGTAATGGAATTTTGGGCAGTCACAACATAGTCTCTTGCTTAATATACCGCAACATAGGACATCACTTCACTCCATGTCATATACTATCTTCACTTCTCGCAACTGGAATTCCCTACCACAAGACTCCATGTCATATACTATCTTCACTTCTCGCAACTGGAATTCCCTACCACAAGAAATAAGGGGCTGCCAGACATTAGCATCTTTTAAAAGAAATCTAAATTTATATTTGCTCTAACCTTGACTTCATCATTTTGAAATGTATTTATTCCGTATAGTAACTGTTGGAGTGACAACATAAAATTCAACATTCTAGAAAAGCTGATGATGTGCATAGCATGTGTGTTACTTTTTATTCTAATTTATTAATTTAACAATTGCAGTGTAGCATGTGGGAATTGAAACAAGTGTTGATGCCAGTCCTGCTTGCCACTGATTGCTGTAGAGAACATCATAGACCACTGCATATTAAAATCATGGTGGCTGGCAGGTGATTACATAAATATATAAATTATATTTTTAGTATCATATATTTATTCAAATAATGCATAATAATAATAATTATCCCATCAATATAACATTTTATAATAGGATGTGCCACAACTTGCAAACTCATACCTTATATTTATTTGCATGTTTATACCAAATCAATTAACTAGATCTCTAGACTGAAGTAGAAAGTTCCAAAACTAGTATAAAAAGAAGAAGAATACAAGGTGAGTGATAAAAGTTTACCTAAATTTTAATGCAATGTTGTGTTCATAGTTAAATATGGGAAATAACATTATGAGGTTCTTAATCATGAAGATATATCTTACCACATAGTTTATGTTTTCTTAAACACAGGAACTGCAGTTTTCAAGAGGAAACATCCCTTCCATTTTCCCCTTAATGTCGGTTGAAAATGAGAGAGATGTTTCCTCTTGAAAACTGCAGTTCCTGTGTTTAACCAATTTGCCTCAAAAGACGAGGCAGACTCGCCGGCAGTTAAATGGCCTTCAAGCTCAGAAGACAAGGTACACTTGCTAAATTCTACGGTTATATATTTTGCAATATTTTGTACATCCCTTGGCAGTTAATATTTTATTAACATTTATGAATAGTAGAGGAATGTGTTTTGCCTTCACCCTTATTGTGATCTCAAGTACCATTATCTTTTGTTTGTTTTGAATGTCTGAAAGTAGACAAGATAATTTACAGTAACTTAAATTTGGTTTCTGGGGAAATGCATTGAGTATTTAAACCTGAAGCAAATGGGTTAAGAAAACAATAACTATGAGATAAGATATAAAAACTGACTCATTCTTCATGCAATGATGTGTGTCTGGTGAAATTTTGAATGTGTGACAAACTGCGAGATTGATTTCAAACAGGTCTGTAGTCGATGCAGATTTTTATTCTCAATAACTGGAAAAAGTTAATGAAATTTTGAGGTTTGCTTAACCCTTTACTGCACAAACAACCACAACAAAAATTCAGCAATTTGGAGAAATCAAATTGCTACCATACCAGCATATAGCCCTGATCTTGTGCCTTCATATTTACCATCTGGTCCATTTCTTGCGTGGGTTTCAATTAATTCTTTGCATCAAAAATCAGAGGTTGGCACCTCCCCAAGATAATAAACCTCAATCTATAAATGAGTTGGATAAAGTTTTGCATTTTCACAATACTGGTTTCAAAGGCCTTTTGCCTTCATCTTCAGCCAAACTCTAAACAAGATTTGGAGTATGAATAAAAATGAAGGCAAAAGGCGTTTGAAACCAGTTTATCGTGAAAACACAGAACTTTATGAGGTGAGATGTATAAAATTGTATCCATTGAACTTTTATAGGAAAAATCACTATGAGGTTTAAATTAAGATTTTAAATTAAAATTCTTTATACCTCACCTCATATTCAGTCTTCTATTTATACCGGTTTCAAAGCCTAGGCGGTTTATTCTTCAGAATGAATATCAGACAGAATTTGAAAATATAGAACCAAAGAACACACAAAAAATGAAAGAAAAGGGAAAGTAGAAAAATCTGCAGTAGCTGCTCGCATTTGGTCAGAAATACACAAAATAGATGTAAACACAAAATTATTTAAACAGTTAGAAAACACAAATAAACTGACCGCGTGGGAAAATCTAAATACAGAAGAACAAGGAAAGAATTATGAATTTTGAAATTTCTAGGGAGAGAAACCTAGCAACTTCTTTGGACCATAGAAAGAGGGAGCAAGAGTCGAGATCCAGGGACTGACAACTTGGAAAAAATCAGACTGTATCTACTGAAGAAAAGGCAAACACATCTTGAAACATATGTATAATAAACAACGATATGAGGTAGTAATTAAACAGACCAAACTTATTATCAGACTGAATATCAATCTTTTTTTTTATTTGGGTTTGTATTCTTTAACATTCTTACCTCATATGTTTATTCTGTTGCACGATCGTTTCAAAGCTATTGCTCCATCTTCAGCTTGTTCACAAACTGGTTTTTTCCTTTCTTCAAGTTGTCAGCCCTGGATCTGTGTTCCAAAGAACTTGGTAATGAGGCTCATTTGTCCAAGAATTTCAAAGTTCATCATTTTCTCCTTGTTCTTCTGTATATAGATTTTTTCCCATATTGTGAGTTCATTGGTATTTTCTAACTGTTTTAATAATTTTTGTATTTATATCTATTTTGTGTTTCTCTGCAGATTTTTCCACTTCTCTCTTTTTTACATTTCTTATGTGTTCTTTAGTTCTAATGTTTAAATTTCTTTGTTTTCCCTATGTATACTTTATCACAATCTGCACATTTTATTTGGTGTATTCCTGATTTTTATTATCTTCAATTTTTTTTTATTTTTGTTGGTTTTCATAAGTTTTTTTAAACTAGAATCATTCTTTGGTGCTAATTTGATGTTGAATTTCCCAAATTTTTTTTTGGAATTTATTGTGTGCCCACATATGTAAATTTCATGTATCTCCTTTCCTTTGGCTTTTCTATCTGAAGTGGAAAAATCTGCAGTAGCAGCTCATGTTTGGACAGAGAACACAAAATATATATAAATACAAAATTATTAAAACAGTTAGAAAATACCAATGAACTCACAATATGGCAAAAAAATCTATATACAGAAGAACAAGGAGAAAATTATGAACTTTGAAATTCTTGGACAAAGGAGCCTCATTACCAAGTTCTTTGGAACACAGATCCAGGGCCGACAACTTGAAGAAAAGAAAAAAAAACCAGTTTGTGAACAAGCTGAAGATGGAGCAATAGCTTTGAAACGATTGTCCAACAGAATAAACATACGAGGTAAGAATGTTAAAGAATACAAACTCAAATACTCAATTAAACCTCATAATGTAACTTCCTAAATGATTTTAAAATGAATATCAGTCGACAAGAAATTACTGAAGATGAAGCCACCCAGGCTTTGAAACTGGCAAAATTAGAAGACTAGATGTATAAAACATTTTAATTTTAATCTTATATTTTATCCAACTCAATTATAAATAGAAAATTATCAGATAGTAGAATTGTAGGTTTTCATGATAAGTATCTACACTCTTGTCAAGATGGCCTTCAGGGCCGAATGATTTGTCTAGTTTTGTTTATACTTGACAAAATTTATCAATCTTCATTACCCTTATAATAACTTAGTTGCCTACTAGATGTCCCATTGGGTCAATATGCCAACCACATACTATTTTAAAAATTTTAGACCATCTTCTATTAATTTGAGGGATTAGGTAAAATTTAATCACTCATTCAAAGTTATTAAATGTTCCATTAAATGAAGAAGATTTTAGGAAAGAATACAATCACATTTTGAACATAGCCTATTTAAATGGTTTTGGAAAATAAATAATTATAAATAAATTAAAGAAATTCAAACAACAAAAAAGATTAAAAGAATACACTACCCTGCAATCTGATTCAAAGAAAGGAAAACAATTTAAGAAAATTACTTATCATCCTGAAATACATAACAAATTTCAAAACATTTTCAAGAAATTCAATATTACATTGGCACCGATAAATAAATTTAGCCTTGGTAATCCATTAATAACTAATAAGAAATTGAACACCCCAGATAGCAAAAAATCTGGAATTTATCAAATTAATTGTAAGGACTGCAATAAAGTATACATAGGAAAAACCAAAAGAAATTTGGACACTCACACTAAGGAACACTTTAGAAATATTAAAAATGGTGAAATTGAAAAATCAGCTATTGCAGCACATAGTTTATTGGAGAATCATAACATTGAAAAAGAAGCCCAACTTTTAAAACATTTGGAAAACCTTTAGAACTGACAATTTGGGAGAAGATATATATTCAGAAGAACAAATTTAGATCCATGAATTTTGAGATTCCTGATGAACGTAACCTCGTCTCAAAGTTCATCAAATCAACACCAGATGGCAACGTTATTGATGGAGATTCCAACGTTTCCAACGAAAATCCGGTAGTCATAATGTTGGTTGAAATGAAAATGAGAGAGATCTTTCTCTTGAAAACTAGTTCCCGTGTTTAAAGAAACACAAAATATGAGGTAAGATGTGAAAAAATGACTCATTAATTTAATCACTCACCTCATATTTTTCTACTTATTTTAATTTAAACTAGTTTTGGAACTTTAGATTTCAGTTCCATCATCAGTATCTCTGCTACCATTGTTCTGTCATCTTGAAGAGCCACCTTTTGCTCCTTCTATTGACAGACTGGAAAACCTCGAAACAGCGAAAGATGGCTCTTCAAGAAAAAAGAACAATGGTCACAGAGATACTGACGGAACTGAAATCTATAAAGTTCCAAAACCAGTTTAAATTAAAATAAGAAGAAAAATCTGAGGTGAGTGATTAAATGTTACCTAATGAATATACCTCATAATGTGAATTCCTAAAATAAGTAATTTGAGGGTTGTTTGCAGACTTATTAGATTTTCTTGTATAAAATATGACATTTGTTGCCTTATCAAGTTTACATTGCTTATAGTAAAATCCTATGTATTCTAATTGCATGTTTTTATATGTTATATATTTCAACTCTTTCCATTCTCTCCTCCAGAATGTCTCACAATAAAAAGTGAAAAAATAAAATTTAAACTGTCATCTTTTACAGCTGACATAAGCATTTTTACGTTTGTCTCGATATCACACAAGTCAGCTTTTTTAGAAATAAGATAAATTTTCAATGTTCTTACATTAAATATACACGAGGAACATGCTGATGGAGCTAAATGACAAATACGAGGATTATGGTATGAAGATAAACATAAATAAGATGAAGGCCATGATTATAGGAAGGAAACCAAGTAAGATAGACATGAGGATTAAAGATAAGGCCATTGAGCAAGTGGAGAGCTTTAAATACTTGGATTGTACTATCAGTAGTAACATGAACTGTTGTCAAAAAGCAAAGCATAGGATAGCAATGGCAAAATAAGCCATTAACAAGAAGAGAAGCATTTTCTGCGGACCTTTGGCAAAATAATTACGGAAGAGGCTAGTGAAGTGTTTTGTGTGTAGTTTAGCATTGTATGGTACAGAGACTTGGACATTACGATGGAATGAGAAAAAGCCACTGGAAGCTTTTGAGATGTGGATATGGAGAAGGATGGAGCGTATAAAAAAGACAAATTAAATAAAAAATATAGATGTGCTAGACAGAGTGGGTGAAGGAAGAACAATGCTGGAACTCATAAAGAAGAGGAAAAGAAACTGGATTGGCTACTGACTACAAAGAAACTGCCTGCTGACAGATGCCCTAGAAGGAATGGTAAACGGAAAGAAAGTTAGAGGCAGAAAAAGACATCTCAGATGATAGACAATATTAAAATAAATGGTTTGTATGGGGATGCAAAAAGGTAGGCTGAGTTAAGGAAAGAGTGGAGAATGCTGAGTTTGCAGTGAAAGACCTGATCTTGGGCAGAATAATATGTATGTATCAAATTTATCACAATGGAGGATAAATTAATATCTGAAGAAAAAAAATTACTTCTAAACTGAGATTTGAACCCAAGGTCTCTGGTTCTAAGCACCAATGCACTACCTAAAAATATAAATTTTTAATTTCCTGTCTTATTTATTCTGAGACATTCTGAGTTATTCTGGAGTTACAAAAATTATTAAAATATAAAAATGTTTACAATTCTAAAAGTCTTATTTTATTTACTACAATATTTTCGCTTAGAAACAAAGGAGAGATTAGAATAATTTCTAAAAGTAATAAGATTATTTCTAGTAATAAGATAACAGAAATTTAATTAGAATTCTTTTTTCTTAGCAAGCAAAATGTTTTTTAATAAATCTCGACACACTTGGATTTTTGAACACATCCATAAAATATAACTCTTGTATGATTACCTGAGATCTGCAAGAATTTGTGACAGCAGTGTAGAACATAACTATATAATGGAATCCCTAAAAAGAAAAAAAAAACATTGTTTTACTAAAAATTTTATCAATCAACAAATTTAGTGACTATTTAACTGATGCCCCAAATGGGAGTCAATGACCAATCACGTTTCAATGAATTTTGTTTTACAACCAATCACAGTCGTGTTTCACCTCGATAGTTATCTACTCTTTTTAATATTCTGAACAGGTCAGAGCATTATTTTGCAGTGACTGACTGTCCAACAAATATGTTGAATATAGCAAATAATGAACATATTCCTTCAAACTACACATTTGATAATTGTGTGTTCAATAATTGTGTTTTTAAATACTGATTTTACTGAGTTGTTTACTAAAAAAATAATTAATAAACTATAATGTTGGTTATAATATACAGTTTGATGTGTTCCACTAGGTGTGGCCTACAGAGCTTGGTTCTTGAATACCGGCCTTAGAGCCTACAAATCTGAGGACTAACTACACTCAGATTCAACCCAGGATGTTACTATGTTTTGGGTTGCCATTTTAACAGTATTTTCTTGAGAGAAATCCTTAAATAAAACTGAAGTTTGTAACACAGCAGGTACAGAGTTGTAAGTTGTAACCGCCCAAGCCACCCCCTCTTAAAGAAAAAAACAGTTACCACTGTCACTGAGCTCGTGCGACCCTGTACTATCCTGTGTGAAAGTGTCGACTCTCATATTTACTATAAAACTAGTTTGCATGCCATAAAGAAAAAACTTTGTTTTTTAAAATGTATAGTACATAGATTTGGAAAAAGTACTACTAACTTTGCCCCTCCACCCCTCCCTAAACAAACAAATACCGTTATTATGAGTTTGGCAACATCTACCCTCTATACGTAGGGTGACACTGGCTCAGCCCGTAAGGTCTGTAATAACTATCTGGGTCGAATTTAAAACCGGATATTTATCCCCATATAATAATAATAAGGGTTTTTGTTTTGTTTATAATTATATTTATTTATATGAAGAATGGACATAAGATTTATTTAAAGAATTCATATTTTTTTATAAGTATATAAAAAAAAAAATAACTGGTCAATATAAACTGTTAATACAGTTAGATGTTTTTATAACTGATGCAGTATGTAAAATACTTCAAATATTCAAATTGATAATTTTTATAAAGAAATAAATGGGATTGGACGAAGAGGATAGAAGTTAGCTTGAAAATACTCCTTCCTTTTCTGTTGGACCAATCAGAACCTAGAGGTTATTACATAATAACAAGATGGCTACAATACTTGAAGATGGTCGGTCATGTTCAGCGACTGCTCCTTAAAGAATAAGGAAATAATTGTTTATTTTATTGATGTTGGTTGAAAGAAATAGTGTTAAAAGTATGAAAGATTATATAGTGATATAATAGTCATCCATCTTAGCGAAAAACAGTTTCTAAGTGAAAATAATGAATAATAATGACTGGATTGACCGTTAGCATTCGTCATCCATTAACATAAAAATGGTAATCTTCTAGAAGTGAAAAATATCAACCTAAGCCGGAATCTTTTGGAACTTTTAAATTACAAGATTCATCTTAACCAAAGTGAGAGTTTTAAATAAACTAACTTCTAGTTCAACTGTTAATAAAGTGTTATTTGTGTAAGAAATATTTCCTCATTCCCCTGAAGAAAGTTATTAGTGCCGTGGCAGATTTAAAGTGATTCAAGTTATATCACAAATCTTCAACTTCGGATATCTCACCGAGAAACCCAACTTTAAATGTCTCCACCACGAGGGGCATAAATCAAATACAACTTTAAATTAGAGTGTAACCAACTCACTGGCACTATCATGGTCGTGTAGACATAAGCTCTCCACACATCCCTAACCTGAACTAATGTTTTCCAATCATTCCCTGTATAATCTACTTCTCTCAAATCATAGTTAACGTTCTTCTCCCACCTCATTTTTGGTCTACCAACTGGACATTTTCCCTCTGGTTTTCCTTCAAGAAGCTTCAATGCACCTCTTTCATTCTCCATTCGTGCCACACGTCCTGCGAATTACAGTCTACGAGGCTTAACTGTTATTATATCTGGCTTCCTATAAAGACCATGTAGCCTTCTCCATTCACCTGTCTGTTCATCTCTCTTTGGTCCAAAAATTTTCCTAAGAACTTTATTCTCAAATACTCGTAATCTCATTTCCTCCCTTAAAGTAAGAGTCCATGTTTCACATCCATATAATATAACTGGTAGAATAACATTTTTATATATTTTCGGTTTTTGAAAGGAGTTGTGACATCATGAGTCCCTGTAATGCATAATAGCATGCATTTCCAGAATTGAGCCTATGTTTAATTTCTTTGTGCATCTCATTCCTATTTGCAATCATTGTTCCTAGGTATTTGAATTCAGCCACCTCCTCAAAACTTTCCCTCATTTGTCATTAGCCATCTATTTTCATTATATAATATATATCTTAGTGATAAATAAGCTCTCCCTTCATGAATTTAAAAAACAACCAAGGAAACGAGATAGTTTATCAATTCTAAAAGAGTTCATCTCTCCTGATTACATTTTATCAAAAGAAAATCAATACATTGCTTAGTGCTATGAAATTCCCCAATTAATCAACACCAGCCTTTTTTCAACATAATATGAATGACTGATTTCATAGCCACACACAATAATCTCATGTAATAATTATCACTAGTTTTATTTCTAATACCTTGTACATTCCATGGTCCTAGAAGTATGGTCCTTTTCCTTAGTTTCTTTCATTGTTTATTAAATCCGTCCAGCATTTCATTCTTGGGTTTCTTACCATTCAATGAATTAATGAGTCACTTCTTATCTTACTTCATAGTTATGTTTCTTTAAACACGGAAACTGCATTTTTTTCAACAGGACATCCCTCTCATTTTCAACCGATATTATGAATATTATGATTCATAACATCGGTTCAAAATGAGAGGGATCTACAAGAATTGGAATGGAAAGATAGAAGAGAAATTTAAAAAGCTTTGGGCACAGGAAGATGTTTTATTACATTGTAAACCTGTTTATAAATAAACAAACTTGGATTTGAACCTGATACCTTTGATTTTATGCACCAGTGCTCAGTCTTTGAGCAATCCTCCCAATTCAAACAGAAATCCTTCTCTTTCATATACAATTTCCAATAGCCATGATGCAGAGAACATTCGTTCCTAATAAACTCTGTCTCGTGGCTCTCTGGGATTTTATAAGATAAAGATTTCTGTTTGAATTGGGAGTCTGGATAGCTCAAAGACAGAGGTCTGGCGTGTAAAACCGAAGGTTCAAATCCCAGTTCAGATGAAAATTTTTCTCTTAAAATATTAATTTGTCCTTCAGTGCGAATGATATATTTAAATAAAAACAAAAATTTCTTGGAAGGTCAAAGAAGCGAATGAGAAACTAGCTCAGCTCACGCGAGGACAGAACTTCAGCAAGAAGAAGGCCCAAATTCTTGATCAAATTTTATTAATATATTATTAATAATAAATAAAGTTATGAATATATATAAAAATAAATATATGTTCACACATAGAAGGCCATTGGACAGCTAATAACAAAATGAGGGGATATTCTGAAGGAAAGAAGGGCTTATTTCAAATTTAGTACCAAGGAACAATAATAGCAAATAGGAATGAGATGCACAAAGAAAGAAGAAAGAATGTGCCAAGATAAATAAAATGAAAGATTAGGAACTAAAGTCGAAGATAGACTAAAAAAATTTCCGAAGAAGAAAGAGAAAGGTTTATCTTAGGTAATGAAGAACTTCAATCAAAGATATCAAATGAAGTAATTATTATAAAAGAACAAGTTGAAGGATGGATAACTAAGATTGTCGAACTTGAAAACAAATATGTGTCAAAAACTAGTGAAAAGGAGATTGAGGTTATGTCAGGACATTCTAGTAATGTTAATAATGATCCTCCTTCTAGTAGTAGTAGTAGTAACAATGTATTTAAAATTCCTGCTAATCTTTTAGGGGAAATTAACTTACCTAATTTTGGTGATACTGAAGGCCAAAGCCCTACTGATTTCATTAGGGAAATTGAAGAATACTTCGAAATCAAAGGAATAGAAGACAAGTTCAGAATGTTCTTCATAAGAAAAAGTTTAAAAGACAATGCAGAGTCTTGGTTTAAGATAGCTTGCCATGATTCAATGACTTATCAAACATTTAAAAATGCTTTCTTAGGTTACTACTGGGGACCAGAAAGACAAAACAAACTAAGGTTAGACCTAACTAGTGGAAAATTCTCCAACAACGGTAAACAAGGTTATCTTAATTATTTCTTGGAGAAGGCAAGAATGGCATCATTGTTACAGCCTCCAATAGATGAGAAAACTTTAATTTCTATGTTATCGCATCACTTCCCAGATGAGATTAGATATCATTTGATAGTAGCCAGACCACAAAATGTATCTGAAATGTTAGAGTTGTTAGCTCTACTAGAGAATAAAAGAGAAGTAGATAAATGTAGTAAAAGAAATTTATTTGGGGAAGGGGCAGAGCCCTATAATAAGAAAGGTAATTTTGTAACTAAAAGAAGTGATGAATATCATAATGAGAATAGAGAAAGAAATTTCAAACAGGGCAACAATAATAATAGATTTGTTCAAAATAGAAACAGCCCAAATAAAAATAGGATGACTAATAATTATAGTAACAATAACCAGAATGGATGGTTCAAACGTAATGAAAATAGGAATGAAAGACAAATTAATTATATGGATGTTAACAGAGTAGGAGATAATAGAAATAGGTATTGGACTTCTCCCTGTAGAGGTAAAAGAAGAAGGAATACCTATGGTAATGAAAATAAAGGGTATTTCCAACGACAACAAAATTGTCAAATTAATGAAACTAGTGATAGGACAGAGCAAAATAGAATAGACTCTGTAACTATTCACAACCAAAGTCAAGATATACCTAGTAATGAAAATGACCACGAAGTAAATCACAGGATACCTCATGCTTTAAACGCACAGAAGGTACATTAAAGACTCCGCAATGTACCTCAATCGTTATGAACTTAGGGGTCCAAAATAGATGCTTTGATAGGTTTCAAAATTTAGAAATTGTACCAGCAAATATGAGAGGAGATAGTAAGTTATGTACCTCAAGAGAGCGAGATAGCATAATAGTGAATAATCATTTGAATATTTCTAAGAATCAGGATACTATGCCTGTTACTAATAAAGAATTAAATGTCATAGGACGACCACCCAAAATTAAAGTAAATATTTTTAACAATGATGTTACTTGCATAGCGGATAGTGGCTGCTCAAACACAACAATAGATCAGAAATTTTATAATTTCTTAGTCAACAAAGGGAATAAGATAATGACTGTAAGAATATGTGGAGTGTATTGTACTCTTGCGATAGGCAAGAAGAAACTGCCAATTAAGCTTCAGTGCCTTCTAGATTTACGTATCGGAGGATATTACTTCAGTGCAATATGTTTAATTTCTCCATACTTGTCTTGTGATATGTTAATAGGCTGCGACCTGTTGGAGCAATATAATGCCATAATAAATTTTGAGTGTAAGAATATTTCCTTGTATAATGAAGATAATGTGAGAGTCGTCATCCCATTTGATAATGAATATGAGGAGAACAAGAATCTAAGTAAGAAGGAGAGTGACATTGCTGAAGAACACATTTTTATAGAGAATATTGTTGTTCATGAGGAGAGGGAATTGGTAAATGGCCGTGGATGCCAAATGCAAGATAATATTGCAGTTAATTGTACTTCCGACAAAAGTGTCGAGGGCGAAGAAAGCCTTAATAATGAAAATGATTGTGCTGACGATTATGTCGCATGTAAATGTTGTGATTTAGAATGTGTCTCTTGCAATACTGAGTATGATGAAATTCCTCTATTATATTGTGTGAGTGACGAACTTGAAAAAGACATCTGTGAAATGATAAAGGAAAAAGTTAAAGACACTCATGGCATAAACAATGAACAGAAAGGCATGTTGTATGACATCTTAATGAAAAATAAGAGTTCTTTTTCTTCGAAGCCGGGATTGTGCAACTGTTTTAAATATTCCTTTAAAGTGATGGAACATCCACCTATAAATATTAAAAGTAGACCCATCCCTATTGCTATCAGAGAGCAGGCAGATCAAATGATAGATGACATGTTAATGCAAGGAATAATACAGAAATCTGATTCTCCTTACGCCAACCATATTTGCTGGGTGTTAAAACCTAATGGCAAAATTCGCCTGTGTTTAGACAGTCGTAGGACTAATTCTTTCACTGTCCGGGATAATTATAGGCCCGAGACAATTGAAGCATCTATAGCAAATATGAAAAACAGGTAGATTTATTAGTTCTATTGATTTAACTTCTTCATTTTGGCAGATAGAACTAGACCCCAAAGTTCGGCCCTATACAGCTTTTATACATAATGGAAAAGTATATGAATTTACCAGGTGTGCATTCGGTCTAAGAAATAGCGGAAGTGCGCTTCTTAGAGCCCTAGATATTGTACTATCTGATGATGTTAAAAGACATTGTACTATATATGTTGACGATGCAATTATTATTGATAATGTTTTTGAGAATCATATATCTCATATTGATTTAATGTTGTCTCAATTAAAGAATAGTGGAATGACAGTTAGCCTAGAAAAGTCTGTGTTTGTTAGGTCGGAGGTTCAATTCCTAGGATACAGGATCTCTAATAAAGGGATTACTCCTGACCCAGACAAGGTTCAAGGAATCTTAGAAATTCCTTCACCAAAGAACATAAAACAACTTCGTAGATTTTTAGGAATCTTAAATTACTATTCGAAGTTTGTCATCAACTATGCCTCAGCGGTTAGTAAGCTGAGAGGGCTGCTGAAGAAAGATAGTAAATGGAGATGGACAGAGGACCATCAATCTACTTTTGAATATGTTAAGAAGTTATTTGCAAATAGTATTTCACTACAGAGACCAAAAATGGACAGAGAATTCCATTTATACACAGACGCGAGTAAAACTGGCCTCGGTGCTGTTTTAACTCAATTTGACGATGATGGGCAACAGTATGTTGTGTCGACAGCTTCGCGCTCGACTACCATCATTGAAGGAAATTACACTGTTTCAGAGTTGGAGCTTACAGCAATATTTTATGCTCTTAATAAATTTAGAATTTATGTTTATAAAAACAAAGTTATTGTTCATAGTGACCACATCTCACTAAGTTTTATAAGTAAATGTAGATTATCCAATAATAAACTGAGTAGGATGATCATGGAAATAATTTCCTATGATATTGAAATAAAACACATAGAAGGAGAACAGAATGTGTTTGCTGACCTCCTGTCTAGATTGAAAAGTGTTGGGAAAATACCTGAAACTGTACATACTCCTAAACACGAAGTAGTAATGTTTAATGTAAAACTGTATAGAGACAAAGGATTTTCATTGTTGATGAAAAACATTGTTGAGCATCAAAAATCTGATATAGAGTTACAACGATTGAAGTATAGTGCGAGAGATATAAATAATGATGACAAAAATGGAATTGATTGTAATAAGAAAATCGGTATAAAGGATGACATTCTTTACAAATTACATGGGAGAAATGTGAAAAAATGGAAAGTTTATAATTCCTAATAATATGGAAGTTCCACTATTTAGAACTTTTCATGTCGGCTTAAATCATGCAGGTTGTGAAAAATTAGCTCTCAACATAAGTGAATTTTTTTTATGTTAAACATTTAGATAAAAAGTTGAGAAAGTTTACTTCTTCATGCATAACTTGTCAAAAAGCCAAATGTATGAACGTAAAATATGATATAGTTCCACAAAACATATTAAGGAACAAAGTAAATAGCTTAGTAGTAATGGATACTCATGGAGAAATGCCTACTACTCAATTTGGTTACAAGCATATTCTTGTATTATCTGATGTATTCTCAAAATTTGTAAAAATATATCCATTAAGAAGTGTAAATAGCAGAGCTTGCCTAGGTAAAATTGTGAGAGATTATTTACCTAATTATGGACCTATTGATGCACTACTTAGTGATAATGCTTCAGTGTTCTCAAGTCCTAAGTTTAAAGATAAACTTACTGCGATAGGAATTAAATTGTACCATTGTAGTAAATATCACCCAAAAAGTAATCCCTGTGAGAGAGTTAATAGGGAAATTACTACAAGTTTAAGAATTTTGACCCATCATAAACATTCTGACTGGTTTAAACATATCAGCGTCATAGAGAATGTTATGAATCATTCAATTAATGTCAATACTGGGGAAGCACCCATATTCCTAATGACAGGTAAACAACCTGACAGGTTAATTGCTAATTTACCATTACCTATCATTGATAAAAATCAAAATCCCGGAGACATCCGAGGAAATATGTAAAAGAGTTATTGAAAGGTTAGAATGTCGCGCAGAAAAGCGCAACAATAAGGTTAAAAGACATAAAAGGAAGTGGAATCCCAAAGTTGGAGACAAAGTTCTCATAAGGGATATTTCATTATCCAATGCTTTAAAGAAACAATATCATAGGATGAACCTATTGTATAAAGGTCCCTATGAAATATTTAAAAATTTCAATGATACCACGTACGAGTTAATAGAAATAGACTCCAGAAAAGAAATTGGAAAATATTCCAAAGAACTTTTGAAACCATTTCAGACTCCTATTAATTAGTTGTAGCTGGTGACTTCAAATAGTTCAATGTGTATTTAAAATATTGTATGTAAATTTTGTAAAATTAATACTTCTATTTCTTTATGTAACATGTATTTATTGTAATTGTGATGTATTACATTGTATTGATTCTAATACAGATGAATCTTGTATAGAAAGAAACTTGATATTTGGGGAAAGTGATTTATTTTAATTTAGCCTCACACTTAGTTGTAGCTAAGATTAAAATAAATCAGGGGCAATTTAAAACCGGATATTTATCCCCATATAAAAATAATAAGGGTTTTTGTTTGGTTTATAATTATATTTATTTATATGAAGAATGGACATCAGATTGATTTATAGAATTCAAATTTTTTTATAAGTATATAAAAAAAAATAACTGGTCAATATAAACTGTTAATACAGTTAGATGTTTTTATAACTGATGCAGTATGTAAAATACTTCAAATATTCAAATTGATAATTTTTATAAAGAAATAAATGGGATTGGTGGAATTGGATAGAAGTTAGCTTGAAAATACTCCTTCCTTTTCTGTTGGACCAATCAGAACCTAGAGGTTATTACATAATAACAAGATGGCTACAATACTTGAAGATGGTCGGTCATGTTCAGCGACTGCTCCTTAAAGAATAAGGAAATAATTGTTTATTTTATTGATGTTGGTTGAAAGAAATAGTGTTAAAAGTATGAAAGATTATATAGTGATATAATAGTCATCCATCTTGGTGAAAAACAGTTTCTAAGTGAAAATAATGAATAATAATGACTGGATTGACCGTTAGCATTCGTCATCCATTAAATACATAAAATGGTAATCTTCTAGAAGTGAAAAATATCAACCTAAGCCGGAATCTTTTGGAACTTTTAAATTACAAGATTCATCTTGACCAAAGTGAGAGTTTTAAATAAACTAACTTATAGTTCAACTGTTAATAAAGTGTTGTTATTTGTGTAAGAAATATTTCCTCATTCCCCTGAAGAAAGTTATTAGTGCCGTGGCAGATTTAAAGTGATTTAAATTATATCACAAATCTTCAACTTCGGATATCTCACCGAGAAACCCAACTTTAAATGTCTCCACAACGAGGGGCATAAAATCAAATACAACTTTAAATTAGAGTGTAACCAACTCACTGGCACTATCATGGTCGTGTAGACATAAGCTCTCCACACATCCCTAACCTGAACTAATGTTTTCCAATCATTCCCTGTATAATCTACTTCTCTCAAATCATAGTTAACGTTCTTCTCCCACCTCATTTTTGGTCTACCAACTGGACATTTTCCCTCTGGTTTTCCTTCAAGAAGCTTCAATGCACCTCTTTCATTCTCCATTCGTGCCACACGTCCTGCGAATTACAGTCTACGAGGCTTAACTGTTATTATATCTGGCTTCCTATAAAGACCATGTAGCCTTCTCCATTCACCTGTCTGTTCATCTCTCTTTGGTCCAAAATTTTCCTAAGAACTTTATTCTCAAATACTCGTAATCTCATTTCCTCCCTTAAAGTAAGAGTCCATGTTTTCACATCCATATAATATAACTGGTAGAATAACATTTTTATATATTTTCGGTTTTTGAAAGGAGTTGTGACATCATGAGTCCCTGTAATGCATAATAGCATGCATTTCCAGAATTGAGCCTATGTTTAATTTCTTTGTGCATCTCATTCCTATTTGCAATCATTGTTCCTAGGTATTTGAATTCAGCCACCTCCTCAAAACTTTCCTCATTTGTCATTAGCCATCTATTTTCATTATATAATATATATCTTAGTGATAAATAAGCTCTCCCTTCATGAATTTAAAAAACAACCAAGGAAACGAGATAGTTTATCAATTCTAAAAGAGTTCATCACTCCTGATAACATTTTATCAAAAGAAAATCAATACATTGCTTAGTGCTATGAAATTCCCAATTAATCAACACCAGCCTTTTTTCAACATAATATGAATGACTGATTTCATAGCCACACACAATAATCTCATGTAATAATTATCACTAGTTTTATTTCTAATACCTTGTACATTCCATGGTCCTAGAAGTATGGTCCTTTTCCTTAGTTTCTTTCATTGTTTATTAAATCCGTCCAGCATTTCATTCTTGGGTTTCTTACCATTCAATGAATTAATGAGTCACTTCTTATCTTACTTCATAGTTATGTTTCTTTAAACACGGAAACTGCATTTTTTTCAACAGGACATCCCTCTCATTTTCAACCGATATTATGAATATTATGATTCATAACATCGGTTCAAAATGAGAGGGATCTACAAGAATTGGAATGGAAAGATAGAAGAGAAATTTAAAAAGCTTTGGGCACAGGAAGATGTTTTATTACATTGTAAACCTGTTTATAAATAAACAAACTTGGATTTGAACCTGATACCTTTGATTTTATGCACCAGTGCTCAGTCTTTGAGCAATCCTCCCAATTCAAACAGAAATCCTTCTCTTTCATATACAATTTCCAATAGCCATGATGCAGAGAACATTCGTTCCTAATAAACTCTGTCTCGTGGCTCTCTGGGATTTTATAAGATAAAGATTTCTGTTTGAATTGGGAGTCTGGATAGCTCAAAGACAGAGGTCTGGCGTGTAAAACCGAAGGTTCAAATCCCAGTTCAGATGAAAATTTTTCTCTTAAAATATTAATTTGTCCTTCAGTGCGAATGATATATTTAAATAAAAACAAAAATTTCTTGGAAGGTCAAAGAAGCGAATGAGAAACTAGCTCACTCGAGACAGAACTAGCAAGAAGGCCAAATTCTTGATCAAATTTTATTATTATTATTAATAATAAATAAGTTTATGAATAAAACTAAATATATGTTCACACATAGAATGCATTGGACAGCTAATAACAAATGAGGGAAATTTTGAAGAAGTGGCTTATTTCAAGTACCAAGGAACAATAATAGCAAATAGGAATGAGATGCACAAAGAAATCAAACATAGGCTCAATTCTGGAAATGCATGGTATACATTACAGGGACTCTTGTCATCCCAACTCCTTTCAAAAAATGTTAAACTGAAAATATATAAAACAGCTACTCTACCAGTTATATTATATTGATGTGAAACATTAACTCTTACTTTAAGGGAGGAAAGAAGATTATGAGTATTTGAGAATGAAGTTCTTAGGAAAATTTTTGGGTCAAAAAGAGATGAACAGACAGGTGAATGGACAAAAATATATAACAGTGAGCAACATGATATGTACAGGAAGCAGATATTATAAGAACAGTTAAGTCTCATAGGCTGCGATGGGCAGGACATGTAACACAAATGGGGAATGAAAGAGGTGCATAGAAGCTTCGTGTAGGAAAACCAGAGGGAAAACGCCCAGTTGGTAGACAAGAATGAGGTAGGAGAGTATCATTAACCTTGGATTATACAGGGGATGATTGGAAAAAATGAGCTCAGTATAGGGATGTATGGAGAGCTATGTCCATGCGGCCATGAACTTACAGGTTCGATAGTGCCAGTGAGTTAGTTTAGTTAGTATAACACTTATTTGTAAAATAAAATTTATTTTTCTTAAAAAATATTAAATAAAAAAGATTTCTTGGAAGGTCAAAAAAGCGAATGAGAGATCAGCTCATCTGAGGCAGAAGTAGCAAGAACGCCAAATTCTTGATAAAATTTTATTATTATTATTATTATTAATAATAATAATAAACAAGTTGGGTCTGCCATCATCTTTGAAACATGTCTTACAAGAAGCAATGAAATATGAGGTAAGATGAAGGCGGACCAAACTTATTTATTAAGTACAACCTCATAATGTTACTTCCTGTTCTATTTTCATATTATTATTATTATTATTATTTGAGCACTGGGCATTTATCACATGATAAAATAATATAATTGTAAGATGATGTAAAATGTTTGACACCATTGTCACATATCATGAATCTATACAATAACCATGACTAAACATTTTGAAATGGTGAACTACCTGCATGAGGAAATATGAGGACACACTGTGAAATTCACTTTCTTAAAATATCTGAGAATGAGTGTGCCAAGTCTTAATCCCATTTCCACAAATACAAACATTTATGTTAACTGGTATATTCTTGTATTGCTTTGCTTTGCTTTAAACCTTGGAAGGAGAGATAGAATTTCCTGACTATTTAACTCATGCCCCAAATGGGAGACTTGACCAATCATGTTTCAATGAATTTTGTTTTATAACTAATCACAGTCGTGTTTCACCTCAATATTTATCTACTTCTGTTTATCATATTAAAGAAAGCTCCTTCTTTTTAATATTCTGAACAGGTCAGAGCATTATTTTGCAGTGACTGACTCTCCAACAAATATCATACGTTGAATATAGCAAATAATGAACAGATTCCTTTGAACTACACATTTGATAATTCTGTATTCAATAATTGTGTTTTTAAATAATGATTTTACGGAATTGTTTCCTAAAAATAATTAATAACCTATAATGTTGGTTATAATATGCAGTTTAATGTGTTTCATTTTTTCTCCACTAGCGTGCATTCATAAAATATTGCGATCCTATTTGACAATAAATAATATGATCTAGTTGCAGTGGATGAACAAATAAAACATAACCAAACATTTTCTCATTTGTTTTCAAACATAACCATTTACATTTAATACATATATATTTTGAAATAACTATATTTAAATAATGATTTGTGAGTAAACAGCTTAATTTTATTCATTGCATAGTCCTAACAAATGCCACTCTTGATTTCCAATCCTTTAGATAAATTTGGAAATCACTCGTGGCATTACTTATGATAAATTTATTGGTAGTTTGTTTGCTTATTAATTTGTTGGTAGACACTAAATGGTCCATGAGAGATTATAAAACTTATGCAATTTTTAAATTTCATTTCTTCAGATGGAAATGAATTTCATAGAATTTTAGAAATATACATTTACTTGACATGGATTGAAGATATCTACAGAGAAAACAAAAATTATGGCATTTCAAGGTGTAGATCCTGTCAGAAGTAAAACTGTACTGGACAATAACATTTTGGATCAGGTGAATAATTTTACATATCTAGGATGCAATATCTCATATGAAGAAGAAAAGGATGTAAATGCAAAAATATCTAAATTTTTAAGAATTCTAGGGTTAATAAATTCTATCTTCAAGCCTCAGTCAGTCCAAAAACATTCAAGACTAAAAATATATAAAACACTGGCTCTTCCAACTCTTCTATATGGTAGCAAAGTATGGACGTTGAAACAGAAGGATATACAGAGACTTAGATCTGCTGAAATGAGATAGCTTCGGAGGACTGCAGGATACACACTACTAGATCACAAAAAAAATGAAGACATCTTAAAAGAATTACACATGGAACCTTTAGAAAACAAAATTTCTGATTATAAGTCAAGATGGATGCAACATGTTCATCGAATGGAAGATCACAGGATACCCAAACAAACATTAAGATTGACGATTTTATTATTCATTTAACACTTCTCATTGAAGGATAAATTATTTTTATAAGATATCAATCTGCAGGAAGAAGAAGACAAGGACGTCCACTCAAAAGACTTCTGGATGGTGTTCCTCTTGAGGCCGAACAAGTCAATAAATGGCCTAAATTCGTGAATGTACTATGATGATGATGACCTTTACTTAACTTTTTAGCAATTAACACTATGAGGTACAATTTAAGAAATAAGAAATAGCAATCAGCAATCGGGAATTAATAATGTATAAGAGAAAAATTTGCATTTAGATTGGAATGCTCAGACAGCTCAGCAGTAGAGTGGCCTAGAAAGTCAAAAAGTCCTGGTTTCAAATCTCGTTTCAATAATTATTGTCTTCAAATATTAAGAAAAATTTTATCACCTAATATCCTTCTTAATAAGAGGTGACAAAGCCCATAAACACACAAAATTAAAATTTTTATAAAACAATGGCTGACCCTGTCCTTTTGTATGGGAGTGAATCTTGGATTACCACTACCAAACAAGAAAGTAAAATCCAAGCAGCCGAGATGAAATTTTTAAGAAGAGTAAAAGGCTGCACTAGAATGGACCAGATAAGAAACGAGAATATCCGTGAAGAACTGCAGATTTACTCCATAAAAGAAAAGATATTTTAACAACAAGATACAGTGGTAAGAACATGTAGAAAGAATGGAAGAAAGTAGATTACCAAATAAAATCTTCCATTATTTTTCAAGAGGAAGAAGAGATGGTCTTAGATCTATTAGTGAAGACGGAACAGGCAACTCTTGCCTAAACCAGGAAGTGAAGAAGAAGAATAAGAGGTGATGTGATACAATTTTTCTTAAATGCCTTTACTTGTTCTTTCTTTCCGTCTATCTCTGTTCTCTCAGGTTTAATAGCATCTATCTCTATCCTCTAACTTCAATATTCTCCCTAATTTAGTCTGGGTATCTGCTTCTGGGTCTTCCCTCTTGTTAAATCAGGAGCCTATTTTAAGTCAATTTCAACTAGTACTAATAAATTACAATAGGAGGTAACATTATGAGGTTATTCTTAAATAAGGTAAATCTGGTACATCTTACCTCATAAATCTTTTTTTTTAATGCCCCAGGTCGTCTTTCGACATTCCTGGTTTTCTCTCATGGCATGGCATACTTGTAACCCACTTCTGAGGTTGGGGCGCCTGGAAGGCAGAGTTACATTGCCCCCATGATATGATGGATGGATGGATGGATGGATGATGATAGTGGCGCGCCAGGAGAGTCCCTAATCCTAAGCTTATTCTAAGATGAATATGAATGATGTTGATTGCAATGGCCATATGATTCTAGGGACCGTTTGGGCTTTAAAGTTTTCCTGACATCTGTGTTACAGGTGAGCAAAACCCCGATAAAAACCTTCACCCAGAAAAACTGTCCAGACCAGGAATCGAACCCGGGCCTGCTGCGTGACAAGGCAGCATGCTACCTCGAGACCACATCAGTGGACTACCTCTTAAATCTTGAGGTTTCATTTGACACGTTTCAATGTATGGACAACATATAGAAACATGTCAAATGATACATCAAGAATTTATGATGTAAGATGATTGATTCACCTTATTTACTCAACTTGTATATTTTAAAATTACATAGCTGTATTTTATGATAAAGTTTTTCATTATCATTTAATGGAAGTGATACTATAGGGTTTATTTTAATCAATAAATTTAATTAGATTTTACATCATATCTCATACAGTTCCACGTTTTCAAATACCGGTTTCAAAGACCTTTGCCTTTATCTTCAGTTGAATTTAGTTGGAGTTTGACTGAAGATGAAGGCAAATGGCCTTTGAAACTGGTATTTGAAAACATGGAACACTTTATGAGGTGAGATATAAAAACATTTTATCCACATCCAAAAATTTACAAAAGTTGTACTTCTATGTGACTCCAAAGCAGCCATTCTTGCTATAACATGAGACACAACACCCAAAAGCATCAAAATTATCGAATGTCACAAAATAATAAAACAGTTATCCCGTCTAAATAAAAAAGTTGTACTTCAATGGATTCCGGCCCATTGTGGAGTGACAGGCAATGAAATAGCCAATTTTCTGGCCAAGAAGGGTAGCAAAATTGTTTCGAACCCAACTTCTACTCCAGTTTCCTTTCACTCTATCAAAAGAATTATCTCAAATAAATATATCAATAAACTTAGAGAAGAATACACCACCAAAACGTCTGGAAAGGAATGGGAAAATCTACAAGCTTATGACATTACTACATTACAAAGAAAATCTGCAGTAGCAATATTCAGATTACTAAAGGGACATGACTGCCTAAATAAACACCTACACAGAATTGGCATAACAGATTTGCCTAAATGCCCTTTTTGCAATTTAAATGAAGATATGGAAAGAAACCATCTCCTCCGTTGTCCAGTTTTTGTAGAAGAGACCAGCCTTTCTGCCAAATATTGGAGTGCAAGAGAGCGAATGATTTCATTATCAAGTGCTCGACATTTGATACCAACAAACCAACCAACATTTTATCCATGAATGAATGAGTCACTTCTTATCTTCCTTATACTTTATTTTTTCAAACAAGGGAACTGCAGTTTTCAAGAGGAGTCCTGCTTATCTTCAGCTGACATTATGACTACCGGATTTTAGATCCATAAATTTTTTAATTCCCGATGAATGGGACTTGATCTCGAGGTTCATCAGATCAACACCAGATGGCAATGTTATAGATGAAGATTCCAATGAAAATCCGGTAGTCATAATGATGGCTGAAGATAAGAGGGACTCTTCTTGAAAACTGCAGTTCCCGTGTTTAAAAAAACAAACTATGAGGTAAGACAAGGAGTGACTCATTCATTCATTGAATTAAGAACCTCATAATGTAGTAGTATTCAAATGTTTTGAAGCTCTTGATTTGTCATTCGCTTGCGGACTTCGCAATAATATTCAGCAATTTGGAATGGTGTTCCAACTATTTTCTGAAGATCAGCGCAGAGCATCAAGTGATCCTTGTTCATTATTGTATTTGTGTCCTTGCATACTATGCAGTGTGGGGAGTCTAGGAGCTTAATTTTATGTAGATGTGCTGCCAAGCAATCATGACCAGTTTCAAGACAAAATGATGCAACTGCAATTGATCGGGGGCTGTTTGGTATTGTATTTGATTCTAGTAATGTCTTCCATATCTTGGTTTCACATTGGATTTTGTTTTGTTCAGCTATATGGAATTTTATTTTTCATTTTGGTGTAGAATTGTACTGATTTGTAAGAGAAGTAATTGATCTTACTTTGTTGGATGAGTGTACCTTTTTTTGCAAGCATATCAGCCTTCTCATTACCTTCCACACCACAATGTGCTGGAATCCATTGTAGAACAACATTTTTGTTTAGATTTTTTAACATCCTGATGCAATTTTTGACTTCTATTATTCTATGGTCTTGGATGGTCTGGTTGTGTGTTAGTGCTATTATGGCCAAGCTAGAGTCAGAAAGTTTTACAGCATTTTGGAATGAATTGATATGAAAAAACAATTGTTGTAGGGCTGTAAGTATTGTTTGTAGTTCGCCGTCATAATGTGTTGTATATTTTCCCAAGAGAGATGTAAAATGAGAAGAATTTACCTCTCAATGTTATTTCCCGTATTTAACTAAGAACATTTTATCCAATTCATTTATAAATGTTATAGACTTTTTACGCACCTGTCAGTAGAATAATTACCAAAACTAAGAGGGAACAGACCAAGGGAAAGACCCAGAACTGAAAGACCACATTAGGGAAGATATTGAAGAATACAACCGAAACATGGGAGGACAAGGATGGCTGCAGATATCTTTCTAATAGATCATCCAAGAAATTGGAAAAGACTTAAAGAAGAAGATGAATTATTATGGAAATTTGAATTTTTGTGTTTTTTACATATTGATTGTGGATAAATTGAAGTCATTAACTTACCACTGTCATGTTCCAGGAGGTACACACGCCATTCTCTCTTTCCATACGCGATTCCTGTGTTCTGGTGAGAGATATTTTGCCAATTTTGTTTCCATTTCTTTTATTCTATTCTTGAAGCGTTCCCGATCCCGAGCAAACTGCTCCCATGGTCCAACTCGAGCTGCACGATATGCAAAATTCCATGCTACCATCTGATGGACAGTTTCCAGACACTCATTATCAGCAAAACGAACCTGTCAACATTAACACATTTTTTATTATCATCATAACACCTCAAGGCATGAAAATAACAATTACCTCATAGTTTATGTTTTTATTAAACATTGGAACTGCAGTTTTCAAAAGGAAACAACCCTCTCATTTTCAACCGATATTACGACTACTGGATTTTCATTGGAATCTCCATCTAAAATGTTGCCACCTGGTGTTGATTTGATCAACTTTGAGATCAGATCCCATTCAATGGGAATTTCAAAATTCATGGATCTAAATTTGTTCTTCTGAACATATATCTTCTCCCAAACTGTCAATTCTAAAGGTTTTTCCAAATGTTTTTAGAAGTTTAGCCTCTTTTTCAATTTCATGACTCTCCAACAAACTATGTGCTACAATAGCTGATTTTTCAATTTCACAATTTTTAATATTTCAAAAGTGTTCCTTTGTGTAAGTGTTCAAATTCCTTTTTGTTTTTCCTATGTATACATTATTGCAGTTTTTACAACTAATTTGATAAATTTCACTTATAAATATTAAGAACTTTGTTATTATATAGAATATTCAATTAAAATGAATTTGGCTGCCACACGGGTTCGTGCTATGTATGTAGTTAAATATCATAGAAAAATATATTGAAATAAATGTTAGAAAAATGTAAAAATCATTGTAAAAGGTGGGAAATAATTTGAAAAATGGAACTCTAAGAATAAAATTTGACAGGAGTTTACGAAGGAATTACAAAAGTCATGTCACAGATTGTAAAGAATATCCCATTATATTTGAAGAGAAAAATTATATGTTCAGACTGGAGTTTGAACCCAGAACTTTGGCTTTCTAGGCCAATGCTCTACCACTGAGCTCAATTTTATCAAAATAATTGAAGGTCGAGAAAAGTCTTCCCTTTTCGAGGGAGAAACTCGAATCTAAATGAAAATTTTTCTCTTATACACCGTTAATTCCCAAATGGCGGCTTATTGTTTATGAAGACATTTATAGGGATTTCAAACACTACTTTATAAAGCCAGTAGAGTGTATAATTTTTCTTTTCAAATATGATTTATTCTTCAGTGAGAAGCATTAATTTAATAATAAAAACATCAAAGAATAGCTCAATTTAGTTCTCTTTCCTATATTTTGGTGCATAAGTTTTGAAACAGGCTGTAATTATTCCAATATTTTGGAGCATCACTTTCAAAACACACAGTATTTAAGAAATGTTTTATCTGCACTGAGCTTCATGATGCTATTTCTGCCTTATCTTTATTCTCTACAAGTGGAATTCACGTGGCCTTCAAATATGTAACTATAAGGAAAAGCTAACTTAAACTTCATGTTCACAAAAAAAGATAAATCTAGATAAGATCTACGGGTCAGAGATGTCAATATTACATAAACTAAAACAGTATATTACCTTTTAGTGTTACGTTCAATTTGTTCACCTGTTTATATACTCTCTTGCAATTTGCTGTACAGATAAATTTATGGCACTGTTCAAGGTTATCTAGCTTTAAGTCACTCTTATATCAACTTATTTCTTTTAACTTTGTCTGTGTATGTGTGTGTGTGTGTACGTTACTCTAAATTTATAGTTCTACATTAAGTACTGAGACAACATGGAGCCTCCAGGACTTCTTAAACATGTGTCTAATGAAAATCCTTCGCATGTTTTGGCCAAATATTATTTCCAAACAAAATCTATACATCTCTTCTGAACCAAGTTCCAGTTGTAATGTAAACAAACCAGATGTATCAACTGCATTTTCATTCGTCGAATAACTGCTTTACCTTTGAGTGTTGAAGAAAATGTAGTTCACTTTCTAACGCTCAAAATAAATAAAATAAAAATAATAAAAATATATATTATCTAGCACATGTCTATAAAAATATATGGGAGAACTTTAAAATATATAATTACAATTTTAATAGATTACATAGACTATTTAACTCATGCCCCAAATGGGAGTCAATGACCAATCACGTTTCAATGATTTCTGTTTTACAACCAATCAGAGTCGTGTTTCACGAAATATTTATCAGTGTTATAATTACCATATATTAAACAAAGCTCCTCGTTTTTAATATTCTGAACAGGTCTGACCGTTATTTTGCAGTGACTGAGCCTATAAGATATACGGCTACCAGATTGTATATATAGTGCATCCATGTCAACATTTGTAGCAATTTATTATACCACCAAAAAAAGAAACCACTGTTTGACTTTCTTAAATGTATTTTTTCCCAGGTAATAATCCAGAAAAATATAATTGTAATATTTACATCATACGACATCAGAAATGAATTAATATTACAGATTGATGTTTCATTTTTTCTCCACTAGAGAGCATTCTTACAATATTGCGTTCCTTTGGCAATAAATAGTATGATCTGGTTGCAGTGATAAACAAAAGAAGCAGTAGAAGCGTACCTATCGTTTCTCATTTGTTTTCAAACATCGCCGTTTGCATTAAATATATAAATATTTTGAAATAACTACAGTTAAATAATGATTTGTGAGTAAACAGCTTAATTTTATTCGTTAAATAGTCCTAACAAATGCCACTCTTGATTTCCAAATTCTCTAGATAAATTCACTCCTCACTTCGTGAGTCGTGAATTTATCGATAATTTGGAAATCACTCGTGGCATTATTTATGATAAGTATTTCATTATATTTGAAGACAAAAAGTATACTATATAAACATAAAAGAATGATATATAAACTGAATGAAATATCAAAAAAATACAACATGGAAATATCATCAGAAAAATAAAAAAACAATGGCCTTCTAGGGTGCTCATCCAGTTCGGTCAAAGATAATATTAGAAAATAAACCAATAGAACAAGTGGTAAGATATAACTTCCTAGTTTGCAAAATATCATACACAGCAGAAACAGATATAAATAACAAACTAAATAAGTTTAATTATATAACAGGAACACTAAAAAGAACTTTGAAAAATAAAGCCAGGAAAGACTCTATAATGAAATTATACAAGACAATGTCAGTGCCTATTATTACTTATTGATCCAAAACATGGACAGTGACAACACAACAATCTGCCAGAATACAAGCTGCTAAAATGAGATTCCTCAGACCAATAGCAGGATATCAAAGAACAGACAAAAAACATAACACAGAAATAAGACAACTAAAAGTAGAGGAATTAAACACAACAATAGTGAAATACAGAACAAACTGGAAAGAACACTTGGCAAGGGTGACTGAGAATAGAATACCAAAAGCAGCATACAGCTATTCACCATGAGGAAGAAGAAGTTTGGGAATACGAAAGAAAAGATGGAAAGAGCAGCAATTTGGAGCCGGAACAGGCTAGTAAATAAGCCTAAACCGTGAAGAAAAAGAAGAAAAGTATACGTTTAGACTGGGGTTTGAACCCAGGACCGTTGGCTTTCTAATCCAATGTTCTACCAACTGAGCTATCTGAGCACTCCAATATAAATGCAAAATGCAATTGTTTAGATTGGAGTGCTCAGGTAGCTCAGTTGGTAGAGCACTGGCATAGAAAGCCAAAGGTCCTGGATTCAAACCCCAGTCTGAGCATATAATTTTTTCTCTTCAAATATAATTTCAGTGAGAAGTACTAAATTAATAATAAAAAGTCCAAGTATTTCATTGTTTAATTCTTGCACATGAGCAATGCAGAATAAAGTTTCAACTGTTTCAAATGGCTGGCTGCTTCTCCTATACAATTTTTGGAACATCAAAAGGTAAATCTTTGAAAAGCGGAGACAAACCAAATTATTTTTTATTTTTTAAACACCAGAATTTACATGTAAGTCAGCATGGCACATATACTTTGCTAGTAGACCTAATGACATTGCAAATAAAGGATACTTACTGACATCATGGAAAAAGCGTAAACATCTGATCAGGTAGGTCCAAATATAATTTGAAGAGAACATTTTTGCCTAGACCGAGACTTGAACCCGGGACCTTTGGCTTTTCGGGCCAAATGCTCAACCAACTGAGCTACCAAGGGCAGTTGCGATCTAGATGCAAATTTTTCTCTTATATATGTTGTAATTCCCTTGTGCCAAATGCTTTGAAACCTTTGTTTCTATCTTTGCAAATGGCAGCTTCTTAGTTAAGAAGACATTTATTGGGAATTTAACACTACTTTATAAAGCCAGTGGGGCTTCTATTGATGTTTTTATTATTAATTTAACACTTCTCAGTGAAGGATAAATTATATTTGAAGATGGAAACAAAGGTTTCAAAGCATTTGGCACGAGGGAATTGCAACATATATAAGAGAAAAAATTGCATCTAGATCGCAACTCACCTCGGTAGCTAAGTTGGTAGAGCATTTGGCTCGGAAAGCCAAAGGTCCCGGGTTCGAGTCTCGGTCTAGGTAAAAATTTTTCTCTTCAAATACAATTTATCCTTCAGTGAGAAGTGTTAAATTAATAATAAAAACACCAAATATAATTTTCGTTATAAATAAATAATGTAAGTTACTTATTATTGGTATCATCTTATCTTGTATTCAGTCTTATTTCCCGTAAAATATGACGTAGCCTAAGAAAAAATTTTCTATCATTGACACTTCCCAATTCGGTCATATGGCAGGTAAAAGAAGCTCCACGGTATTCCCAATAGACAGAGCCGGTGGAGTAATATCTTATGCAAGTTTGTTTACAGTACAATTGGAACTTAGCTCGGAACTGGTATAGAAACAAACAAATTAAGAATCTTTTTCCGATGTTTTTATTTGAATTAACATTTTCCAAACCTGGATAGAATCTAATTTTAAGAAAGAAAAATTCTTAAACCGGGATTTGAACCCTGGACCTCTAGTTCTACATACTAGTGTGCTGTCCATTATACCATTCAAACGGCGGTACAAACATTAACATTTCTTTCAACTTATACAATTCTCGTTTGTCCAAAGGCTAATAGCTGTCACTACCATCACACCAAAAGTAATGTATAAATTCTCAATAAAAACACTTCTGAATATAAGACGTTAGTTGGTGTGATGGTAGCGACAGCCATTAGCCTTTGGATGAACAAGAAATGTGTAAGTTGAAATAAATGTTAATGTTTGTATCGTCATTTGAACGGTGTAATTGACAGCACACTAGTATGCAGAACTAGGGGTCCAGGGTTCAAATCCCGGTTCGAGGATTAATTTTTCTTTCTTAAAATTAAAAAATGAAGAATCTGTTGATATCCAAATAAAAAGGAGGAAATGGAGATGGATTGGCCACACTCTTAGCAAGAATCAGAATCCTATTGAGTGAGAAGCCCTGTTATGGAACCCTCAATAGCAGAGAAAAAGAGGAAGACCATGACTGTCACAGAGGAGGAAGACAGCAGGAAAGGAAAGACATGTGGAGAGATGAACGTTTTGGCTCGGAATAGAGTGCACTGGAACTAGGCCCTATGCCCTGGATACTACTACATTATAAGTTGTAACCGCTCTCTGCTACCGGTACCAAGCCTGCATTAGCTGCACTCAACACACTTGCAGTTTCCCTGCTTTTACTCATAAAGTATTACCGGTACATACATTTTTTCAATGTTTATTAGTCTTTTTAACACTACTTTTTTAGCTAGTAAAGCTTATATTTTTTTACGTTTTAATTTTCAACTTTTGTCACTTACATTAAAGGACAAATTAATATTTTAAGAAAAAAATTAACCCCAAACCGGAATTTGAACTCAGGATCTCTGATTTTCCATTCCCTTGAGGATGCCAGAAGCAATCTCTGGCAGAAGTATTACTCGACAACATTAAATTTCAATGCAGGAAAACTGGGAACTAAAAGAGTGTGGTATGGGTGAATAGGGGTTGGAGGTAGTAGACCCTTGTCTCAGGTTGCAGTGACAGTGTTTATTATCTGTCTGGTTGTGTATAGTGAGTTATTAGTGGCAATGTAAAGTGTAAAAGTTAGACCCTATATTCACAGTATATACACATTTAAGTCTGACAGACAGTAGTTGGAAATCAGTGCTGATTTAATTTCTCTGTATGTCACATTATCCAGAAACCCGTAGGCATACAAAATCCGATGATCTTTTCATTAATTTCATTTCCTATTTCAAGTAGGTCTACTACTATATTTTGCCACTGATTATACCACTTTCCCAATCATTCGCTTGTACCAATAGTGGAAGGAGACACTTTTCCCATATTCAACACTAGCGCCAATGTTTCCCCTCACCAGCTAAAAAGTTAATGTGGTTGAGTAATATCTCGAATACATCAGTAAACAGACATTAGACAGTATAATTTTGATCGACGATATGAGGTAAGAATAACACATACAACACTTTTTATTAAGAAAACCTCACAAAGTAAAAATTCCCAACGTTATTATATGAACTTTTTATTAAGTTAAACCTCATAATGTTACTTCCTATTATATTTTCAAATTGTGTTTTTTTCCTTCCAATTTTTATTTGAATTTATGTAGCTAGCATATCTTACTTTACAAAAGAGCCAAAATATTTTAAATAAAAATCGAAAAATGTGTCCTAGCAATAATCAAACAAGGTGATAGTTGTGAAGGTCGAACAAGTGGCCTACCTTGACTGGATTCTTGTCACTTGTTGGATAAGCAGCATTCTCCTCCTGCCAGCGCTCATTCAACTCACTGATTTCTGTAACAGTCTGAACACAACAAACTAACACTTTACTTTCCTATATCAATGAAACCAAATACAAAGATCACATGTAGATACACTTAACAACAAGTAAGCAAAGTATTGAAGAGGTTGCAGAATTCAAACATCTAACCAATTACCATATTTGACGGACTATAAGACACACTTTTTTCTTCGAAAAAATTGTCTCCAAAATTCAGGTGTCTTTTAATTGAAATTGTCCTGTGCCATAGCCGAGTGGTTAAGGCAAGAAGCCTTGGCGGAGAGCTATGGGACTTGCACTGGTTCGAGTCTCCATGGGGGAAGAAATTTTCTCATGGAATTTCGGTCAGTATGGGACCAGTGCCCACCCAGTATTGTGAGGTATTTGGGTAGCTACAATAAGTAGTGACTCCAGGTTGAGAATACCAGCTATAAGAGCTGGGGGATCCAACATGCTGGTAACATGTCACCCCTACACTGGCTAGATGATCGTCTACCTCTGTGACTAACACAAGTGGATGTGAAGTCAGCAGCCGGCTGGTCAGCCAAGGGCCTTCTAGGCCTTTCATGCTTGGAGTTTTTTTTATAATCATAATTAATATAAAAATGTCCAGTGTTTGATTTAAAATTCCCACCAGTCTTAAAAATGGCCATATTTTCGATGCTGCGGGAAACCTATCTCTATCTGGCAACATTGGATTTAACTGGTAGCAACAGTGCCACCGATGTGACGAACATGAGTTGTGGGCTTTCACAAGCTGGCTAACACCATCTCCCTCCCTGCCCTGCCATCACAAACCCAGAACACTGTCTAGCCTGTGATGCATCATTGCAGTCTACGATGCCAGTGAACTTGAACAAATGGATGATGGATGAAACCCAACACGAATTCATGCCGAAGGGAGCTTTAAAACGACATACAATCAAACAAGTGTGTCAGTGGATAAAACAGCCATGGTCTAGAGTAAGAGAAGACATTATTGTTAAATCTTTCAAGAAGTGCAGTATAAGTAATGCTCTCGATGGTAGTGAAGACAATCTTATATATGAAGAGGACAAAGATGAAGAAGAAGAAAGTTCAGTAGACGATTTTCAGGGATTTTAAAGATCAGAACGGTTTTATAAACTAAGATTTTTTTTATTCTGGCTTTGCAATCTATTAATAAAAATGGTAAAAATGTTTTTTTTTAAAAATTGCTTAAAAATTAAGGTGCGTTTATAATCCGTAGCATCTTATAGTCCGTAAAATACGGTAATTTTTCTGGCACTATCGAACTCAGAGGTTCATGGATGCATGAACATAAGCTCTCCACACATCCCTAGGCTGAGCTAATGTTTTTTTTCCAATCATCCCCTGTATAATTTGGGGGCATGCCATAGCATAATTGGTTAAGGCAATATGCTACAAGCCAGAAGGTCGAGGGTTCAAGTCCCGGTGTGGTCAAAATTTTTAAACTGACTCAAATTTTCTGGCAATACCATGGCCCCGGGTTCCACTCAGCCTCTATCTGAAATTAGTACCCAGCACTTGTTCTGGGAGTAAAGGCAGCCATCATGCAGCGCTGACAACCTGGCTGGCACAAAGTGCAGATTGTCAAGAAAAATAGGAGCCTTAACCTCCTAATAATCCAAGTGCCATCTAAGGTTTGTAGTGGGGATCACTTTATATCTCTTACCTCTGTTTAATTCACCTCTCTCAAATCACAGTTAATATTATTCTCTCACTTCATTATTGACTAATTATTACTTGGTAATTTCCCTCTGGTTTTCCATGTCTGTGATATCAGTATGACCAACCTTCACATTTAATTCCCAAAATATGTTTTAAGAAATGGAGGTTTGCTAACTTCAATTTGTTAGGTTACGATGGGACAAGTTAGATTATACCCTGTTCACTCTTAAAGTGGTCCTCATCAAAACAAAACCATGTGACCTGCTCGCTTTTCATTGGTTATGGACACCGACGTACGTTGTAGAAGCAATCTTCTTCTTTCAAGATGGTGTTTCCAATTTAGTTGGTACTGTTTAATATATTCCAAAATTGGCGTAGTCTTCAATTCTTTTAAGATATCGGTGTTCCTTTTCCGATCCCATCTGGTGTTCTGCGCATGAATCTCATTTCACAAGCTGTTATTCTGCTTTCATGTTGTCTTTTTAGTGTCCATGCTTCACTACCATTGATCAACACGGTCTAGCCAAAGTGTTATATAAACATAATCTGGTGTTTTTCGTACAAGGGATGGTTTCATAACTTGATTAATAATTCCCAAACTTTTATTATAACTAGTAATTTTTTCAGGGATATCCTTTTCATCTCAGATAGAGATAATATCCAAGATGTAGAAGCAATAAATACGTGAAAAAGTAGTTCCCTTCATTAAATTAAAAATATGTCCTCTGAATATACTTGTTATTCTTCATGAATGAAAATAATATTCAAAACATACAAAATATTCTAAAATATATCTAATCAATAATTACAACTGAAAATAGTTTATTACATATGGCTGATGCATTTGAGTCATGCTTCAGTTGATTCTCATGAAACAAAATGGCTGAAAGTATCGAGTCTTCTGTTGCTGTGTTATCTCCCTGTCAAAAGTGACAGTAATTGTGGCGCGAATGGCGGAAGGATATTGCTTCTACAACGTATGTCGGTGTCCATAACCAATGAAAAGCGAGCTGGTCACATGGTTTTGTTTTGACGAGGATCACTTAAAGAGCAGATAGGGTATAGTTTATAGTATATTGAATAGGCCTAACATGTAATTTAGACTTAACAGTATATTCATTATCTTTCCCTTATTTCCCAAAGTATATTCTTGTAATACTGTTACTCTACGTACTTCTGTCTTTACTAACATTTTGTAATATTTTTAACGTTTTTCAACACTACTTATAACATTCTTTTACAATTTTTACGCATTTATTTATTTTCGACAAACACAGTAACATTATGTCATTTTTAGACAATATTGTCATAATCGCTAGCTATGGGGGCACGCCGTAACATTAGTGGTTAAGGCATTGCACTATAAGCCAGAAGGTCAAGGATTCAAGTCCAGGTGGAGTCAGGATTTTTAAACTGACTCAAATCTTCTGGCAGCACTATGGCCCTGGGATCAACTCAGACTCTTAACAGAAATTAGTACCAGACGTTTGTTTTGGGGGTAAACCGTCATGTAGGGCTGACAACCTGTCTGACATCAGGTACCGACTGTCCAGAAAAAGTGGGAGCCTTAACCTCCTACTATTCCAAGGGCCTCCTGAGGCTTGTAGTGGGATCACTTTACTTTACTTTAATCACTAGCTATTTTCTCTCTTCTTCCAATGTTGCCACCATCAACAACTCAATTACACTACTTTTTTAGGCTAGTACTACTTTTGTTAGGTTAGTGTTTAGTTAGTGTACACTTCAGTAAATAATATGCATATAATGATGATCTTGTAGAAGATTTCCGGGCTGTTGGCCATGGTCTTGAGGCATGTAGTTCCCCAACGTTTCGCCAGAGACTGCGTCTGGCATCCTCAAGGGTTGTCTTGAGATTGGCAATTTTGTCGACTACCTGTCCTATTTATACATTTATCTGCGACGTGTTCTCTGCATAGTCCGTTACTTCGTAAATTGTATCTACCTTCTGGTTGGTTAGCATTAGGGTCTTCCATTCCACCAATGAGGTTGCTGTCTGATATTCTAGTAGATTGTTCTTGTAGGGGTTTACATCAGCCCGGAAATCTTCTACAAGATCATCATAATAACTCCGGCCATGAAAGTCTAAGTCAAAATATGCATATAATTTATTTTGTTAGGTTAGGAAGGAAGAAGTAAGTGCACATTAATTTCTAATAAACTTTTGGGAATTTATTTCAAAGGTTGGTAATGCTGCACATGCTGCCATTTAGCAACAGCTCTATAAACTTTCTGTAGGACTTTTTAATTATTTTCCTGCTTTGTTTCTAGATGGTTTGCAATTATTTTTCACGTTTCATCTTTGACATTCCTATACTTCATTTTAAAAGTACAATTATCTCGAAATTTGAATATTCATTTTTTGTGATGTATCCAAAAGTGTATGGCACAGCAATTTCAATGCCAATATGTAGAGTTCAGCCCCCTATATTTGCTACATAGCTCAAGTTTAGAATACCTCAACCTATGATTTTCCATACTACATTCTTCCATCTTTACTAACATTTCATCCTATTTTAAACATTTTGCAGCAATACTTATAATATTATTTTACAATTGGATGATGTTATGCATCAACCAGCTATGTGCCATTATGTAAGTTTCGAGAAAAATATGTTTAAAATTTAAGTCAATCATCACTATTTATTGAAGCACAAACTAACAATACTGGATTTTCTTTGTTTGACAGTTGCACATCAACAATCTAAGAGTGGGAACATTTGACACTTAGCTGCATGATGTAAAATTTAGATTAGTGTTTAAGATCTGATTTCATAGCTGTTTGTTGCAAAACATAGAATCTGTGATAGGACTAATGGTGTTTACATTTTTCTTTAATACTAAGGCTATATTTAAAGATTTGGTGCTAAAAGTGTGTGTACACTTACTTCATAAGCTAGTGCAACAGATGGTATCAAAATATTTTAATGGTGCTTAGCCGGTTGATGCATAACATAGTCCAATTATTAAATATTTGGAAAAAGTGGACTATTTGTCTGCCATGAATTCTTCTAAGTTCTACAGAATCGCAGTGTGCATGCATAAGTTGCTGTAATGGTTAATGCAGCTTCCTTTAGATGGCTCTGAAGTCGGCATTACCAACTTTCAGAATAAATTCCCAAATGCTAAAAAATGGACATAAACTAACTTTCCATTTCCTAACCTAACAAAACAAATAACATGCATATTATTTAATAAACCATAAACTAATCTTATGTACACTAACTTGTCTCATCGGAATCCAACAAAATGAAGCAAATTTCTTGAAATATGGTTTAAAATTATTTGCAAATGTTGGTAACACCGATTTGAGAGCCATCTAGCGGATGTTATATGAAGCATTTGTGCATCTGTAGAATTTGATTCATAATATTTGCGTAATTATATAAATATTTAAAAATCGTAAGTAATTATTTTAAAATACAATAGGAAGTAACATTAAGAGGTTTGTTTAATAATTAAAACATTTTGTCTGTTCATTCTTACCTCTTAGACTTGTTTTTGTCGAACATATGTTTCAGAGCTTCTTAGCCCCATCATCAGCGATTACAGACAGAATTTTCTCATGTTGTCGGCCCTGATTCTTGATTCCTGCTCTCTTTGCCTCTGGTCCAATGAATTTACTAATGAGGTTCCTTTCTGCGGGAAAAAATCTATATACAGAAGAACAAGGAAAGAATTATGAACTTTGAAATTCCCGCAGAAAGGAACCTCATTAGTAAATTCATTGGACCAGAGGCAAAGAGAGTAGGAATCAAGAATCAGGGCCGATAACATGAGAAAATTCAGTCTGTAATCGCTGAGGATGGGGCTAAGAAGCTCTGAAACATATATTCGACAAAAACAACTCTAAGAGGTAAGAATGAACAGAAAAAATGTTTTAATTATCATAAGAAATGTTTATAAAAGGTTACAAAATGTTTAAAATAGCACAAAACATTAATATAAATGGTCTAAAAGTGTTTGGTGCAAACAGTGGCATAAGAATGTAGTATGGAAAATCGTTGCAGTCAAATATGTAACCTCAGCCAAATAATAGACTAAGTAATATACTCTGTGGAGAAAATAGCAACTCGCTACACTATTCTCTAACAGTGTCGTAATGCCAGTGTTTTGCATATTTAAATAAATATTTATAAATTGTAAAATAATGTTATATAAATTATTTGAAAAATGTTTAAAATGTTAGTAAATACACAAAAAGAGTTGCAGTTTACAAGAATAAACTGCAAAATCAAGGGAAAGGTAATGTACTGTTGAGCCCATTAGTGATTCTACAGAACTCAGAAAAATTCATTGATCAAGGTAATCTAAACTTTTTCCGCAACTATTTTAATAAAGTTAAGGAAAAACAGCACTTTAACTTACCCAATATATTTTTGGAAAAACTGCACTTAAACTAGCGTGAAATATTTTCAAAGTCCTATAGAACAACAGTGCATATGCACCAGAGTTTATAGAGCCAGCTATAACCCACAATTGAACCACATATCGATTATCATCCTCGATTACTATCCATCGCTATGAAATTTAAAAGACCAATATTTGCAATAAATCCCCAAATCTATGTTAAAAACATATTAATAATATTACAATTACCAAACGTTTATTAAAAATGGATGTACACTTACTTATCACTCCCTAATGCTGATCCGACCAGCGATAACCCAAAACAGCGATAGAAAAATCATAGACTAAGTAATATACTCTGTGGAGAAAATAGCAGTTAGCATCACAATATTGTCTAACAGTGTCATAATATTATGATTTGCATATTAAAATAAATACTTCAAAATTGTCTAATAATGTTATAAAAATTGTCTGGAAAAATTAAAAATATTAAATAATGTTAGTAAATACAGAAGAAGAGCTATAGTTTACAACAATATAACTGAAAACTCAAGCGCTAGTAGAAGTGCAGTTCAGCCATATTTTCTATAGAACAATAGTGTGCATGCGCCAGAGTTTATAGAGCCAGCGATAACCCACCATCGGATTATCATCCATATCGTATTAAAGTTTATCAGCTTACATTAGATGGCAGCACATCGCTGTGAAATTTGAATGAGCAATCTTTGCAATAAATCCCCAAATCAATTTTAAAGAAATATATTAATAACATTCAAATTCCCAAATGTTTATTAAAAATGGAATGGATGTACACTAACTTATCTCTTCGTAACGTCATTTCAACCAGTGATAACCCACCAGTGGGTTGTTAGTAGGTTATCGCTGGGTGTAACATTGGAAGAAGAGAGGGAAAAAGTCCAGTATTTGGCAGACACAAATTCTTCTAAGTTCCACAGAATCACAGTGCACATGCGCGAGTTGCTGTAATGATTAATGTAGCCTCCGGTAGATGGCTCTGCAGTCGACATTACCAACTTTGGGAATAAATTCCCAAATCCTAAAAAAAAATGGACGTAAACTAAGTTGCCATTTCCTAACCAAAGAAAACAATTTACATGGATTTTATTTATTCCCAAATGCTAAAAAAAATTAACGAAAACCAACTTCCCAATTCCTAACCTAATACAACAATTTACATGCATATTATTTAATAAACTATTAACTAATTTTACGTACACTAATACTAAATATGGTTTGAAATTATTTTCAAATGTTGGTAACTCCGATTTGAGAGCCACCTAGCGGATGTTACATGAGGCATTTCAGCGTCTCTAGAACCTGATGCACAAATTTTGCGTAATTTATAAATATTTAAAAATCGTAAGTAATGTTTATAAAATGGTTCCAAAATGTTTAAAATAGTACAAAACATGTTTGTAAGTGTTTAGTGCATCAGTGGCATAAGAATGTAAGTGTAGAATTATGTCTGCCAAATAATGGACCTCAGCCGAAGAGAGAAAAATCATAAGACTAAGTAATATACTCTGTGGAGAAAATAGCAGTCAGCATCACAATATTGTCTAACAGTGTAATAATGTTATTGTTTTGCATATTTAAATAAATACTTAAAAATTGTCTAATAATGTTATAAAAATTGTTTAAAATATTTAAAAAATGTTAGTAAATACAGAAGAAGAGCTATAGTTTACAACAGACATAAAAATCAAGGGCAAGTTAATTGCTGTTGAGCCAAAGTGAATTTTAATATAATGTTACCTGTGTGTCATCGCCATCAACACAATCAGTATCATCTTCCTCTTCGTCATCGCTGGACTGGTAGGAACACACATCCTCGGAAAGCTCCGAGTCTGATGTGGATGATGTCACTACAGCAAATATAACAGAATCACAATCTTCTTCAGCATCAAACACCACAAAACTGTCCTCACTATCTGTTGAACATTCCGACCAAAATCTGGATCGCATAGGAGACGTTTGTGCAACTTCATTCACTATTTTGCTGGGTGGACTACAAGTTTCATTAAGACCAGTAGCCGTGTGACTTTCCTGATGGTTTGAGATTTCTGGAGCATTATTCACTGGATCAAGTGTCTTTTTCTCACATTTCTTATTATCTACTCTTTGGGATTCCGATGTATAACTTTGCTTTCTATTATCAGTCTTTTGCTCATTTTTAAAATTTCCAGTTGGTTTAAAATTTCTATCATCAGATTTTCTCTGAGGACCAGAGAAAAATCTGGTATGATTTCTAAATTGTTTTATTTGTGGACTGCAATGATTCCGCCAATTATTAGAAATATTGCGAGAAACCTCACACCTCACAAAGTTTCTACGATTAGACAAATTCTTTCTTCGTGGCATGACTGGCAATGGAGATGGAACACTTTGCTTCTTTTGTTCTTGTTGAATGGCAAAAATTCTAGCAACTTCAGCGTATGACTGCTTTGAAACGTCTGATGATGGTCGAGAGGAAGAAGTAGATGAGTCTTGCGTTGAGTTTAGTTTTGGTGTTGAAATATCAGGTTTTACTCGAGTACTATTTAGTTTTGGTGACAAAATATCAGATTTTGCTAGACTCCTGTTTAGTTTTGGTGACGTATCAGAATTTGCTAGAGCACTGTTTAGTTTCGGTGACAAAATATCAGATTTTGCTAGACTCCTGTTTAGTTTTGGCGATGTATCAGAATTTGCTAGAGCACTGTTTAGTTTTGGTGACAAAATATCAGATTTTGCTAGACTCCTGTTTAGTTTTGGTGACGTAGCAGAATTTGCTAGAGTACTGTTTAGTTTTGGTGACAAAATATCAGATTTTGCTAGAGTTCTGTTTAGTTTCGGTGACAAAATATCAGATTTTACTACAGTACCGTTTAGTTTTGGTGACAAAATATCAGATTTTGCTAGAGAGCTATTTAGTTTTGGTGATGTATCAGATTTTACTAGTGTACTGTTTAGTTTTGGTGACAATACACTTTTTGATATATTAGGCCTGGTTGAATTTTCAAATACAACACAAGAGGGTGTCTTCTTCTTACAGAATGATTTAAAAACTTCCTGAGAAAATGTTTCACCAAAATTAAAACAGTTTTGAGGATGATTATGCGTACCACAGAACTCTGCTAGCTTGTCAAAAATAATATCCCACATTAGACAAGATTCTTTGCTTGAAGATCCAATTTGACTTTTACTACCAACAAATCCTCCAACCAACTGAGAAAAAGAAAATGCTGGAAACTGGTGATTGTACAAATCCTTGCGCGTCAATATATTCTCGCTTTTTACAAAATGTTTAGTATTTTCAGTGAAGCTATGCATTTTTCTAGCTATATTAAAACTGTTTGTAAAATTGTTGATTTCAAATGATGAATTTACAATTGGCTGTTCAAGTTTATGTCCAGTTATTTCTACAAATGACATTGTATTGGAATGATTAGCAACCATATGTGGTGTTTGATGCACCAATGTTTCAGAAGACATGAAAGATGTAAAATTTAGTTTATTTTCGGCACAATATGCAAGACCTGAGACCTCCATTTTAAAACATAGCACACTTATAATAAAATAGTATATTAAATGTAACCCCTTAAAAATTTAATGATCCTCTATTTACCAAAAAACCTGCCAACAATTCGCCATGTTAGGTCCTTAATTCACTAAAATGTTTATTTTGTACCACTAATAACACAAATACTGTTATCTGTCATCGAATCAAAAGGTCGCATCCAGGCAAGAAAATTGAGTGTTTTCTTTCCGCTAAGCAAGCAATGTGGTCTGTTCTTAATAACTTTCTTCCTAAACCTTCGAGGATACTTATCAGGCTCTGGAACACTTGTATATACACCACAGATAAAATGCTTCTGTACTTTTGTTTCTTGTACTTCTGAACTGTATTTTTCGGCTTTATTAGACTCGTAATTTTTCGTTATTAGCTCCATTTTGAATAAATAGCAACGTATCACAAATACTCAAACATTCTACTCGGCCATTTTAAAGTAACTGACTAATCGCGTCTCGTAATTCCATTTCCGTACGCAGCAATGTAAGACCTCTACAGTTAATGTATATAATATTTTCTCACGTTTTCTCGAAATCAATTAACAATAATTTTAATTAGTTGCTATTTTTTAACTTTATTAAATATATTATAATAATATATAAATTATATTTAAAGTGTATATAATTCTATAATATTGCACATGTTACATTATTATTGCAGAAAAAATATACATGCTATCTGTAGTAGCCTTTGCTATGAGTCTGACATCTATCGGGGAGAAACTAAAATTTCAAGAATAAGCCTCGGCGGTTGATTGCGACAGAATGCAAATTTAATACGTCAAAGTCCACCAACCATGATTTACCTCTTATCGCTCACGCACGCATGATTTTAGGAATTTCATCATGTCATTTTTATTTTCAATGGATACGGGTCGAGGACGATTCAAATACATTGTGGTTTATAACTTCTACTGTTAATGATATAAGATTTACGTTACTCTATCCTCGATTCCCGAATCAACCACTCAAACATTTTTTCGTATCCTATTACGAAGGTTGAATTTCAGATATAGATCTGTGTTCCTGAATATGCTGTATATTATGTTCTTGTTGGGGACTTTTATCCATGTTTCCCCAACTATGCTAGTTGTTTTATTTTTTTCGACATCTACGCATCTATCATCAATTTTTAATAATAATAATAATAATAATAATAATAATAATAATAATAATAATAATAATAATAATAATAATAAATAATAATAATAATAATAATAATAATAATAACAAAATGGATACAATAGCTATTAACCAGCTAAGTAACACGGACTGTGTTGTAGTAGAAATCATTACCAGCAACAAAAAATTTCACGCTGCGAGTTTATACTTCGATATCGAAAGAGACATAGAAAGAGATATACAACATATTGAAACTATAATACATCACGCAAAGGACTTTGGAGTATTAATCGCAGTTGACACAAATGCTAGGAGCATCACGTGGTTCGACAATAAAACGAATCAACGAGGTAAAAAACTTGAAGAATTTATAACTACCAGGAACTTAATAATAATTAACGAAGATAATGGAATCCCAACATTTGAGACTAGTAGAGCTAGCAGTCGAGTTGACTTAACAATCTCGACTTCTAATCTCTTTCAATCTGTTATTGAGTGGATCAGCGGAGAGGAGGAAAGTTGCTCTGACCACAAACTCATCTCTTTCAAAATAGCAGATAATAATGAATACAGAACACCTGGACAGAATAATTATCCACGATACATAATAAAAGAAGAAAACTTCCACAAATTCGATGAAAGCCTGATGGAGAGACGATCAGAGCCACGTTTAGTTGTACAACAAAAGATACTATAATTGTTGAAAAAGAACTAACAGAGAAACTTAAGAAAACAAATCACACAGATGAGGTCATAGAAGATTTCTTTTCCTGCATTCAAATAGCAAGTAGATTGGCATTCCGACCAAAGAATATATGTAAAAAAAGGAAAGGTAGATCTGTCCCTTGGTGGACAAATGAATTAACGATTCTACGTAAAAAGACAAACGCAATGAGGCGAAGATACCAAAGAACGCAGAACAATTCAAAACTAAGAGAAGAGAGAAAGAACCTCTACCAAGAAGGCAAACGGGCGTATCAAGCTAAGCTCCAAGAGGAAAAAACAAAGTCATGGAGAAGTGCTTGTCCAGTTACACCTGGATCCAATCCATGGAACGTAAGTTTACAAAAGCCTATCTGGAAAAACTAGAAATAAGACTTCCTTGACTACACTTAGGATGCCAGAAGGGCTATATACCAAGGACATGGAAAGTACAGTAAACATATCATGGATTATTTTGTACCTGAGGACAATGAAGGAAATGATAATAAATATCATTCAGAAATTAGACAACTTATAATAGACCCACCAGAAGAAGCAGATGACAGAGAATTCACAAAGGAGGAAATCCTCGCTGTGCTCAAGAAATTTGATCCTAAAAAAACACCTGGGGTAGATGGCATATCAAGTGACATACTACTACGAGTATTCAAACTTATCCCTAACTTATTTACAGAACTGTACAATACATGCTTGCAAAAAGGTTGCTTCCCAAAAATGTGGAAAAAATCAATAATAGTTCCAATCACTAAATCAGGCAAGGAGCATACTAATGAAGTGTCAAAATACAGACCAATAAGCCTCCTCAATGTAGCGGGAAAAGTACTGGAGAAGCTACTCATCGAAAGAATTCTACATCACATGTACAAGAATAAATTACTTAATAACAACCAATTTGGATTTACCCACAAGTAGGAACAATAGAAGCAGTAATGGAGGTTACAAAAACCATTAAACAGAGCCTGAATATAAAACAAAGTGTAGTTCTGATAAGTCTAGATGTTAAAGGTGCATTCGACGCGGCATGGTGGCCGAGCATACTATACAATCTAAAACAACTTAAATGTCCAAAAAATCTATACATTTTAGCACAGAATTATTTCAGAGACAGATCTGCAATGTTCTCAGTGAATACGCTTAGAGTTACAAAGGAAGTAACCAAAGGATGCCCACAAGGATCATGTAGCGGACCTGGATTTTGGACTATCATGTACAACTCACTGTTGAATCTTAACTTCTCAAATCACTCTAATGTTATCGCTTTCGCTGACGACCTAATACTTCTCTCAACAGGAAGTAACGACAATGAGGCAGAAAATTACGCAAATACTGACATAAGAAAAATAGAATTATGGGCTAACAATAACAAAATCACATTCAATGAATCCAAGTCCACAGCAATGTTAATATCAAGAAAAGGACCTCCATTAATAAAAATATCAGTGTATACGTCAACCATGAACGCATCAAGCAAGTTCAAGAAATGAAATATCTAGGAATCCACTTTAATTGCAAACTAAGCTTTGATAAACACATTGAGATAACAACTAACAAGGCTATGAGCCTAATGAACATGTTAAGAAGGGCAGCTAGATTGCAGTGGGGACTGGACATAAAGCATTAAGGACTATATACAATGGAGCAATCTTGCCTATGTTAACATATGGGGCCCCAATATGGGAGGAAGAATTAGAAAACAAAAAAATTAAAAAAGTTGAAGAGGGTTCAAAGAATTATAAATGTCACCATAGCCAAAGCCTATAAAACATTACCATATGAAGTATCTTGTATCTTAGCTGGAATTAAACCCATAACTATCAGTATACAAGAAACAGCCCAGTTATATAGAGCCATACACGATGACCACACAAACATTGACATACCACTCAAAAAGGAGGAGTGGCCATATCCGGCAGAAAGAATTAATGTGGGCGACATTGAAGAATCGAACAACTACAAAATAAAAATATACACTGATGGCAGTAAATTCCAAGGAATGGTAGGGGCTGCTGCAGTTATCTTGAAAAACGGAAAATTAGAGCATACAATAAAAGCCAAACTGTCCAATCGTTGCTCAAATAATCAAGCTGAACAGATAGGAATTCTTAAAGCTCTAGAAGCAATACCATCAATTGACCAAATCAGCTCTGAACAAGTCTTGTTGCAGTTTATACAGATAGTCAAGTTACTCTCGACCTAATTAAAAACAACTTCAAACAGGGATACATCATATCAAAAATAAGACAAAATAGCAAAACTCAGGGAACAAAATTGGATAGTACATTTCGGCTGGATAAAATCACATGTTGGAATTTATGGGAATGAAATGGCAGATCAATTGGCAAAACAGCTGCAACAGAAACCAGCGTAACCGTAGAATATACAAAAATACCTAAATCATCAATAGTTGCCCAAGTAAAAGAAGAAGGAACCATTAAATGGCAGAACGAATGGGACAACGCAGATAAAGGAGCCACATGTAAGAAGTTCTTCCCATCAGTCAGAGACAGATTAAAACTTAAATGTGAAATAACTCCAGAATTTTCTGAAATGGTAACTGGTCATGGAAAAAATAAATCACATCTTTATCGCATTGGAATATTAAACAACACAACCTGTCCATGTAGAAAAGCAATTCAAAAGTAGAACATCTCCTTTATAATTGTGAATTGCAGCAGCATTCTAGAAATAAGTTGAAAGAAGAAATCAGCAAAGAAGGAGGAACATGGCCTGTGACGGAGAAAGACCTAATACACAAATATTTAAGACATTTCAAAAAATATATAAAAACAATAGTGTACGAAAATGAGTGATTAACAAGTGACGAAGATAAAAAAAAAACATGTAAACAAAAACCAAATATGTGATGTTATGTAATGTTATGTTATCTGATTTTATGTTTGTTATGTTATGCATGTAATATTACTACGGTAATGGGGCATGCTGAAAAAAAAAAAAATAAATGAAAAAAAAAAAATAATAATAATAATAATAATAGTAATAATAATAATAATAGTAATAATAGTAATAATAATAATAATAATAATGAAGTTTTATTGTCTGGAAAACAAAATATCAATGTCGATAACCCGAAGAAACACCTTGTAATTAAGTGCAATATATGATAAACAGCATTAGAAATATATGAATTGAATTATATCTTTATACCTTACATTTTGTAATGACCAGTAGTTTTTGTTCAGGACGTAACTTTTTAGAATTCACACTTAGAAGAGGTATTATATAAGAATTTCATTAAATTCATCTGATAAACGAACGTTATACTGAAATATACTCAGGTTTTCTGTTCGCATAACTAACTCACCGGCCCCATATATATGGATTATTAACAAATGTATTAACTATTAATCCATATTTATTTCCCTGTAAGCCAGTCTACCTCGAAATTTCATAAGAGATTCATCAAATTTCACTCCGTTTAGTGAGTTTGAACTGAACGTAAGCTTGTCTACCTCGAAATTCAAGTGAAATATCTTCACTTGGAACATTTAAGGACAGAAACATTTGTATTCAAATACTCTACCACTGGTCTAATTTTGTAAATTCTGCCGTCTGTAATTACGGATCCGTTATCTTTCAAGTAAAGAAACCCCAAAATTAGGAATAAACTTTTTAAGGGCATAATTTTGCTGTAAATGAGCATTTCTAAAATTGCTCCAGTACCATTTTATGTTTTCTAACTTTATTTATTAGTACTAGTAAAATTCATATCAAATTCCGTTGAGGTGAAGTCATATGATGAAAGTTGAAAATTAAAATGTACCTGTTGGTAGGTGCCGTCGTCCTCAACTTTAAAATATTGTATATAAAATTAACTGGAGCGCTTTCAGAAGTTTTTTGATGATCTCGTACAATTATACGAGATCGTCAAAAACAAGTTAGTTGCTGCTACAAACAGTTGGAGTATACATCACCGTATACAACAACAACAACGAGTAGCGGAAGCTCAACCTGCCGAAGATGGAAGATAACTTCCGAAAGCGCTGTTAATTTTATATACAATATTTTAACAAAATTTGAGGACGACGGCACCTACCAACAGGTACATTTTAATTTTTAACTTTCATCAGTTGATTTATTAGGATGCATGGTGTAAAATAGGCCTATACTTCATCGGGGGAGTTTCTAAAAATGTTAAATTTTATTTTACAACCATGATATTCGAAATAAAAACATTGAAACTATATATATATATATATATATTACCATAATAAACACTTAAAAAATATTATTCTATAAATTATATCTATAATAAACTTTACATTGTACTAGGCCTACATATACAGTATGCTTTATATAAATTTGCAACAAATTTTACAGATGGCGAACAGATATTTTTAATCACTAAACATAAAGCCAACTTCTTACAGCAGTGAGTTTTAACACGAGTGTAGGTCATAGTTGAGCTGTTTGGACATTCTACCTGCTCACCAGGGAGACTCGTTGAAAGTGTCCAACGGGTTAATAAGCTATTAGTTTATGCTGATGATGTACTATTGGGTGATTGTATATGAAATTAATATTAATGGGGCGATTTTTTGAATAGTTATGAGAATAAAACAATTATTCCATCTTAATTCTTCTAGATAGCGAGGAGATACTAAAGGCCAACACACACACACACTATTGAGTAACACTATAAAATTGGGACTGGAAGTAAATATCAATAAAACTAAATATATGGTCACACGTAGAAATACATTATATAATGGAAATGGACAGCTGATGACAAATGAGAAAAATTTTGAGGTAGTGGCTGAATTCAAATACCTAGGAACAATAATCACAAATAAGAATGAGATGCACAAAGAAATTAAACATAGGCTCAATTCTGGAAATGTGTGCTATTATGTATTACAGAGACTCTTGTCATCCCAACTCCTTTCAAAAAACAAACAAAAATATATAAAACTATTATTCTACCAGTTATATTATATGGATGGGTTGCAAGGGATAGTGACGTGCATTCCATAACCTCTCCTATCCAAATCTCATCCTCAACCTGCTTGTGGTGCAATCTGCTATTACAAATGAGGCTCTGAGGACTGAGTACTGGCGGTATAACGATATAGCAGGATTTTAATACCATAATAAATATGAAAGTTTTAAGTTAATAATTTTATATTTTAAAATTCTTTTAATATTTAAATATAACTTAAATATAGAAAAACATCTAAATAATTAATTGTTGAATAAAAATGTCTCAATAACAATTAAAGAAATTGTATTATATAACAGTCTTTCTAAATAATGCTTTTAAAATTGTGTCTTAAGTCATTGTTGTCTGAAATATAAAGCTTTCTGTTATAACTGTAATAGGAACACCTGCTTAACTTAATATTTTTAAATAAAAGTATACTAAATTCTGATTGGATGTTAAAAACAATTAACTTTTTGATTTAACAAATCAAATTTAAACCTGGTATTTAATGGACCATTAACCAATAGAATTTAAATATAAAATCATGCGATGTAATAATGTTCTTTAAAATTATAACAGAATTACACTAGCCAATCTGGATAGAATTTTCATCAAGGATAGAAGCAGTAACAGCTCTCCTGATAAAATGTGATATTTAATACCAGAAAAATAGTGGATCCAAGAAAAGAAAATAATTTAATTTTAATTGACGGTGAAGAATAATACCACATATATTTACTTGATCTGCTGGGAAATTAAATAAATTTACAACTATTTCTACAAGAATCAGTTATTAGTGATTTTTAAAGTGTTTTCCTATCTAGTGTACCAACTTCGACCTTGAGAAGAGAATCCAGCTGTACCGGAAAATCAAACCCAACCTGAACCAGTAATTCTTATTTATTATTTTGGGACACTATTCCTTCAAAATGTTACTACAACATTGGGCAATGAAGAGAGTAAGCTGCTTCAAAACATCATCATAACATGGGAAAGAATTACTTCATCAAAATTGCGCCCACAACGTGGAAAATAATGAAGAACTGACTAAAATACTTCTTCAACGACATCACCTTAATGTGGAGGAAATGCAACATTTGTGGGAACCCCACAATAATACCCCTCTGGGCCAGCAACCCATTGGACGAAAAAACTTACATTTGCTTTCAAGTCTCAAACCAAGCCTCGGAGGGAAAATTCCTCTTTGAGACCGTAACAGGCCACACGGCCTAATACTTGCATGGATGATACTATGTGGATGTGAAACATGGACTCTTTACTTTAAGGGAGGAAAGGAGATTACGAGTATTTGAAAATAAAGTTCTTAGGAAAATTTTTGGACAAGAGAGGACAGGTGAATGGAGAAAACTGAATAACAGTGAACTACATGGTCTTTATAGGAAGCCAGATATAATAAGAAGAGTTAAGTCTCGTAGATTGCGATGGACAGGACTTGGGCACGAATGGGGAATGAAAGACATGCATGGAAGCTTCTTGTAGGAAAACCAAAGGGAAAACGCCCAGTTGGTAAACCAAGAATGAGATGGGAGAATAACATTAGCTATGACTTGAGGGACGTAGATTATACAGGGAATGATTGGAAAATATTAGCTCAGGATAGGGATGTATGGAGAGCTTATGTCCACATGCCAATGAGTTAGCTATTAATAAATAATACAACACATCTTAAAACTGATATAATTTTCAAATACTTTATTGAAAGATCTTTGTAGGGTATCACAAACAAATAATAAAAAGTGCACAACATTTATAGAAAAACCTGCTCAGTAAAAGCTTAAATAACAGGTCAGTTCAACCCTTAAATTCTTACATGATATGAGTACAAAAATACTAAATAACAAAAGAAATTAATAAATTACAGTTTACCAAAAGATGGAGTGGGAGTCGACATCCAGGGCTGAGAACATAGAATTCAACAGCCTGATAATGATATGCAGGTGCATTGAAACATGTCCAAAAAAAAACACAATGTTTTAAGAGGTAAGATAATATAGACTCACCTTATTTATTAATAAAAAAATAATTACAATAAACACAGTGATAACATTTTCATAAGGTTCACATTCTCAAGAGAGAAATGATATGAAAAATTGTAAGTATATAAAATTTCTAGTATATATAAAAGGTGTTTGGAAATTTCTATTACAGACTTCCAGGGCTTGTAGAGGGGACTGAGTAGATAACACTTTCAATAGGAACCTTTGTCTGGAAATGTATTGTTCCCATGTATCTTTGTACATATAATTCTTCTGTACGTGTGTGTCACTGAACTCCTCGTAAACGATGGGACCAATTTTGATGAAATTTTTTGTGTGTGTCTGATTGAATCCCTTGATGGTTTAGATTCACAATTGGACCTTCAAAAACCATTAGGTGTAGGAATTCGCCTGAAGTGAAAATTTAAAAATCACTCTATCGGTCACATTTTTTTTTGTTTCACAACCAAACTCAGTATATCATATTAAAATAAACCGAGGTAGGTATTATTTAAAAAAAAAAAGCAAAATCCGACAATTACAAGCGGTGGTTTACTTGAAACCCAAAATTAAAAACTGCGTAAACAACTCGACTGATTTTGATGAAATTTTTTTGTGTGTGTTTGAATGGGTCCCTGGATAGTTTAGATTCACAATTGGACTTGGTATGTGGCACTGCAATAGAGTTACAGGATTTTTTTTTAATGTCAGATGTGTAGTCAACTGCATTACCGACATATTCCATGCAACAACAATGTGACATCTTGAGCCACAACAGATGGCAGTGAGGACTTTACTTGCAAACTTTTCAATCAGTGAATTTTATGGTAAAAAAAAGTAACATTTTTATCAGGGCGGACAGAGGCTAATTGGGATTTCCGGATCTCTGATCAGGTCAAAAACCCTGAAGGAATTGACATTTAACCTGTAGGATGAACTTCGGGGAAGTCCAGAGGGACTAACTTAGCCAAATCCACTCTCCTCACCTCCAAGTTGGGGTCAATTATGACCTTCTTAAGATCTTTTAAGATGAAAAAGAGAGAGTGGGGTGTGGAAAGAAACACGAAGCTACTGCACCTATATATTCCTAGTAAAGCTGGGAAGCTTTCGAGATGTGAATACGGAGAATGATGGAACGTATAAAATGGACAGACAAAATAAGAAATAAAGATGTGCTAGACAGTGTGGATGAAGGAAGAAAAATGCTGGAACTCATAAAGAAGAGGAAAAGAAATTGGATTGGTCACTGGCTAAGTAGAAACTGCCTGCTGGTGGATGCCCTAGAAGGAATGGTCAATGGAAAGAAAGTTAGAGGCAGAAAAATACATCAGATGATAGACAATATTAAGATAAATGGTTTGTATGCAGATACAAAAAGGAAAGAGTGGAAAATACTGAGTTTGCAGTGAAAGACCTGCTCCTGGGCAGAACACTATGTATGTACCTATGTAACATAATGTTAGTCAAGTCATAAGTAGCAGTTTATTGGTTAGATCTGTTTTTGGGGCAATTATTCAATTAATTAAAATTGCTTTTGATTTATCCCCAGCAAACGTGAGAGTTTCAAGCACTTAGGTCGGTATTCAGAAACCAATCTTTATGCAAAGTGCTACTCTTTCCCCCTCTCTATGAAGCAGAGAGTATTCATAAAACCGTTTTTTTTATGAATATTCTCTACATCATAGAGAGAGGGAAAGAGTCTCTCTTTGCATAAAGATTGGTTCCTGAATACTGGCCTTAATGTACCTGCAGCATGAAAATGGTATGTTTTGAGACAGTTTCCTATTCAAAATGTTATCTGCTCAGTCCCTTCTACAAGCCCAAACACCCTGTGTGTGTATGTATATGTAGATATAAGGGTGCAGGGTAAAAACACCAGTAAGTCACTTTTTCCATGAAACCTAAAAAACAAACTTTTAATTATACAAATAATCTGATATGCCAAAAAATGTTTGAGGTAAATAAACCCATAATTAAATTGTTACTTTTACTAATTCACATTTCTAAAACATAGTCCTTTCTATGGAGAAGCTAATGTCACCTGAAACTCCATTTTGACAAAAAAATAACTTTGAAATTCATCGGAGAATATTTTTTGGCAACTCACCTCATAGATTTCATGTTTTTCACGATACCGCAGTTGTAAACATAATAACATTCATCTTGAGCCACAACTCCGACTGATGAAATTCTTCGGCCATCAACTCTTCTATTGTCACCATCTTCAGTGCTGCCATCTATGATTGAATTTATGAACTTCAAAGTCAAATTCAGTTCATTAGGAATATCAAAATTCATTGATCTATATTTATTTTTCTGAATGTATTCTTAACGAACCAAATTTGACTTTGAAGTTCATAAGTTCAACCATAGATGAAGATGGTGACAATAGAAGAGTTGATGGCCGAAGAATTTCATCAGTTGAAATTGTGACTGAGGATGAACAAGATTACATTTGAAACTGCAGTATCATGGAAAACATGAATTCTATGAGGTGAGTTGTTTAAACAAAATGTTCTCCGATGAATTTGAATGATAATACCTCATAATGTTTACTTCCCAACATTAATTTAATATAAAAAATAACTTACCTTTCTTTTTTCCAGCACCCTTTACATATAAAAGTAATTCATTGAGAAATATATATATGTAGCAAAAGATATAAAATGCAAAAGATATAAAATGAAAAATGATCGAGACAGCACATGTTAAAAATATAAAAAAATAAGTATTATTCTAGTTTTGTATATCAGTTAATTCATAAAACATATCAAGAAAACCTAAAACATAACCAGATTATGTCTGATTAGAATCTTAGCTAATTTATATGAAATATTGTTGCTTATGGACGGAAAATAAAGTAATATCTCTGATATAATACTCTGTTGGAATGTCAAAATACTTAGTGATTGAACATGATTTTATTAGCAGCGAACAATCACAGATTTAGGCAAGTATTTCTACAAAAATCACACACTAAAACTCAGACAGGCTCCTGTTATTCGTGATTTTTTTAATACAATACAAGCCTTTCTTCCTCTAAACTACAATTTGGAATGTCTTGTAAAAGAACTAAGTTCATTAAATACTGTATGATTCAGCAACCCATTTTAAATGGGATATATTGATATAACACTACCAATCCATTCAGTTCAGAAGAATTAGTCAGATCAAAGGATAAACTAATTATTGTATTTTTTGGAGGTACTGAGTTTTGAAAGTAAGTCCTCATTTGCATTGATTTGTGGAGAAAGGATCTCAGTCCATTATTTTTTACAAAACAAAGATTTTATGTTAGGAAATCAGAGCATACTATAGACCAGTTCTGGTAACTGTAGCCGTCTTTGTGAAACCTAAGGCATGTGGCAGGAGGGAAGCAGTAGCCATGCAAAAAAACATTTTCTTATTAATAACAATAACAAAAAATATTTTTTTAAAATACAATAGGAAGTAATATTAAGAGGTTTTATTTAGTTGTTTCTTGACTCACCTCCTGGAGGAGACCATTGGACATCAGTTGTGAACGTGAACAGCATTGAGAATGTCACAAAAACAGTGACGAAATCTAGATATGCAAGGGAGTTAAAAAGTATGAGGTGAGTCAAGAAACAATTAAATAAAATTAAAATAAACCTCATAGTGTTATTTCGTACCTACATAACTTAATTAAGAGGTTTGTTTAATAAAATTAAAACATTTTGTCTATTCATTCTTACCTCTTATAGTTGTTTTTATCGAACATATGTTTCAGGGCTTCTTAGCCCCATCGCCAGTGATTACAGACTGAATTTTCTCTTGTTGTCGGCCCTGATTCTTGAGTTGTGCTCTCTCTGCCTCTGGTCCAATGAATTTACTAATGAGGTTCCTTTCTCTGGGAATTTCAAAATTCACAATTCTTTCCTTGCTCTTCTGTATGTACATTTTTTCCCATATGGTGATTTAATTTTTGTTTTCTAACAGTTTTAATAATTTTGTGTTTACATCTATTTTTTGTTTTTCTGACCTAACGTGAGCAGCCACTGCAGATTTTTCTACTTCCCCTTTTTTTACATTTCTTATGTATTCTTTAGTTTTAATGGTTAAATTTCTTGTTGTTTTCCCTATGTTTATCTTATCACAGTTTGCACATTTTATTTGATATATTCCTGATTATATATTTGACAAAAACAACTATAAGAGGTAAGAATGAATAGACAAAATGTTTTAATTAATAAACTAGATAGTTATAAAACCAACACTATTCTGTAATGAACACTCCAAACATATGAGAAAACATAAGTATTCACTGACACAGAACCAGTAGATAAAACAATTCAACGTATAGTAACTATTATGTTTTCAAAACTGAGTGTAGTTGCTGGCAGTACCTGCAACTCGCCCACCCCTTTTACCGTGCCATACAACATAGACCCCTCAAATGCGGCTACAGAAGCCAGAACTGAACTATATATCTGAGTTATATTTGAAAAGAAAAATTATACGCTCAGACTGGGGTTTGAACCCAGGACCTTTGGCTTTCTAGGCCAATGCTCTACCACTGAGCTACCTGAGAAACTCCAATCTAAACGCAAATTTTTCTCTTATACACTGTTAATTCCCGATCGCCGAATGCTATGAGCATTTGCTCGATCCCACAAATGGCAACTTCTTGTTTAAAAAGACATTTATTGGGAATTTAAACACTACTTTATAAAGCCAGAAGGGCTTCTTTTGATATTTTTTATTATTAATTTAATACTTCTCACTGAAGGATAAATTACATTTGAAGAGAAAAATTATACGTTCAGACTGGGGTTTGAACTCAGGACCTTTCTAGTGTTTACATAACAAAAGGACTCTTCTGTTATGAGTGTATTATGAACAGTATTCAAAGAAAAATGATCACTTCTTGCAGTCACTGATATCATCATTTCTTAAAGAAAATGAACTGAGGCCATTTCTAGATGATGCAATTCATTTATGCTAGTATTTAGGCCAACAATTTCCTAATAATCAATCAAATTTGTACTGAATTTATAGTTTTTGTTAAAAAGGCAATTCTTGTATAAATGAAAGTTATGTGAAATTCTAGTTGTGTATGTAGCTGCTTTTTTTCAGTGAATAAAATTCATTAAGACAATTTGTACAGTACAAATGCAATACTGAACTTGTAAAAGTTAGGCAACTGTTAAATTATGTCAACTTAAAAATATATTCTCAACGTTTTTATATTAAATCTGTCATTTACATTAAAGAACAAATTAAAATTTAAGACAAAAAAGTCAGCTAATCAGCTTGAACCTAGGATACCCTTTTTTTTTGTACCCGTGCTTTTATCCATTGTTCTATTAATAACCAATAAGAAATTGAACACCACAGATAGTAAAAAATCTGGAAAGTATCAAATTAGTTGTAAAGACTGCAATAAAGTAAATAGGAAAAACAAAAAGGAATTTGGACACTCGCACGAAGAAACATTTTAGAAATATTAAAAATGATGAAATTGAAAATCAGCTATTGCAGCACATAGTTTGTTGGAGAGTCATAACATTGAAAAAAAAGGACAAACTTTTAAAACATTTGGAAAAACCTTTAGAATTGACAGTTGGGAGAAGATATATATTCAGAAGAACAAATTTAGATCCATGAATTTTGAAATTCCTGATAAAAGGGACCTGATCTCTAGTTGATCAAATCAACACCAGATGGCAACATTATAGATGGAGATTCCAATGAAAATCTGGTAGTCATAATGTCGGTTGAAAATGAGAGAGATGGTTCTGTTGAAAACTGCATTTCCCGTGTTTAAGAAAACATGAACTATGAAGTAAGATGTAAAAAATTACTCATTCATTAATGAATTAAGAACCTCATAATGTTATTTCCCATATTTACCTATGAAATCATTGTCAATTCTTTCTAACTCAGAAAGAATTGGCAATGATGCCTAAGGCATAAGAGAGTTTTCAAAAATGCTACAAATATGAGGTGAGTAGTGCATATCTAACTCAGATTATCTTAAGAGAACAATTTGTCTAAATCAGGAGCCTAGATAGCTTAATGGATAAAGCACTGGAACAGAGATCCAGGTTAACTCTAGCTGAAAATTTCTCTCTTAAATATTAATTTGTCCTTTAATGTAAATGACAAATTTAATACAAAAACATTGAAAATATAAGCTTTACTAGCTAAAAAAATGTAATGTTGAAAAGACTAATAAACATTAAAAATATAATATCAACTATTACATTATTTTTCCTACCTTAGTTACCAATAAAAAAAAAAGAAGCACTATCAGTAGCGGCCCAACATATGCTGCAGTGCTGGTGATTTGAAGAAAAATCAAATATCAAATGGTGCCTTTTTTATCTTGCCATTAATACACTATACTTGTTCCACCAGGGGCACGCCGTAGCGTAGTGGTTAAGGCACTGCGCTACAAGCCGGAAGGTCGAAGGTTCGAGTCCCAGTGGGGTCAGGATTTTTAAACTGACCCAAACCCTCTGGCGGCACTATGGCCCTGGGGTCGACTCAGCCTCTAACTGAAATGAGTACCAGACGCTTGTTCTGGGGTAAAGGCGGCCGTCATGCAGGGCTGACAACCCGGCTGACATCAAGTGCCAATTGTCAAGAAAAAGTGGGAGCCTTAACCTCCTACTACCCCAAGGGCCTCCTGAGGCCTGTAGTGGGATCACTTTACCTTACTTGTTCCGCCATCTTTGGGGTCATGTCTGTGAGGGTACAATGCTCAATGGCATTGTTGTTCAGGAACACAAACAATGAATCAGGTTAAGTTATGTAGGTAGGAAATAACACTATGAGGTTTATTTCAATATTGTTTAGTTGTTTCTTGACTCACCTCATACTTCTTAACTCCCAAGCAGACTCGAGTTTCTTCACTTCATTTGTGACATTCTCAATGCTGTATTATGTCCAACGGCATTGAGAATGTCACAAATGAAGTGAAGAAACAACTAAACAATAATGAATCAGGTTTTTTTTGAGACTAGAAACATCTTACCAGTCTGGGCAAGCTGAAGATGATATAGAAGATTATATCGAAACATGTTTGAGAATAAATCAACATTAATTTGAGGTAAGATGTTTCCAGTCTCAAAAAAAAAAAACTCAAAATATGACTTCCTAAAATAAACCATTAAATACATGCAATGGCTCAGATAGCTCATATTTTTCTCCCCAACCTCTGATTAATGAGCTTTTTGGTATAGTATATAAGTTTATAAAATTTATAGTGGATCCATAGACTTACACTCTTCTTCTTCATGTAAGCCCATGTTTCCCTTAACAGAGATTTAGGCACTCTCCCCCTACAGGGAAGAATTTGAACCATACTAATTTAGTTACATTTGTTTTCGTATAGATGTCATTTGAGTGGTCAGTGTTCTGCCTCATACTGACATCTAGGAAACCAAGTACACTGTTCTTATAAAATTTTATTTACAGCAGGCTATACAAAGTGGGACCATAAAAAAAATGAGGAAATGATTGAAGAGTTGGGTGTTGAACCCATTCTCTGTCATATACAAAACTACCAGAATAACTGGAAAGTCCATCTTCAATGAATGCCATCTCATAGAATTAAAAAACCATGCTTCTTCACTGCCCCCAAGGGCAAAAGATTGCTGGGACGTCCAAAAAAGTGCTAGATGCAAAATTCCTCTTTGAGACCTTAACAGGCCACATGGGTTAATACTTGCATGGATGATGATGCATTTAAATTTGGTTTTTGACCCATCTCAGTTACTGAAGATGTGCAATGCTTTCATTTTTGTTTTCGGGTCAGTGAAGCCAAATTAGAATTTTTTTTACTTTTCTCTTTTTAAATGGATGTAACTTATAATAAATATTTATAGCACATACATAAATTCTCAGCACTGGCCGCCACTGCTTCTTCTAAGATAATACAAGGTATTAAAAATCAAATTTGTAGTTGGTGTAGAAAAGTGTATAAAGTTACAAATACCAGTAATATCTACAGTTAATATCAAATTTAAAACTAACAATATCAAATTTACAATATTTTCAATTTTCTATCAGAAAAATATAAAATGATATTATGCTCTGAAGGAAACACCTTGAAACTAACATCTTGTACTTTGAAAGTGTTTGGTTTCTACTTTCCTACTTCAAGCTGAGAAACATTTTCAAGGGACTTACTGCTAAAACATTACATAAATATCAAATTTCATTATTATTTATGATTTCTCAACCTTCAGCTGTAAACAATACAGAATTAATTATTCCACATCAGTTCTTCATATTCTTCTGTAAATAATTGTACTTATATAGACTTATATGAAAGAGGACAACTTTGTTTCACATGTATACAGGATGATCGACAATGATCCTTCGAAACTCACAATTTGGGAAAAAATTTACATATGCAAAAATGAAAATACAACTATGAATTTTGAAATACCCGGTTATAAGGAGAGAGGATTGATTTGGAAGTTCGTCGGCCAGCCATTAGATGGCACGGAGGTCAGTCTGCAGGATAGAAGGCTGTTGGACGTCATTTGTGAACGTGAAACAGCATTGAGAATGTCACAAATGATGTGACAAAACCCTGGGTTTGCTAGGAGTTATGAAGTATGAGGTGAGTGAAAGAAAAAATAAACAATATTAAAAAACCTCATAGTGTTATTTCCTATCTACATAACTTAATTCCTATAATACTTCAATGTAATGTGTGTTTTGAACTGCTGTAAACATAAAGTTATTTTCTCCATTTCAAAAATGAATAAAATGGAGAGGTTCAGCAAGTAGCACTATGAATCCGTAAATTAATGAGAATTTTTTTACATCTTACCTCATATTTTATGTTTCTTTAAACACGGGGACTAGTTTTCAAGAGAACCATCTCTCTCATTTTCAAAACTAGTTCCCTTGTTTAAAGAAACATAAAATATGAGGTAAGACGTAAAAAAAATGACTCATTAATTTACGAATTCAGAACCTCATAATGTTATTTCCCATAAGCACTATGAATCTTCATTGAAAGATTACAATAATATTGTTTTGCCATAGCAATACACAGGTAGAATTTCAGAAATGTTTGAAAGCTATGAGCCAGCTTCGTTGGCTTGATGAACATGCTCTTCACTTTATCAATTGAAGTCTGTCGCTGTGGCGTAGTCGGTAGAGTCCCTACCTTCCACTCTGACGACCCGGGTTCGATTCAGGGCAGGGTAGGAGATTTTAAATCTCCACCTTGGGTCTGGGTGTATGTCCTGTCCTTGTGTCTATATGTGAGAATAAAAGAAAGGTAACAAAAAAAGGTAAAACAAGAAGGAAAAACAGTGTAAATGAAAAAAAAATGTGTAAAAGCCAGCTTTGTTGGCTCATTAAACTTGCTTTGCCCCTTATCGATTGTACAGACCTGAACTAACCAATCATATAAATTGAATATATTCGATCTTTAATGCTGAAAATCGATGTGATGTGATGTAAATAGCAGGAAAATAAAATTACAGAAATGTAAAAGCAAGGTTTTTAATACATTGTGAATATAGGAAAACTGAAGGGACCTTTAAAGAATGTTGTAAAAGGCGGGAAAACGTTAAATGTGGAAACATAAAAGAGGGGTAATACCATATAAAGAAATGGACATGTTTAGTTTTCAAAATTAAAAGCTCCCATATATACCTTATATGCATTTTTTAAACAATACAAAAATAGCACAATCTGCAAAACTGTTAAAACTGCTATTCAAATAGCAAGTATTAATTAATGTTGAGTTGTTTTTGACTCACCTCATACTGTTATTTCCTACCTACATAACTTAGCAAGTATTAAACTTATAAAAATTGTTAGACAAAGATGTCTGCGTGGAAAATGATAAAAATGCTACAGCTGTTAAGAAGGCTGAGATATCATGTACATTTACTTGAGAGAAGCTAATATGGCTACAGATATTGCTATTACCAACCCACTCTCCAGGCTCTCGTTTGCTCGTGAGCTTTCCCAGATCAAACCTGCGTAATTAATGTTTGGAATTGAAGTTTCTGAAACAAACATAAATAACATTAAAATAACATTATCAACTAATTATGAAATTAAGATTTAAAATACAATTTTTTACACCTCACCTCATATCCAGTCTTCTAATTATTGCAGTTTCAAAGCCTTTGGCAGCTTCATCTTCAGTAATATCTCGTCGACTGATGTTATATCAATCAGAAGAACTGCTTCTTCTTCCCTCTGTTGGTGGACAGATAAACCTCTGGATCCAGTCAGAATCTGCGTGAATTTCGAAGTTCATATGAACAGAGGAAAGAAGTAGTAGTTCTTCTGATCGACATAACATCAGTCGACGAGATATTATTGAAGATGAAACTGCCAAGGCTTTGAAACTGCAGTATAATTAGAAGACTGGATATATTAAGAACTAACCAACTAACTCACTGGCTCTATTGAACCCACAGGTTCATGGCCACACAGACACAAGATCTCCATACATCCCTATCCTGAGCTATTGTTTTCCAATCATCTCCTGTATAATCTACTTTCCTCAAATCATGGATAATTTTATTCTACCACCTCATTCTTGGTCTACCAACTGGACATTTTCCTTCTGGTTTTCCTACCAGAAGCTTCCAAGCACCTCTTTCATCCCCCATATGTTCCACATGTTCTGCCCATTGCAGTCTAAGACACTTAACTGCTCTTATTATATCTGGTTTCTTATACATATCATGTAGCTCAGCGGTTCCCAACCTTTTTTTTTTTTGACTCGCGAACCCCTTCCACAAAAATCTGAGTTGGGTAAACTACTGACTTTTAAAAATACATACAGTAGACATACACAAAATTTAATTCCAAGCAAAAGGTAACCTTAAATTAACTTAACACTTAACGGTTAAAACCTAAAGTTATTATAGTTATGGCTTAAAAATTACACCTTGTAGGCCTAGTTGTAGCAAAATCAAATGCATTCCTAACATTGTTACATAACTGTTAATTATGCATTTGCAGTAAATATTAATTTACTATGGAAATAATGTGATAAATTCCTGATATTACAAATATGCAACAAGGGGCATTAGAGGGTTAATTCTATTTTAAAATAATAGTGATAATATTATTATAATTATTATTATTACAATGCTGCAGAAATTAAGGAAATAATAATAGACCTAACCTCGAAACCTGTCATTATGGAAAAGTTTTGGCGAACCACAGATTGGGAAACGAAGATGTAGCTCACTATTATTTACTTTTCTCCATTCACCTGTTGTTCATCTCTCTCTGATCCAAAGAACTTTATTCTCAAATACTCGTAATCTTTCCTCCCTTTAAGTAAGAGTCCATGTATCATCTTTTCTTCAAAACCATTCTCTTTTACTATTTCTAATATGTGTTTTTTCTCTTTATTCAAATTTTCTGTGTTCATGGGAACATTTACAAGTCTGTATGTTAAACTATTAAATACTGCCTGTTTATGTGCAATACGGTTGAAACCTATTGCTTTAATATAATTATCAATGTGTCTTTCTTTCCTGTAAATTCCAAATTCTATTTTTCTTTTTTCTTCATTTCTCTTCAATTTAAGGTCTAAAAATGGAATTTCTTGGTTATTTTCAACTTCCATGGTAAATTTAATTGTTTTATTCATTATTTATTTATTCATTCATAATGTAAACACCTAAGTGTTATATTTAAATTAATATTGGGAAGTAAACATTATGAGGTTATATCATTAATAGTGAGTGGAGAACATATTTTAATCGACTCACCTCATACATTTTCAAACTTCTTTGATACCGACGGTTTCAGACAAAATCATGTCCTTCTTCAGTCATGAGTAGAAGCCATGACTGAAGAAGGACATGATTTTGTCTGAAACCGTCGGTATCAAAGAAGTTTGAAAATGTATGAGGCGAGTCGATTAAAATATGTTCTCCACTCACTATTAACTTAAGTGTTACCTTAATGTTATAGATCTTGCTTTCTAACATTTGGGTTCTTGGCAGGAAATCTGACTGCAATTACCAGAATTATTTACTGTTAATATTGCAGTCTGATACCGTATTTTACGGACCATAGACACACTATTTTCTTTGAAAAATTGCCTCCAAAATTCAGTGCGTCTTATACTCGAAATTAATATAAAAATGTCCAGTGTTTGATTTAAAATTCCCACCAGTCTTAATAATAGTCATATATTCAATGCTGCAGGAATTATCTCTATCTGGCAACATTGGATTCAACGGGCAGCAGCAGTGTACTGATGTGATGAACATGAGTTGCGGGGATTCATAAGCTTGCTAACACTATCTCCCTCCCGCCCCGCCATCACAAACCCAGAATACTGTATAGCCTACGATGCCAGTGAACTTGAACAAATGAATGATGGATGAAACCTAACATGAATTCATGCGACATACAATCAAACAAGTGTGTCAGTGGATAAAAAAGTTTTTTTTTAAATTTTAGTTGAGTTGTTTCTTGACTCACCTCATACTTAACTCCCTTGCGATCCAGATTTCGTCACTGTATTTGTGACGTTCTCAATGCTATTCACGTTCACAACTGCTGTCCAATGGTCTCCTCTGAGAGGAGACAGTTGTGAACGTGAATAGCATTGAGAATGTCACAAATAATACAGTGACGAAATCTGGATCGCAAGGGAGTTAAGAAGTATGAGGTGAGTCAAGAAACAACTCAACTAAATTAAAATAAACCTCATAGTGTTATTTCCTACCTACATAACTAAAAAAGTTGTTGTCTAGAGTGAGAGAAGACATTATTGTTAAATCTTTCAAGAAGTGCGGTGTAAGTAACGCTTGCGTTGGCAGTGAAGACCTTCTTATATATGAAGAGGACAACGATGAAGAAGAAGAAGAAGAAGAAGGAGGAGAAAGTTCAGATGATGATTTTCAGGGATTTTAAAGATCAGAACGGTTTTATAAATTAAGATTTTTTTTTTAGTCTGGCTTTGCAATCTAATAATAAAAATGGTAAATATGTTATTTTTTAAAAAAATTGCTTAAAATGAAGGTGCGACTTATAGTCCATAAAATACAGTACTTAAGATTAAAGAAAAGAACTTACCTTATATCAGGAATATCCTTTGCTGTATCCAAGCAGTTTTAAGGAATTATGCTTTGGTGCAGAGCTATGCCTCAAATCGTCATGGGGAAACAAATTGTGCCACAGAATGTCTGATTGTCTAGGAAGGTGGATACCTTAACCTACTGGTACCCCAAGGGACTGTAGTGGGATCACTTTACTTAGCTTACTAGTGATATTATACGGTATATAAAACCTATTTTGGATGCCTAAATCTACATTTTTAGAGCCTAAGTATTTAATGTCTACTTATTATCATTAATTTAAGATTTAAATGAAAATTCTTTATAACGCACCTCATATCAAGTCTTCTAATTAGACAGGTTTCAAATTCTACGTGATTTCATCTTCACTAATATCTTGAATGATGTTATGTCATTCAGAAGAACTGCTTCTTCCTCCCTCTGTTGGTGGACCAATGAACATTATCCAATTGAGGCTGTATTCATTCTCCAGTGCCAATCTTATATTTTTTTTTAAATTTATAGTACTTCAATGGATGCTAAAATGATAAATTTGAAGAAGGAAACAAATCGGGAATTTATTAGATCAAATGCAGAGAGTGACAAAATTTATATAGGAAAAACAAAAAGAAATTTGAAAATCAGGGTGAAAGAATATCTTAGAAATGTCAAAAATGGTGAAGTTGAAAAGTCAGCAGTAGCTGCTCATGCCGGTGTGAAAAAGCATCTAATTGATACAAAAGCTAGTTGAATTAAACAAATAGAAAAAATAAAAAGAGCTCATGGTTTGGGAACCTCTGAATCAAATCAAATTCCCCAGGAGTTTCAAAATTCTTAAGTTTTTCTTTTTTAGATGTGGATTTTTTCCCAAACCATGAGTTCTTTTTATTTTTCTATTTGTTTAATTGAACCAGCTTTTGTATTGATTAGATGTTTTTTTCAGACCAAGCATGAGCAGCTATTGCTGACTTTTCAACTTCACCATTTTTGACATTTCTAAGATGTTCTTTCACCCTGGAGTTCAAATTTCTTTTTGTATTTTCTATATAAATTTTGTTACTATCTCTGCATTTGATCTGATAAATTCCCAATTTGTTTTCTTCTTAAAATTTATCATTTTAGCATCCATTGAAGCACTGCAAATTAAAACAAAAATTGAAAAGTTTAACATAAGATTGGCATTGAAGAATGAATACAGCCTTAATAGGACAATTCATTGGTCCACCAAAGAGAGGGAGGAAGAAGCAGATCTTCTGAATGACATATCATTTGAGATATTAGTGAAGATGAAATCACCTAGGTTATGAAACTGGTTTAATTAGAAGATTGGATATGAGGCCCGGAATAAAAAAATGTAATTTAAATCTTAAATTAAACCTCATAGTGATTTTTTTATGTTAATTTTAAATCTTATTATTTTCTAATACTGGACAATATTTTTTGAAAAGAAAAATGAAGTCCAAGTTCAGGCATTAATTTTTGTTTTCAAAATAATGTTGTCTCATAATGATTTTTCATATTAAAAATCAGCCTACTTTGGATGTCTATATCTACATTTTTAGAGCCTAAATATTCATGTCTACTTATTACCATTAATTTGTTTAGATTCTACACCACAATAATTAAAACAGCATCTTTGAAAATATACATTGTAAATACTAACTACTTAAAATAAAATTTAATTATTTTGAGTTTATTTATCTTACCTCAATATTAATGTTGATTTGTCCTTGAGCATGTTTTGATTAGATCTTAATCATCCTCAGCATCTTGCAGAACAAATCAACATTAATATTGAAGTAAGATAAACATCAAAATAATTTAATTAAAAGAACCTCAAAATATTAATTCCTAAAATAAAACATCAAGAAGAGGTACTTAATTATCTAGGTACTTAACAGTAAATATACAATATAAAATAGCAAACTAAATATTTAACATAAATAATAAAAATATAAACGAAGAACTCTGGAGAAAGAAGAAGACTTAATATTATAAAAGTCTAAGAAAAGTCTTATCTAAGAAATGAGTTTGGTATGTATCAATATTCTTACCTCAAATAGATGTTTCTGTTACACATATGTTTCAAAGCATGTTTCTCCATCTCCAATTTTCAAATCATAAAATTCTGTCAAGAAGTCAGATTTAATGTCTGATTTTGCAGTTCACAGAATATATATGTCTATATTTGAAGAGAAAAATTATATGCTCAGACTGGGCTTGAACTCAGGACCTTTGGCTTTCCAGGCCAATACTCTACCAACTGAGCTATCTGAGCAAGTTCCAATCTAAAAGCAAATTTTTCTCTTATGTACATTGTTAATTTCCATGCACCAAATGCTTATATTTTGCAAATGGTGGCTTCTTTATTAAGAAGACATTTATTTGGGAATTTTACATTACATTATAAAGCCAATAAGTCTTCTTTTGATGTTTTTGTTACTCATTTCATACATCTCAATGATGGATGAATCATATTTGAAGAGAAATGCTCAGACTGGGGCTTGAACCCTGGATCTTTGGCTTTCTAGGCCAAGACTCTACCAACTGAGCTATCTAAGCAAGTTCCAATCTAAATGCAAATTTTTCTCTTATGTACACTGTTAATTTCCACACACCAAATGCTATGAATCTATGCTTCTATCTTGCAAATGACGGCTTCTTTATTAAGAAGAATATTGGAAATTTTACATTATAAAGCCAGTATGGCTTCTTTTGATGTTTGTATTATTCATTTCATACATCTCAATGATGGATAAATCATATTTGAAGAGAAAAATTATGTGCTCAGACTGGGGCTTGAACTCAACTTCTATGAGGTAAGATGCAACAGACTCACCTTATTTATTAAGAAGAACCTCTTTTTGTAATTTATAACCTAACCAAGATTATTATAGTTTCTCCAGATTTACTCTTTACTACTACTATCAAAACAAAACAACCTACCGATGCAGGAAAATTACAAGGGCAGTGATGAGAGTTAGGGCCATGCTGGACGAGACGTGGGTGGCATCACTGTAATTTGTATGGCCGCAAGCTGGTGGACACACTGGGATAATCGACTCTGCAATCAATCAAGCAATGCCATGCACAGGGCACGGCAGCCAAACATACTCAGGCAAATCAACACAAATCAATGTTACCAACTACTCCTTGACATCTACTATATGACTCAGCATGCAAAATACTAATACGCAAAGAATATTTATTATATAAAACTTTCCTCATTAGAGGACTGCCACGAAGACAAAGTGATACAGACAATTCATTTTCAAAATTGATTAAATACATTAAAAAATTTCAAATTGTAATTGAAGTATATTCTATAAAGTAGAAATATTGTAAAAATGGTTTGTTAAAATTGAAGTTGATTTAATAATTAAGTTTGTATTTTTTTTAACATTCTTACCTCATATGATTGTTTAGTTGGACATATGTTTCAAGGCTGTTGCCACATCTTCAGTGTTGCACAAGGTAACAGCCTTGAAACAAATGTCCAACTAAACAATCACATGAGGTAAGAATGTTAAAAAAATACAAAACTCAATTATGGATAAATCATATTTGAAGAGAAAAATTTTACGTTCAGACCGGGGCTCGAACCCGGGACCTTTGGCTTTCCGGGCCAATGCTCTACTACCTGAGCTATCCGAACGAGTTCCGATCTAAACGCAAATTTTTCTCTTATCCATCCATCCATCCATCCAATGGCTGATTGGCTCAAATTCGAGCTTTGACCTCCCTTAACTTCCGCCTCCAATCATTTCTATTTTGCGCAGCAAGCCTCCAGTTGTGACACTTAAGTAGGTTTGCAGCATCTTCCTTAATTCCATCTTTCCATCTTTTTTTCGGTCTTCCAACCCATAAATTTTTCTCTTATATATGTTGTTAATTCCCGTGCACCAAATCCTATGAAACCTTCGTTTCTATCTTTGCAAATGGCGGCTTCTTTATTAAGAAGACATTTATTTTGGGAATTTTTATATTACATTATAAAGTCAGTATGGCTTCTTTCGATGTTTTTATTATTCATTTCATACATCTCAATGATGGGTAAATCATATTTGAAGAGAAAATTTATTTTTTTGAGCCCTGGTCTGAGCGTAAAATTGTTCTCTTCAAATATGATTTATTCATCATTGAGATGTATGAAATGAATAATAAAAACAACAAACTCAATTATTAAATTAAACCTCATAATGTTACTTCCTAATGATTCTAAAATTGAAATTGATCCTCTAATGGCAGCGATGGCAATTTTAGAAAGATACACTCTGTTTGAATATAAGAAATTCAAAAATTTAGCTAAGAATCCTGGTATAGTACATCTTGCCCTGATCATCAATCCTGTGACAGTTATACTATCTAATTGGTATTTATCTTTGTAATAGTCAACTGTTGGCTCATATATGGTTTTCTTTTCAGAGTCAACTTCCTCAGGTTGGTCACTATGAGTCTCAAAACGAATTGTGGAATCTAATATCATACAAATTCAGCAATGCAAGCACTAACTCAGAACCCTTCAATATGTCTAACTTTAGAGGAACAGGCAATAACACAACATGAAAAAAATGTTATGGTTAACAACATCAAAATGGGGGGAAAAAAAAAAGACAGTTACAACCAACCAAGTTGAAAACACAAACAAGTTTCTTGTCCAAAGTAACGGAAATAAAAACAGATTTGAATCTTCCTAAATCTAAAGAAAATATTTTGATCAGAGAAAACCCTCTTACCCTTGAACCAATTAACATTCAGCTAAATCTAGAAGAACCAGTTACAAAATCTGAAACTCCCACACCTGTACTAAAAGCTCTAGCATTAGAAGTTGTGAATAAGAGATATCCACCGGAAGAATGGTTACATGTCTACGCAGATGGATCTACTATTGATAACAACTCAGGATCAGGAATTACATGTGGCATTATTTTCATTTTATCAACCAGCAGGATACCACACAACAAATTTTGATGTGGAAGTAACAGCTATTCATATTTCACTCCAACAATTACTATACAGAATAAATAAATTTCAAAATGCTGTCATACTCTCTGATTCTAAGGCAGCAATATATGCAATAAATTCACACAAAATGAAGTCAATACAAATTAAAGAGTGCTACAAAATGATTCAACAACTTCAAAAACTACAGAAAAAGAATTCAATTGCAATGGATACCTGCACATTGTGGAATTGCTGGAAATGACACTGCTGATTTTCTTGCCAAAAAAGGCTCCAATCTAATTCAGAATACTACTAAAAGCTTACCTTTCACATCCATAAAAAGAATAATTAAAAACAAATATGAAACCAAACAAAACCAAGACGTATGTAATAAAGCCAAAGACAAAAAATGGAATTTTTAGTAAAGAAGCCAGATATTATTCCAGAAATTCCACTTAAAACTACAGTAGCAAAATTTAGACTGCTTACAGAACATGACTATTTGGCCAAACATTTGTATAAAATAGGAATCTACACGAATCCAAATTGGCCTCTATGCAACAAAGACGAAGAAATGAACGAAGAACATCTACAAACCTGTGAAGTATTACCTGTTGGATCCATCATAGAGAAATATTGGAGAGCAAGAATGCTAATGGCTTCGTTGCCAAGGGCCAGCATTTGAAAACAACAACATATCATACCAATTTTAGAAGATGGTTTAAATGCAATAATGTCTATTTGTCTATTACTTCTATTAGTGACCACACCATGAACTTCCTCATAAACTGTGTATCCATAATCTCGCAAGGCTTCTGCCATCATGTTTCGAATAGTGTGGTGACGAATGCTTCTCAGTGACTTACCAAACGGACAAGCCCCAAGGATGTGTGAGGGTGTGCAGAGGGTATTGTCCCTAGACCTGTCCAGCAAAGAATGTACTGCCGATACATTGGCTTGCATTTTAATTGCTTCTCTCCACTCGTAACAAAACAATCGCTGATGATCATGAATCCATTAATTTGCTGGCGTATATTCACTTGAGAACAATGCCTTTTCCTTTATGAGGAAGTTGACTCCAGAGAACTTCTTTGTCTCTTAGTTGTTTCCTGAGTTTCCTTGCATCTGGTAGAAGACTTCGAGTATTAATATTGATGTCACTAGGTTCAATGTTAAGGTCTCTCACACATTGTAAACTTTCCTGTTTTAGGTTTCAGAGAGTAGTAATATATGTATTATTGTCTTGATAAAGAATATGGCAAATATTTATACAACTGAACCATTCAATTATAAGAAACTGATATTACCAAATGAATTATGTTAACATGTAAATTTATAGACTCACGCTGATTTGTCTAGATCATTTTTTAAGACGAGGGTTCAGTGAAATTTTTTATTTCTACAAATTTTAATAGAAAAATCTTAAATTTTTACCAAATATAAGAATCAAATGAATCGTGAATTCTTTTTACCTCATACATCTATGTTTTTTAACACAGAACTGCAAAAAAGGTTACATGTAAACACCAGTCTGCAATATAATTCCAAGAAAGATGAAAAATTCAAGAAATTTACTTATGATCTAGAAGTTCATAACAAATTTCAAAACATTTAATATAACATTAGCTTTGATTAACAACCAATTTGTGTTTTCCTTCTTTAGACTTGAATTGTCTGATTTATTTAAAATAAATCAGACAATTCAAGTCTCATTAACAAATTTAGCCTGGGTAATCTTCTGTTAACTAATAAATAGTTAACACCCCAGACAATAAAAAATCTGGAATATCAAATCAATTGCAAAGATCGTAATAAAGTATATATATATATATATATATATAGGAAAAACAAAAAGGAATTTAGACACTCGCAAAAAAGAACACTTTAGAAACACAAAAAATGGTGAAATTGAAAAATCAGCTATAGCAGCACATAGTTTATTAGAGAATCACAGAATTGAAAAAGAGGCAAAACTTTTGAAATATCTATCTAAACCTTTGGAATTAACAGTTTGGGAAAAGATATATATATAAAAAAATACTAGGACCATGAACTCTGAGTTTCTAGATGAACCAAATTTGATTACAAAGTTCTTCAAATGAACACAAGATGGCAGTTTACAAAATTACTGGCATAATGAAAAATTGACAGTCGTGAAAACAGCTGAAGATAGGAATGATATGTTTCCTGATACTGCAGTTCTGTGTATGAGGTAAGAGGAATTCACAATTCATTTGATTCTTGTTATGAAAACATCATAATGTAAAAATTCTCAACTTTATTATATTAATTTTACCAAGTATTCTACACCATACAGGAATCATATGTGCCAAGTTTGAATAAATTATCTTATATACTCTATAAGACATTAATTATTTAATTTATTCAGGATTTATTTTCTTAATACTATCAAGATGTTCACTGGTTTTTTTTTTGAGAATTTATTTTATTACAGATGAGTTAATTTATTTTATTGACTGTATAAACATTGTTATTCTGGAAAATTCTTAATTTTATTATTAAGAGTCTATGTAATGCATAACATGCATTTCCAGAATTGATCCTATGTTTAATTTCTTTGTGCACCTCATTCCTATTTGTGATTATTGTTCCTAGGTATTTGAATTCAGCCACTTCCTCAAAATTTGTCTCATTTGTCATTAGCTGTCCATTTCCATTACATACAGTATTTCTATGTATGACCATATATTTAGTTTTATTGAATTTCTTATAAATTCCGAAAATGAAATTTATTTATGAAAGAAATAGTATGTTTCTTGAAACAAAGAACTTATGCTCATGACCAGTTACATGCATAAACATGCAACATATGTTGCTGGTAAGCTTACCAAACAGTTCAACTTCTGCATCTGATGATCCCAGCTTGTTGGCAGCCTTGCACAAATATTTTCCATACTGTCGTTTTTCAACTGTGATTATACGGATTTTTGTCTCAGTAAACTCATCAGTTGTCGCAAACTGTGATATGCTGCAACAAAATAAAACAATTAAGATTTAAATTAAAATTCTTTATACCTCACCTCACATCCAATCTTCTAATTAGATTGGTTTTCAAAACCTAGACGGTTTGATCTTCAGTAATTTCATGATTGATGTAGATTTCTTCCCAAAGGCTAAATTAATAAAACAAATTGCATCATTGAACTTTTATAGGAATAAATCACTATGAGGTTTAATTTAAGATAAAATCAAATGTTTCATAACTCTCCTCATAATTATTCTTCTAAGTAGATTGCAATTTCAGGTTCATGGCGAACCCGAAATCGTGATCTACTGAGAAGATTAATATGAGGAGAGGTATGAAACATTTGATTTTATCTTAAAAACTTATGAACTTCGAAATTCCCGCGGATTCTGTTTGGATCCGGAGGTTTATCAGTCCACTACAAAGTGAAGAAGTAGTAGTTCTTCTAAGAATTAAATTAATGTTTTTATTACCTCACCACAAGTTCCAGAAAATTTTCAATAAGTTCAACATTTGATTGGCTCCAAAGAATGAATACAACTTAAACAAGATAATTAAAACCAACAAAAATGAAAAAAATTGGAGAATACAAATCAGGAATATATCAGATCAAATGTAAGGATTGCGACAAAATCTATATAGCAAAAACAAAAAGAAATTTAAAAACCAGATTGAAAGAACACCTTAGAAATGTAAAAAAGGGTGAAGTGGACAAGTCAGCTGTAGCAGCCCTATGCTTGGTCTGAAAAGCATTTAATCAATACAAAAGCTAGCCTAATCAAACACACAGATAAACAAAAAGAACTCACAGTCTGGGAAAAAATCCAAATCCAAAAAAATATGAATCTCGAAACTCCCGCAAATTTTGACCTGATCCAGAGGTTCATCGGTCCACTGATATAAGCAAGGAGAAAACCATCAAGAAACGACATAACACCAGTCGACCAGAGGCTACTGATGATGGAGATAAGCTCCGAAACTGCAGTCTAGAAGAAAAAAGGATATGAGGTGAGGTAATAAAAACATTAATTTAATTCTTAAATTAAACCTCATAGTGTTCTTTCCCTGTGAAAGTTAAATAAAGTAGTTCTTCTGATCGACATAACATCAGTCGACAAGATATTACTGAGGATGAAACCACAAAGGCTTTGAAATCACGATCTACTTAGAAGACTGGATATGAGGAGAGGTATGAAACATTTTAATTTAATCAGCCTTTAGAATTAACAGTTCGGGAAAAGATATACATTCAGAAAAACCATGTTAGATCCATCAATTTTGAGTTTCCGGACGAACAAAATTTTATTTCAAAGTTCATCAAATCAACACTAGATGGCAGTTTATAAGATGAAGAGTCGACATTCGTGACAACAGTTAATGATGAGAGTGATGGTTCTTGATATCACAGTTCTGCGATAAAAGCTTTGGTATACGAGGTAAGAATATACATGATTCAGTATTGCTTTTTAAAATTGAAAACCTCATAATATAAAATTCTTCTTCTCTCCTCCTTATTCCTGCAAAGATTAAAACTTTTTTGGTTCGTTCCAGCTCCAAATATTATAGCTGCTGTGTCCATCTATTTTGTGGACGTCCCCGAACTCTTTTTTCCTCCTCTTGGTTGATAGTTTAGACTTTTCCTAGGCAATCTGTTGGTATCCATTCTGCAGACATCTTCATATCATTTTCTCATATACTCTCCTATTTTATCTGTCAAACTGAATATTTGTAGTTCTTTACAGATATCTTCACTCCATTTTTTATCCATTAACGTATATCCTGCCACAAATCGTAAATATTTCATTTCTCCTGCTTCGATTCTTTTAATTGTCTGTTTATTTAGAGTACATATTTCTGAGCCATATAATATTGCAGATACAGGCAATACTTTATAAAGTTTTAAATGTGTTTATTTTCTTACTTTCTTTCACAGTATTCTTTTAAGGATGCCATTAAAATATTTGTAATTTATGTCTTTTTCTCTATTACAACCTAAAGATACACCTAGATAATTGAAATCTTTTACTTGTTCTGGCGTTTTGTTATTTAGTACTATTTTTGTATTTAATTTTAGGAAGTTATATTTTGAGGTTATTTTAATTATATTATTTTTGGTCTGGACATCTTACCTCAATATTAATGTTGATTTCAACATTAATATTGAGGTAAGATGTCCAGACCAAAAATAATATAACTATTTTTGTTCTTTCCATTTCTTTACCACACTGGGCCATTACTTTAGTTTTTGTTGAAGAAATTTCTAGGTTGTAATATTGTGCAATATTATTTAATTTAAAAATTGCTCTTTGTAAGTCATTCTCTGAAGAAGCCATTATAGCCTGATGATCAGCAAATATGAGTGTTCATAGTTAAATATGGGAAATAAATTTCGAGATTCCTGATGTAAGTGACCTCATCTCATAGTTCAAATCAACACCAGATGGCAACATTATTGATGGAGATTCCAAAGATTCCAATGAAAATCCGGTAGTCATAATGTTGGTTGAAAATGAGAGAGATCCTTCTCTTGAAAACTAGTTCCTGTGTTTAAAGAAACACAAAATATGAGGTAAGATGTGAAAAAAATGACTCATTAACTTACGAAATATGAGTGTGTCAACACGGATTTTATTATTAGAATTTAAAGTTACTTGTCATTTTCTGACAACTTTGTCAATATACAGGGTGTTTTTAAATTAGACCAACAAACTTAGGGAGCAGATAGTTAACCTTCATTGAAGCATATTTTGTTAAGGAACCTATAGGCTGTGATGTTTCATTTCAGTGCAAGAGGGGTCTTAGAGAAAGGGATTGAAGGAAGTAGGCATGTGCAAATATCAAGTCATTCTGTGTGTTAATCCAAATACTTTACAGACAAGCAGAAACATAATGTACTCAATTCTTAAAAAAAAAAAACACTCCAGTGTTGCATTGTAAGGATGGATCCAGTTTATTATCCCATCACAACAAGTGCTGGGAAACACATCAACTGACATCCAAAAAAACAGTGCACCTACATGCCGTACTTTGTCGTATCCTTCCAAAGATGCCAGGGGTTTCCCTTGTTTCAGCTGCTGCGCTGACAATGTGTGCTACAAGATCTTCTTCAGAGTCAATAGCAGTTTCATAAACTATTGCCTTCATGTAGCCCCACAAAAAAAATCTAGGCAGGTCAGGTCAGGCTAGTGTGCTGGCCAGGCAGTGGGCCCAACCCTACCTATCCAACGAGTGCCAAATGTAGCTGTCAGATGGCCACGACTTCATTTCCAAAGTGAGGTGGTGCCCTGTTATGTTGGAACCACTTGCTGCGTCTGATATTCAGAGCTACAAGCTAAGACACATGTAACTGTACAGTACAGTATGTACAGCAGAACTGAATGAGGTTCACCCACCATCCCTTTTTCTGACTACAGATAACAGATCATACCAATGGATGTAAACAAACTTGCTGTAATTGATACCGAATGCTACTGAGCTCCAGAAATAAACAAACTAAGCAATAGTAGTAATGACAACCCCTCTTGTACTGAAAGGAGTGTTTATCCATTTCCTTCAATTGCTTCCTGTAAGATCCCTCTAGCACTGAAATGAAGCGGCACAGGGCATACGTCCCTTAACAAAATATGCTTCAACGAAGGTTATTTATCTGGTCCCAAACTTTGTTGGTCTAATTTAGAAACACTCTGTATAAATTAAAGAGAGAGAGTGAAAGAGGGCACCCTTGTCATAATCCTTGATTTATTACGATTTCATATTTTGATAACAGTGAATTACATGGTCTTTATAGGAAGCCAGATATAATGAGATGGGCAGGACATGTGGCACAAATAGGGAATGAAAGAGGTGCATGGAACCTTCTTGTAGAAAAACCAGAGGGAAAACGCCCAGTTGGTAGACCAAGAATGAGGTGAGAGAATAACATTAACTATGATTTGAGGGAAGTAGATTATACAGGGGATGATTGGAAAACATTGGCTCAGGATAGGGATGTATGGAGAGCTTATGTCTGCGCGCCCATGAACCTATGGGTTCGATAGTGCCAGTGAGTTAGTTTAGTTAGTTCATATTTTGATTCCCAACATTAAAACTTTTACTTAATAAATAATACCTGATAGTGTTAATCACCTGTAATGTTGATTATTTGACAACTGGACATCGTCTTTGTGCCAAGTGATGGCAGGAGGAGGATAGGCCTCTATGTGACACTCCAGATCCATGTCGTACTGAAGAGCCTGAGCCATTCTTGGTTTCGGGGCAGTCACCACTGGAGCAAATTCAACTTCCACAGCTATGTTACGCCGGGCACCTTTACCTACACCATTCTCAGCCACACAGTAGTACGTACCACGATCTTCCTTGCGAACATTTGATATTTTCAATGTGTTACCTCTGCAACATACATATTAAATAATAATCACAGTGTGTCAATTTAAATAAAACTAAATATAAGGTTATAAAAGAATGTATGAGAGCATATAATAGAAGTCTAGATACTTCAAAATACACTAACTTCTTACTTCAATTTGATCTTTGTTTTAATTCAAATTTTAAAGTTTTACATGTTTGTAACAAAGGAAAAAAGCTAGATCTTTTAGAAATAAATAAATTAAAGAATAGCAATAAGTCATTGAATTTCCAAATGGATTTAAAAGAATCACCTCTTTTAAATTTATAATAAGAAAATTAGGTTGGAGAGTCATTAAATTGAAAAAGAGGCCAAACTTCTAAAACATATGAAAAAAAAAACTTTTAGAACCGACAGTTTGGAGAAGATATATATTCAGAAGAACAAATTTAAATCCATGAATTTCGAAATTCCTGATGAACGGTAACTGATCTCGAAGTTCATCAAATCAACATCAGATGGCAATGTTATAGATGGAGATTCCAACGAAAATCATAAGGTTGGTTGAAAATGGAAGGGATGTTTCCTTTTGAAAACTGCAGTTTCTGTGTTTAAGAAAACAAACTATGAAGTAAGATATAAAAATGACTCATGCTTCAAGAAAAATATATACCAAGACTGGGGTTTGAACCCTGGATCTTTAGCTTTATATGGTAATGCTCTGTCACTGAGGCTAGATTAGCAGTGCATGTTTCATTACTCTTGATTCTAAATTATTTGGAGATTTTTTCCCAAATTAATGACAATGGCACATAGAGTGCCAAAACCCAGGGTCCTCAATAAACTACAAATATGAGGTGAGTTGTATATTTTCTAACTCATGTTATTCATGTATTTTTCTCTTCAAATTTAATATATTTTTGTATGCTCTGGAGTTAACAACAGATTTATTCTCCTTGTTGCTTCCCAATACTTGGATGTCACATCTTGAAGAGCTACACAGTTTGTTAAATGTTCTCTGTACATTTCCACACAATATACACTCAGGAGACATTAACACACCAATTCTATGAAGATGTTTTCATGTCCTGCAGTAAGCTTCAGTAAAGCAACTGCAGATTTTTGTGGTAGTTCCAGAATATTATAGATGGATTTTCTAACAGTATTTTTATATTTCGTCCTGTGCCATAGCCAAATGGTTAAGGCAAGAAGCTTTGGCGCAGAGCTATGGGACTTGCGCTGGTTTGAGTCCCCATGGGGAAAGAAATTTTATCATGGAATTTCAGCCAGTATGGGACTGGTACCCAGCCAGCATCATGAGGCATTTGGGTAGCTACAATAAGTAGCGACTCCAGGTTGAGAAGACCAGCTGTAACTGCTGGGGGACTCAACATGCTGAGTACATGTCACCCCTAAACTGGCTAGATGATCGTCTACCTCTGTGATCCACACATGTGGATGTGAGGCCAGCAGCCAACTGGTAGGCCAAGGGCCTTCTAGGCCTGTTGCGCTTGGACTTAATTTTTTTTTTTGTCTTTCTGTTTCCAACTTTTTCAATTAAACTGGAATTGTAATTATCACTAATTTTTTTTTCTTTATAGGCCTAATTCTTTAATTTAATATATTTTAGCGCAATACTGCGTTTTACTTATAGCAATGGCAACCATGATTGAAAGTTCAACTCCCTATATTTTGGGGTTGCCAACCTAAATAACTATACCATACTGTAATGTTACATATTACAAACCACATGCAGGAAGTAAAACCACTGCTCTCTATGTATACTACGTACAATGTATACACAAAAAATATCCAAAAGGTAGTGTTAATATACATTATACAAAACAAATAACTGCAGCTTAAATGAACTGAACTTTATTTGAAACAATATAAAACAATAAATACGTACTTGCCGTCATTTTATGACTGATTGGTGTCAGCGCCTGCTGTAGTATCAACCAATAAACATTGTCCACACTGTTAACGTTAGTCAGTTGTTTATAAAGAACGCAAATATTTCCAACAAAGATGTTATTATTTTACTACTATTTATTATTTTGAAAACACCATCGCACAAAAAATAATATACAACGCACATTTGTGAAGTGTTTTACAGAATCTCGGAAATTAAAAACCTCGCTATTGCTCGGTTTTTAAACATTTTCCTCACTTCTGCAAAAACCACTTTCCAACCTTGCATCATAATATACTATTTATTTAGAATTCTTCTAATTTACTATACTATTGTTTATTTTTTATCATTTCACTCACCTCATACTTCATAATTTATAGCAGACCCAGGGTTTCTTCACGTAATTCGTGACATTGTCAATGCTGCGTCATGTTCACAACTTGAGTTGTGAACATGACGCAGCATTGACAATGTCACGAATTACGTGAAGAAACCCTGGGTCTGCTATAAATTATGAAGTATGAGGTGAGTGAAATGATAAAAAATAAACAATATTAAAGAACCTCATAGTGTTATTTCCTATCTACATAACTTAATAAAATTACTATACTATTATTACCTGTAAATGGAACCTCCTGTGGGTAGGATAGCGTTGTTTTCCCTGCGCCAAGATATTCTTGGAGGAGGATAACCTCCTGCATAACACTCCAGTTTGACAGACTGACCCTCGCTCACAACAAGTGATCTTGTTGAGTTGTCAGAAATGATCGGAGGCCTTCGCACTTGCAGGTCCACTTCCGCAGAGATTCTGTTGTTCAGCGAGATCAGAACCTGACACTGGTAGTACCCTGCATCCGTCTCCTGAATGTCCTTTATCTGAAAACAACAACAACAATAATAATAATAGGCTCAATTCTGTAAATGCATGCTATTCCCATGAACCACAGGTTGGCAAACGATGGTATAGAATATTAATTAAAAATCAATATGGCTGCCGCGTCTTCATGTTATGTATGTAGTTAAATATCATGGAAAGATATATTGAAATTATTAGAAAAAATTTAAAAAAACATTGTAAATGGTGGGAAATAATTTTGAAAAATAAAACCCTAAGAATAAAATTTGACAGGATTTATGAAGGAATTAAAAAGGTATTTTAAAATCATTGTGCATAATGGAAACTTCGGTCCACATTTTACTGTAAATATGGTGATTTTAGTTACTTTCAGCTCAACTTCTCACTTCATTTAAGGCATTTCTAACAATTTTTTTGGAAAAATCAACATATATATTTGTCTCCATTAATTATTTGTACACCTTAACAATAAATTGTTTTTCGTTTATTTTAATTTATGTTTTCCCGGCTGAGGTTCACTTTAAGATGCACACAATTTTCCATCTAACATTCTTATGCCACTGATGCACTAAACACTTTTCAACCATTTATAATAACGTTTCGTACTATTTTAAAAATTTTGGAACCATTTTATAACATTTCTTACGGATATGCTACACTTCGGGTCACACGAAAATTTTTCTAAGTTCTATAGAATCGCAGTGCGCATGCGCTAGTGCTCCAATTATCCCAGGTAGATAAATGCAACCTCCAGCAGTTGGCGGTATATGTATGTGAAATCAGTATGACCAACATTGACACAAAATTCCCAGAACTTGTCTAAAAATGTATAATTAACACAAAATGAACTAATGGAAATATGATTTTACGTGGTAACCGTCCGATATTTTGAATTTTTCATAGAATAACAGATATGAAGAGGTAATTTATTTTACGTATCAAATCACATTTAAAAAGCAAGGAACCTAAAAGCTAACCAAACCTAAATCAATTACTGTAACACAAATCAATTACTCTAACATAGGTGAAATCCAGGGAACGTGGAATCACATTTAAAAAGCAAGGAACCTAAAAGCTAACCAAACCTAAATCAATTACTGTAACACAAATCAATTACTCTAACGTATGTGAAATCCAGGGAACGTAGAAATGGTTGGCAACATCTGGAGTATTTTGGGTTGTTGATGGTGGCAACGCTGGAACAACATAGGAAGAGGAGGGAAAATAGCAGTAAGCAATGTAGCATGACCATGTTTTACGTAAATATATAAATATAAAAAAAAGATTGTTGCAACATTGGAAGATGTTTAAAATGTGTTTAAAAGTGTTGCAAAATGTTTTAAACGTGTTTAGTGCATCAGTGGAATAAGATATTAAATTGAAAAATTTTTGCGACCTGAAGTGTACAACAGCCTTTCTTACAATTTTTAAATATTTATAAATTACACAAATATTGTGCATCGGGTTCTAGAGATGCAGAAATGCTTCATGTAACATTCGCTAGATGGCTCTCAAATCAGAGTTACCAACATTTGAAAATAATTCCAAACCATATTTAGTATTAGTGTACGTAAAATTAGTTTATTAAATAATATGCATGTAAATTGTTTTGTTAGGTTAGGAAATGGGAAGTTGGTTTATGTCCATTTTTTTTTAACATTTGGGAATAAATAATATGCTTGTAAATTGTTTTGTTAGGTTAGAAAATGGGTAGTTAGTTTACATCCATTTTTTTTAGCATTTGGGAATTTATTCCCAAAGTTGGTAACACCAACTTCAGAGCCATCTACCGGAAGCTACATTAACCATTACAGCAACTCACACATGCACACTGCGATTCTGTGGAACTTAGAATGTGTGTGCACCCATTTCTCGACCTTATCTGTTTTTCCTTAAAACATTTATACATAATATTAACTTCACATTTATTTTCTTAAAAAAAGTGGATTCAACATTTATGTAATAAATGTCATACGTGATCTTATTCTACAATTGAACCATACAACACTCCAAGGCTTACCTGCAATGTGTATGTTGAACTGGCTAAATCATATCTCAATGAGAAGCGACTATCTCTAATGATGAGTGAGCTTCCAGTTGATATTGGTAATCCTTCACCTTGTCGACTGCGATCAACTCTCATCCACAAAACTGGATAATCCTGAGCATACTGAACTGAACACTCTAATTCTACAGTACCTCCAATATCTTTAATTTGCTCTTGTGAAATATATGAGATAGTGGGTGTCCTCTGACAGGAAACTGAAAAGCAAATAGGCCTATATTGTAAAAACACATAATTTGTATATAAATAAATATTATTTTCCACAAGACCTAATTTAAATAGTTTTAGAATCTTACTTACCATATGAAAATAATATCACAACAACAAAGGCTAGGAGCTTCATGTTGTCAGAATTGAATCACTCGTTAATGTACACACCCAATTGCGTTAAGGAGTGTTCACTATATACAACAGTAATGAATCACTCAATGTACGCACCCAATTGCGTTAATTCACTTCGTCAAGGGAGTTTCACTGTGCATATGACAAGGAAAAAAGAAACGTAATTATGAAAGTACTGCTTACGTAAATAAAGCCATCATATAAAAAAGTTAGGGCAAGAACTTGTGAATTCGAATAAATTTTAATTAAATTAAAATGGCAGCCTAAATTTACCTGTATTCTGTATCACAGTTCATATTATAAATAAAACAACATAGGAGTTACTTAGAAAATGAAAACAAACCTTATTCAATCAAATTGTATGACTTTTACATACTATAAATAAATCCTACAATTCGAAGTATTTTTCATAACAAGTTACAAACCATACTACAAACAAGGTGTTGCCACATAACCCTTGTTGTTGCCGTTAGTAATCTTAGTAATCAGCCTCTATCATAGAGAACCGCCTCTATGGCATAGAGAAACTTCGAATAGAGGGGAAACTGAGTACAGTGACATCTAAAAAATTTCGGTCGTTTACGATGAACTACAATGAGCAAACTACAATGGTAGCGCTGTTTCGTAGTAACAGAATATGTAACTAAATAAAACAAATGCAAGGCACACGGCGTCGTTCACGGCGTGTTTAACGGTGTTCACTCGGGATTATGGGAAGTTAGCCATTTTGTAAATTTAAATTTTTAACTGCTATCCTTTCGTTCTATGTAGACGGTACTGTAAATTATCGAAAGTTAAAATCATTACTTATATTTTATTTTACTCTAATTTGTAAGTAAATTCAAGCTTGTTTACATTTTTAATGTTAATCTATTTTCAAAGATAAACCTACTAGAAGTGATAAAATTCTAAGATTTGTTAGGTTAGGAAGAGTGATGTTAGTGTACAGCCATTTCTAATAAACATTTTAAAAATGTGACTTTATAATGGACAGATGTACGACATGGCTAAGGTTATTTAATAAATATTGTATAAAATATGTATGTGAGAATAAGGGGGTAGGTCAATTGTACATATTTATTAAAAGAGCTCATAATGCACGTTTTAAAATTTTAATAAACGAAAATAAATTAACATGTTTTATTTATTTCCATTCTTCCTTTCTGTTAAAATTAAAGAAAATCTGTAGGTCTGAGAGACTGGGTATACATAATTCCACAATTTAAGATTAATTAATACGTTATTTATTCCTATAAAAGTTAAATTCCATGATTATTCACCAGATGGCGTTATATAATTATAATTCATAATTTTACCACCAGGCGGTGCTGAATTTCATATTAGTACCAAAAAAAGAACCGAAAAAATTTAGGTGTCGTTAGTTGTATTACACTAGCGCCGCCTGTGGCATGTACGCGAAACTTGCCTACTTTCTTCTCTGGTACTCTGTGCTCTATGGTACAAACCTGGGTACAAACATCGCTTTCCGTTGATTTGAACGGCCTCTGTGATTCAACTTTAAAAATAAAAGAAAAACATCGCGTTACGTCAACAATCTCTTTCTATTTATATGTTTATAAATTGTCATAAGTCAAGAAGTTGTAAATTAATAATATAATATACAACGGCATCATTCGGTTACACATTTTGTCTGGAATCTTCTTTATTATAAAAATATCTGACATTCTTCGTGTGTTGATTGTTGTGTCGTCTGCTTGAAAGTTGTGTTACTAAATTGGTGACCGATTTAAGGCTATGGCTGACGTGGAAATTGAGGTTACTGGTAACATCACGTCTTTAGAACCTGTCAAAACATCCAAAGGGTAATATAGCGCAAGTTTTAAAAATACAAAATTTCAAAATTATGGATACTCTGCTTGCTATCTTCTTACCATATGAAAAAAGTACATTGATGACAAAAACATAAATATAGAATTGGAATGAGTTTTATTTAAAATTAGAATGCACAAAAAAAAAAGCTAAATACACATTAAAATAACGCAGTATAATGAGATGTAAAGCATGCATTAAGTATTTGTTTACAATCATTAGTGAATCAATTAACATAAATTGGAGTTTAAAGAGTTGTTGAATAATTTGTGAGAGGGCTTAGAAAAACCCAAATTAAGACTTGGGGTCTCTCATGTGTAATTGATACTAGTAAAATTCATGGTAAGTTTCCGTTGAGGTATTAGTTCACAGTAATATAATGTACGGTTAAAAACTATAAAATAGTTACCCTTGTAGGTCCGTCTTCTGAACTTAAGTTACCTACAAGGTAACTATCTCATGTGTAAGCTAATTTTTTAATGTGATTCATACATAAGTATGTATTTCTATACTTTGTACCATTCAAATTTATAATTTTGCAGAATTACAAGTCCTGGTTGTCTTTCAGATAATCAGAAGTAAAAGTAAGATCGAAAAGAAAATGGTATTCATGTATTTAGTTTCTTTATCTTTGTCTTGTGCCTTTCAGCATCAGATTATTTCTTAAACTATTCTCATTCTGGCCAATCTCTTAACTAATTGTAATTCTGTAGTTATCTTTCTTTCTTGCCAGTACATTATTCCCATTCTTTTCTTGGTCTTCCTCTTTACCTTCTTTTTCTATTCTTGCTTCATAGGTACATGTATTAAGAAAAGGAAAAAATTGAATTTTCAGCCATTGCCATTCTTTTGTAATGTGATAAAAAAAACTTGTGTTATTGACCTTGTATGGACAAGGTTGTCAACTGTAAACATCATATCTGTTGTGAACTACTGGTTATCATGCGTAATTCATGTTATGTTCGAACCTGATCAGGGTCAGTGTATTTTTCAAGGCATAAAACTCCTGAGTATAGCTCCCATCAGAAGGGAATCAAAGCCAGGGTTGTGTGTCCTATAAAAAAACCATAAACCTGAAAAAATCCCTAACTAACTAACTCACTGGCACTATCGAACCTGCAGGTTCATGACTGTATGGACATAAGCTCTGAAAAATTCCTCTAAGCAAAATTTGTTAGCCCTTTCATGTTCAGAAGGGAACTGTCAATCATTGCATGCCGAAACCTATCTTGAAATTTCTCCCAGAGAAGCGTTGTAATGTACCAAGGTCATGTTCAAAAAAATATCTGCCACTTTTAACTGCAAGGCACATAAATCAAAGCCAGAATCCAGTAATGGCAACCTACTGTGTGAAGGAGATGGACGTCCCTGTGTGAGTAGAGCAGAGTGAGTGTGGCAGGATCAGGTCAGGATTATCCAATCCACCAAGTAAGGAGTTGTATTACTTCTCTGTAGTTTAAATGAGAGATTCGGTGCTGGGTTTTAGTGTCTTCCAGTTAAAAGTGACATAATTTTTTATGGACATGGCCTTGGTACATCACAACGCTTCTCTGGGATAAATTTCAAGGCAGGTTTCAGCATGCAATGGTTGACAGTTCCCATGTCAGGTAAGATGTAAAGGCTGTCTGCTCTTAAAGTGATCCTCATCAAAACAAAACCATGTGACCTGCTCACTTTTCATTGGTTAAACAGGAACGAGATGCACAGAGAAATTAAACATAGGCTCAATTCTGGAAATGCGTTCTGTTATGCATAGCAGAGACTCTTGATGTCCCAACTCTTTTAAAAAAATGTTAAACTGAAAATATATAAAACTATTATTCTACCAGTTATATTATATGGGTGTGAAACATGGACTCTTAGTTTAAGGGAGGTTAGGAGATTACGAGTTTTTACAAATAAAGTTCTTTTGAAAATTTTTGGACCAAAGAGAGATGAACAGACAGGTGAATGGAGAAGACTACATAACAGTGAACTACATGGTCTTTATAGGAAACCAGATACAATAAGAACAGTCAAGTCTAGTAGACTGCGATGGGCAGGACATGTGGCACGAATGGGGAATGAAAGATGTGCATGGAAGCTTCTTGTAGGAAAACCAGAGGGAAACACCCAGTTGGTAGACCAATAATGAGGTGGGAGAATAATATTAACTATGATTTGAGGGAAGTAGATTATACAGGGGATGATTGGAAAACATTGGCTCAGGATAGGGATGTATGGAGAGCTTATGTCCGCGCGGCCATGAACCTATGGGTTCGATAGTGCCAGTGAGTTAGTTAGTTATGGACACCGACATATGATGTAAAAGCAATAAGTAGGCAAAAAAGTAGTCTTCATCAAATTAAAAATATGTCCTCTGAATATACTTGTTATTCTTTGGGAATGAAAATAATAATATTCAAAATATAGAAAATATTCTAAAAATATCTAACCAATAATTACGACTTAAAATAGTTTATTACAAATGGACAATGCATTTGAGTCATGCTTGAGTCGATTCTGATGCAACAAAATGGCTGAATGTGTCGAGCTGAAAGTGCAGCCATCTAAATTTTGAAAACTCAAGTCTGGCAAACCTTTGACTAGCTAGTGGTAAAAAAACAGATATTTTAAATGTATTTCATGAGTTTATAGAAAAATCTCACCAGCTTTCTTGTAATTTACCCCATTCAACGATCACATGTTTTATATACATAACACGTGCTCCCTTTCAATGTGACAGTAACTCTGGCGTGAATGGAGGAATGATACTGACCATTTGTCATTAGCTGTCCATTTCCATTAATGTATTTCTATGCGTGAACATATATTTAGTTTTACTGATATTTTCTCCCAGTGTTATTCAATAGTGTGTGTGCATGTTGGCCTCTAGTATCTCCTCGCTATTGCCCAATAGTACTACATCATCAGTATAAACTAACAGCTTATTAATACCATTGAGTTGTAGACGTAGTTGTAGCCGAGCGGTTAAGGTAGGAAGCCTTGGCGCAGAGCTACGGGGCTTGCGCTGGTTCGAGTCTCCATGGGGGAAGAAATTTTCTCATGGTATTTCGGCTAGTATGGCACCGGTGCCCACCCAGCATCGTGAGCAATTGGGTAGCTACAATAAGTAGCGGCTCCAGGTTGAGGAACCGATATAACGGCTGGGGGACTCGACATGCTAACCACATGTCACCCCTACACTGGCTGTTGATCATCTACCTCTGTGATTGACACATGTGGATGTGAAGGGCCAGCAGCCGGCTGGTAAAAGGGCAACCGCTGAAAAGTGGAAAGACCCTCAATCGGGAGTTGTAGACCTCCTTCATCTTCTAAAGATATGATGACATGCTCAGTACAAAATTAAATAGTAGAGGAGATAGTGCATCTCCTTGCTTCAACCCACTGTGAATTTCAAAAGTATCTGAAAACTGTTTGCCTACACGCACCCTACTCTTTGTGCCATTTAGACACATTCGTATAAGTCTAATTAACTTTTTAAGAATTCTGAACTCCAGCAGGATATATTCAACACTAATAAAATTCATGTCAAATTCCATTGAGGTGAATAGTCATAAGATAAAAATAAAAATTTAAAATGTACCTGTTGGTAGGTGCTGTCGTCCTCAACTCTGTTAAAATAATATATGTTAAATATTATTAATTGGAGGCCTTTCGGAAGTTAACTTCCATCATCAGCAGTCTATAGCCAGTCAGGCTAAAGCAAAGTTAAACTTTTTAACACCAAATTGACACTACATAAAACAGTAGCAAATATATATTTTATGTACATGGGTGGAAAGGCAGGCTATGCAAAACACGTAATTAGCACTGGTCACCGAATTAACACAATAGAACACACTCTATCGTTAGTTTACAGTGAAAGAATTCCAGCTAAAATTAATCTACTAGAAGACCTTGAAATCATGAAGCAAATTGACAACTTGCTATTAAATGAGAACACACCCCAAACATACAATCCCTTATACGACATAGTTAAAAACCAATCAGTTCCTACTGGAGACACTTCAAGACCGTCAACATCTACATCGTTTTAAATACAACAACTATTTCCACAGAAGAAGTGAATGAAAGCAGTAGGTATTTCATACGTCATGAGTGTTCCTTTATTCTCAGGTAGTATGCCATTGTATTTCTTGCAGTTCCCCGTGCCCCCCTTCGTTCCGTGCTTTCATTCTCTTCGTCTGTGGACTATAGTAGCACATACTCATACTGCTGATGATGGAAGTTAATGTCCGAAAGGCCTCCAATTAATTTCTTTTATTGCAATATTGCTTTTTGTCGTACTTACGGCAATGGCAACCATGATTGAAAGTTCAGCTTCCTACATTTCAGGGTTGCCAACCTAAATAATTATACTATAATAAAATAACTATTCTGTAATATCACATATTACAAACACGTGTGTGGGAAGTAAAACTACTGCCCTCTATGTATACTACATACAATGTATATACAAAAAGTATCCAAAAGGTAGTGTTAATATACATTATACGAAACAAATCACTGCATTTTAAATGAACTGAAATTTATTTAAAACAATATAAAACAATAAATATGTATATAATTGTAGGCTTTCACGGCCGGCGTCTTGATCCATATTTGGTTCGTCTTCTGGGCTTATAGGCCGTGGTCTGGTTGTCTTCTTACTCGACGTTTCGTCTACTGCTGCGGTAGACATCATCAGGAGATACTGCGTGCTTTCTGTGAACTCCTCAACAGTCGGCTGCAGACTGACTGGTCATTGGAAACTGTCTCTCTGTTTATAGCTAAACCCCGGGTGGAGGGGAGGTTTTCTGCGCGCACCGAGTTGTGCGCTGTATTGCCGTGTGCAGAAGTCATAGGCTTCGTTGTCGTGTTATGCAGTGCTGGGATCCAAATTTTGTTTATCTTCAAGATAAACTATTATCTTCAAGATAAACAAAATTTGGATCCCAGCACTGCATAACACGACAACGAAGCCTATGACTTCTGCACACGGCAATACAGCGCACAACTCGGTGCGCGCAGAAAACCTCCCCTCCACCCGGGGTTTAGCTATAAACAGAGAGACAGTTTCCAATGACCAGTCAGTCTGCAGCCGACTGTTGAGGAGTTCACAGAAAGCACGCAGTATCTCCTGATGATGTCTACCGCAGCAGTAGACGAAACGTCGAGTAAGAAGACAACCAGACCACGGCCTATAAGCCCGGAAGACGAACCAAATATGGATCAATAAATATGTACTTGCCGCCATTTTATGACTTATTGGTCTCCTATTTTTTATCACTAATTGGTCTCGTGGCCTTCTGTTGTTTTAACTAATAAACATTGCCCACACTGTTAATGTTAGTCAATTGTTTATAATGAATGCAAATATTTCCAACAAAGATGTTATTATTTTATTATTATTAATTATTTTGAAAACACCATTGTGCAAAAAATAATGTACAATGCGTGTTTGTGAAGTGTTTTTTACAGAATCTCGGAAATTAAAAATCGCTATCGCTCGGTTTTTCAACATTTTCCTTGATTCTGTAAAAACCACTTCCCTACCTCACATTGTAATATACTATTACATACATTATTTTAACAAAGTTGAGGACGACAGCACCTGCCAACAGGTACATTTTAAATTTAAATTTTTATCTTACAGCAGGATATATGTCAAATTGTTTGATTGTAACTAATTACATTTTTTATTTAGCATGTTTCAGCTCCCGATGCATGTCTCGTTATCGTCACCAGCTGCTAGAGAATGGTTTGGACAGCGACGTGAGAACATTCGACCGTGGACTGTGTTTGTCAACACAGGAAATTTTCGCACTCCTTCAAGTCTTCCACGTCTCAGCAAAAGGATTATGAAAAATGTGGAATACTTTCAGAGCAATTACTTTTTTGTATTTCTAGGCCTCATAGCTTACTGTTTGTAAGTATCGTTCTAACCATCTCATTTAGCATTGTTAATATGAGAGTTAATCAAATATAAATGAGACTTTATTTTTCATAATTTATTGTACCAAACACATATCCTGTGGTCTTGAGGTAGCATGCTGCCTTGTCACTTTTCAAGGAAAATATCCTGTACATAGCAAAATTTGTATAGATTCAAAAATACTGGAAAGAGTAAATTCAATTACCTACCTTGGATACACATTAACATATTTGGATGAAGTAGACATAGCAAGTAAAATTATTAATTTTAATAAAACCATGGGAATAATAAATTCAGTAATGAAACCTTCGCTAGTCCAGAGAGATAACAGAGTATGGTTATACAAAACCTTAGCAAGACCTGCACTTTGCTACGGCAGTGAGGCATGGACTTTGAGGAAAGGAGAAGAGAGCAGGATAACTTCTAGTAAAATGAGATATACAGCAGGATATACCAAATGGGATCACAAATGCAATGATGATGCCTTGAAGGAACTACATTTAGAACCGGTCATTGAATACATACGTAGATACCAGAACAACTGGATTAATGAGTTCAGATAGAGTTCCCAAGGCCATGCTTCCTTATTGTCCAACAGGGAAGAGATATCAGGGCCGTTCAAGGAAATGCTAGATACAAAACTCATTAGTGAGATTGTAACAGGCCTATAGGAGACTTGATTGGATGAAGAAGAAGATTATTGGAATGACTTTGTATTGAATCTATTTTAGAGAAATTTGAGTTGCATTTTAGTGTAAAACAATGTCATCGAGCCCAGGCTTACTAACAACTAACATTGCAGAACAAATCTTACACCTTTGAAGCTGAATGTATGATTAATTATAATGTTAAATGTTTCAGAATCACTTCTCCACTCCTGCTGATAGCTGTAGCAGCGAGTTTGGGTGCTTGTTATATATTGTCACTGAAAAATGCTGAAAGGAAAATAAATATACTTGGTCATGAATTAACACTTGCTCAGCAGTATGGGATGGTTGCTCTTTGTTCTCTACCTCTGTTTTATCTCGCTGGAGCCGGTTCTGTAATATTTTGGGTTCTCGGTGAGTTACAATTACCAGTTTTTTTAAAAGTTATATTTAGTTTAACATAATCCAGTTCTGGACAAATTTATTTTTTGGAAATAATTATATTAAGAATCAATTGAATTGTGAATTCTTCTTACATCATACATCTTCCTTGGTCACTATGTCCAATTGGAATATATTGGAATGCCAATTTTGGAAGTCTGTTTCTTTCCATTCTTCTGCGCCGTGTTTTGGTCCGCTACCTTCTTGTGCACCGTATCTTTTAAGGATTTACTCATATATTCCATCACACTCATAGTAGCATCAAGTTCATAGCTATCAGTGCTATTTCTAATCCTTTGCCCAGGCCCATGAGAGGCAAAGATTGATTCATCCTTCCTATCTAGATTCATAAACATTCATTAAAATAATTCTTAAAATACAATGTAGTAATTTATGATTCTTAGTTAACCTGAATATACTATTTTCAACCATGAAAGCTAGACAGGAAAAAGGAGCTCATATAACTTTGAGAAAACTTGTATACAGGAATTATGCAAGACAGCTGTAGCGTAGCTAACAAATACAATAATCAGACATTGATATTTACTTAAAATCAGATTTAGGGTCGAATGTTTGAACGCATTAGACAGTAAAAGGCATTCTCTGCTGATAAAGTTTTATCCAAACACATTTTTCTTACTCAGAAATCTATTCACGCGGTAATAATTGTAAGCTACCTGACAAGGTACCTTAAGATCGTAGTTCAAGATATAAACTTATGTGAAAATCCCGAAGGGAACCGATGTAGTTTGAAACTTATCCAAGATGTCGGACCTTGAAGACTTCGATCATGTTTTCGGTATACGCGGAGAAGAGGAATTTGATAGAGTCTACCAAAGAATTCAACTGGAAGAACAGGAGAATCGGCGTAATATTGCGCGTCGCAGACGTGTTTGTATACGGTATTATTTGCGGGATGCAAGCATAAATGCGTTCCTCTATAGCAGACGAAAATAACGGAAGTGGTTTTATCGCTGAGAATTCTGGGTAATTCGTTGCCAATATTACGAAAACGTCAACATTCATGCATGACCGGTTAAGGCGGCCGTTAATTCGATCTCAGCTCACCAGTGATTGGAAGTAATTTGAGTAGAGACTAATGTATTTGCATACGACCCTTAATGTTTAAATTGCACGTCTGAAGTTGAAAAGTTAAATTAAATATAAATATAACTTGATCATTCAAATATTAAAGAACAAACAATAAGTAATAACAGAAATAACATTATTTTTGAAGAGAAAAATTTTCGCCTAGACTGGGACTCGAACCCGGGACCCTTGGCTTTCCGGGCCAAGTGCTCTACCAACTGAGCTACCGAGGCGAGTTACGATCTAGACGCAAATTTTTCTCTTATGTATGTTGTAATTCCCGGGTCCCGGGTTCAAGTCCCGGTCTAGGCGAAAATTTTTCTCTTCAAATATAATTTATCCTTCAATGAGAAGTGTTAAATTAATAATAAAATCGTCAGAAATAACATTGTTTACATAATCAACCACTCATACATACTTTTCAGTCCTGCCTAGGGTGCCTTACCCTGGCTTGCCAGACCAAACCCAAAATACACAGCTCTCCTGGAGCTCGCGTCCTCCAGACGACAGACAAGTGTTCCAACGAAAATCTATGATCGAATGATAGAGTTCACTACGTGTTTGGCCTATGAGAGTTCCGAAGTAGAAGGGGAAGTTGCGCACTACAAACAGAGCATAGGAAGGAGAGTGGGAGTAGATACAAAGAGAAAGGAAATTGGCATAGTTCACGAATCTCACTGTAGAGGGAGGATAACAGCACAAATGTATCAAACCGAAATAGCACTTTCAGTTCACTTCTTAGATGATTTTCCATTCTTATTGGTATCTTTCTATATCTTCTTGGCACTCCAAGTTTTATATATATATATATATATATATATATATATATATATTATAAATTCAACTATAAACAGAATATCAACCTAATTTAGCTTAAGATTAAATTAAATGCTTCATTAAATTTGAAGAGAAAAATTTTTTCCCAGACCGGGACCCGAACCCGGGACCTTTGGTTTACCTTACCAATGCTCTACCATCTGAGCTACTAGGGCGAGTTCCAATCTAGATTTAAATTTTTCTCTTATATACGTTGTAAATCCCATATTTGTAATTACAACTTATATAAGAGAAAAATTTGCCTCTAGATTAGTACTCGCCCTGGTAGCTCAGTTGGTAGAGCATTGGTACGGTAAACCAAAGGTCCTGGGTTCGGGTCCTGGTCTGAGCGAAAATTTTTCTCTTCAAATTTAATTTATCTTTCAATGAGAAGTAATAATAAATAAATCGTACCTCTCCTTATATCCAGTCTTCTAAGTAGACCACAGTTTCAAAGTCTTGCAGCTTTATCTTTAGTACTTTCTTGTTGACTGAACTGGTTCTTATGATCAACTTAACATCAGTCAACAAGAAAGTACTGAAGATGAAGCTACAATCTTAAATTAAACCTCATAGTGATTTCTCCCAAAGTCTGACCCCACGTCCTCATCATAGGAGGTGGTAAGCACGTTTCAGGTTTCTTGTTGGACCTGAACATCAGCTCGATATGCATCATCCTGACAAGTATACCTGAAATGAACGAGCTAAAGGGGCTCCAGTGAAGCCATGTAAGGCCTAGCAAGTTGGGGGTAGATGATGAAATGCTTTCAAAAGCAAATAGGCCTTGGACATCATGGTTGAAGGCATATTTGGAATCAACCTTCCAAAAGGAGGACGTGATGATGAGTGATTTCTTTCTATAAAAGTTGAATTATCGGCCGCGGTGGACTAGTGGTTATGCTCCTTGCCTCTAGTCCCGAGGGTCACAGGTTCAAACCTGGCCGGGGTCGATGGATTTTTTTAGAATGGAAAAATCCAAGGAGCAAGTCCTCCGGGAGGGACTTTAAGCCCTAGGTCCCGAGTCTGCAGATTTTCAGGCTCGTAAAAGATCCTTAAGCCTGAATGAAAAGACCTCTAAGCAAAATTTACCGAATTTTCCCATCCTAGTACTATCTTGGTTTCCTAGATGTCAGTATGAGGCAGAACGCTGACCACGGACCAGTCAAATGACATCTATATGAAAACAAGTGTAACTAAATTAGTATGGTTCAAATTCTTCCCTGTAGGGGGAGAGCGCCTAAATCTCTGTTAAGGGAAACATGGGCTTACAAGAAGAAAAGTTGAATTAATTTATCTTACATTTTGTTGCAGGAGCATCTATTTTCATCATAACGCTACATGCTGCATTCTATAACATTGATTCTATATTGAACCCGGATGAAGAAAGAGTAGAGCTGATGATGGAGCAAGTATAGCGACCAAGTGTGAAAATTAATTTTGATTGTGACTTAAATGTGTCAAATTGTAGAGCTGCCTCTAGCTCTATACTGGTATGAACTCTCCTTGCACATATCCGAGATGGTTTTTCTAATTTAATTTTGTTACCACACAAGTTTCGCCACTAGTCGTACTGTCGGAGTTTTACCAGAGATTAAAAATCTTCCATTTTCTTTATTAATTACATGAAGATCTGTTTCATTTCAAATATCTTCTTCAGTTAACTTTTTAGCAATTAACACTATGAGGTATTATTTATTTAAGTAAAATTTTATCACCACCTCATATTCTTCTTCTTAGACCAGTGTTCGGACCTTCTTTGGTTCCATCATCAGTATTTTTACAAGAGCTGCGACTTTTCAATAACAATAGTTTTGAAAAATCATATAATAAAAGTTGGACATTTTTACATTATGAGGTTTTCTTAATAAAAATCAAATGAATTGTGAATTCTCCTTAACTCATACATCTAACATTAGCTCCGATTAACAAATTTAGCATGGGCGATTTGTTAACTAATATATATTACCATATATATAATGAGTCACAGATGATATTGGAAAACTCCTACAAAAACACCACATAAAAGCATTGTACAGACCTACAAGAAAAATAGAAGACTTCTTCAATCAGCAAAGGATCCTCGGCCACCTCTCTCCACTTGCGGCGTATATCGACTGCCTTGTTCGTGTGGAAAATCATACGTAGGAACCACGAAAAGAAGTATAGCCACCCGTTTATCAGAACACAAATGAAACTGCAGACAAGGAGAAATGGGCAAATCAGTTGTAACAGAACATGCCATTATAAATGGACATCAGACTCTGTTTAAAGATGTACATGTTTTAGCCACAATGTCCTATTATTTTCCTAGACTATACTGAGAGGCTATAGAAATTTACAAACATAAAGAAAATTTCAATACAAAAGAAGAAGGAATCAAATTGGCTAAAGCCTGGCATCATACATTAGACAATGGTTGTATTAATTATATTATATTATTTTTGGTCTGGACATCTTACCTCAATATTAATGTTGATTTGTTCTTGGACATGTTTCAAAACAATTCTCTGTTTTATCTTCAGCTTTCCCAGACTGGTTTTATTTATGTTGCATTATGTTGTATTAAGACTGTCAATAACAAGGAGACAGTTCAGAACCAATCAGATGCTAGATTGACAATGACTAGCCAACCAGCAGCAGCCACGCCCAGCCACCTTGCGTCTACCACTAGTATAAATTACGGCTTCCAGCAGTTCACCGCTCATTCACAGTTGAGCCTCCGACCAGGAAACAACACCTAGAAGTACTCACCACTGGAGATGCCCTCCGCAGTTGAGGGAGAAACGTCTGGTAGAAACACCAGTAATGGACCACAGCCACATAGCCCGGAATCACTCAACATTATGATTACCGGCCGTGAAAGCCTGCATTCAATCTGGAATTTATCATAAGTAATGCCACGAGTGATTTCCAATTTATCTAGATAATTTGGAAATCAAGAGTGGCATTTGTTAGGACTATTTAACGAATAAAATTAAGCTGTTTACTCACAAATCATTATTTAACTATAGTTATTTTAAAATATTTATATATTTAATGTAAACGGCGATGTTTACAAATGAGAAACGATAGGTACGCTTCTACTGCTTCTTTTGTTTATCACTGCAACCAGATCATACTATTTATTGCCAAAGGAACGCAATATTGTAAGGAGGAGCTTTCTTTAATATGGTAATTATAACACTGATAAATATTTGGTGAAACACGACTCTGATTGGTTGTAAAACAGAAATCATTGAAACGTGATTGGTCATTGACTCCCATTTGGGGCATGAGTTAAATAGTCAAATTAATTGCAAAGATTGCAATAAAGTATATATATATATATAAAGGAAAAACAAAAAGGAATTTGGACACTCACAAAAAAAGAACACTTTAGAAATAAAAAAAATGGTTAAATTGAAAAATCAGCTATTGCAGCACATAGTTTATTGGAGAATCATAAAATTGAAAAAGAAGCCCAACTTTTGAAACATTTGGAAAAACCTTTGGAATTAACAGTTTGGGAAAAAATATACATTAAAAAAAAACCATACTAGAACCATGAACTTTCAATTTCTGGACAAACCAAATTTTATTATAAAGTTCTTCAAATGTACACCAGATGGCAGTTTAGAAAATGACCGGCATAATGAAGAATTGAGGATGGGAATGATGATTCCCAATACTGCGGTTCTGTGTTAACCTTTACACTGCTATGAACGGGTATATGCATTGGCAAAGAAAATGCTTGCCGTGCTATGGGCATGTATATCCATTCTCAACTTCAAACGCCTGCTAGTTATATAATACGTATTGCATTGCTTTCAAACTAAGCAGGCATATACTGCCATCTCTTAGGAACCTAAATAAACTTTTTCCATATTTCTCCCTGCATTGAGCAAGGAGGGTTTTAAAGGCTGGAAATATCTCAGCAGTGAAAAGGTTAAAAAGCATAGATGTATGAGATAAGAAGAATTCACGATTCATTTAATTTTTATTTAGTTTTGAAAATAAAACGAAGAAGGTGCCGAAACTAGTATCAAAGAAGAAGAATGTGAGGTGAGGTGATAAAATTTTACTTAAATAAATTCTCTTCAGTATTTTTGTATTGCACTTATACCAACTAGAATTTCTATAAATAATGACTAATATTTCCAATGGTTTTATTTTAAATATATAACTTCTCACTGAAAGAAGAATTATATTTGAAAACAAAAATTTATGCCTAAACTGAAATTTGAACCAAGGTCTCTGATTCTGCCACTAAGCTGTTTAGGCATCTTGATTTAAATGGGAATTTTTGTCTCTCCCTTATACAATCCCTGCATGTCAAAGGCAGTGAACCTTTGTTCTACATGCCATTTGACAGGTTCTTCTCAACAAGACTTTAAATGGGGTTTAACACTACTCGGGTGTACATAAAAGAATATAGTGATTTTAAAGGTGTTTAATTATACTTTAACAAACTATGACAAAAACAAAACTCATGTTAAATGAAAGAGTAACATCTCCAGTTTACATTATAAGTTCAAAGGTGTTCAATGTGAGCCCCATTTGTTACATAACACACATCCAACCTGTAGGCTAATTCTTCCCATACATTAATAAGCATATTAAAATTAATTTTATATATTAAATTTGGGAATTTTTAATATTATGAAGTTCAATTAATAAGAATTAAATGAATTGTGATTTCTTCTTACCTCATACTTCTATATTTTTTTAAACACAGCACTGCAGTATCGGCGACCCATTGTCACCATCGTCATCTGTTTTCACGACTGTCAATTTTTTCTTTTGCCGGTAATTATCCAAACTGCCATTTGGTGTTCTTTTGAAGGAATTACTCTCCAAACTGCCATCTGGTGTTCTTTTGAATGAATAATTTTCTAAACTGCCATCTGTTGTATTTTTGAAGAACTTTGTATCAAGCTCGGTTCGTCTGGAATCTCGAAGTTCATGGTTCTAGTATGGTTTTTTTGAATATATATTTTTTCCCAAACTGTTAAATCCAAAGGTTTAGATAGATGTTTCAAAAGTTTTGCTTCTTTTTCAATCCTATGATAAACAATGGGTTGCTGATACTGCAGTGCTGTGTTTAAAAAAACATAGAAGTATGAGGTAAGAAGAAATCACGATTCGTTTAATTCTTATTAAAATTAATGTTGGGAAGTAAACATTATGAGGTTATATCATTAATATTGAGGAGAACATATTTTTAATAACTCACCTCATACAATTTCAAATTCATTCGAAACCAATGGTCTCAAATAAATTTGAAATTGTATGAGGTGAGTTCTGCTTGCAGCAAGTTTTATGGGGAATAGATGGGTTGGAAGACCGAAAAAACGATGGGAGGATGGTATTAAGGAAGATGCTGCAAACCTACTTAAGTGTCGCAACTGGAGGCTTGCTGCGCAAAATAGAAATGATTGGAGACAGAAGTTAAGGGAGGCCTAAGCTCGAATTTGAGCCAATCAGCCATTGGATGGATGGATGGATGAGGTGAGTTATTAAAAATATGTTCTCCAGTCAATATTAACTAATAAGCATGTCTGGATTGATGGCAGCAACAGCTTCTCTCAACTCGGGCAGGTTAGCAGGCAATGGAGGCACATAGACTCTGTCCTTTACAAAACCCCAAAGGAAAAAAAAATTGCATGGAGAGAGATGTGTTGATCTAGGAGGAGATCTGGAGATAAGCACTGTCATCTGGATTATGACGATCAATCCAGTAATGACAGTGTGGAATGTCTTATGAAATCGCTTACATGTGCATCCCTACCGTTTACAGTTGTTTTTCTTCTTCTTCCTTCCAAGTATTAGGCCAAGGCCTGTTACGATCCTATAGAAAATTTTCCGATCCTACCGGGAAATTCTCGTATAAGACTTGAAAGCGTAATAATAGTCCCTTCAATTGGTTGCTGGCCAAAGGAAGGCAAGACCAGTGATGCGGCTGTCATCTTATAGCCTCTGGTCAGGCTTTTCTGGAGAAGAAAATAAAATAAAAGAAGAAATGGAAGAAAGGAAAGACTCCCTAGCCCTCGGATGCCCTAATAGCGTCGGGGTCGAAAAAAACAAGAGTTAACCAAGAGAGGTTAAATAGTAAAGTTAAAAGAGTGCAAAACACAAGTAAGTGGAAGAAATGTTTTGCTCAGCTTGGGCACCTTGTGGTCGCCATCCACATATCCCCTAGATGAGGACCCCTGAGGTTCTACTGATTACGCAGACTTTGCACTTGAAATGTTGCAGCAGCAACAACATTCTCCTCAGACACTCTTGGTCGTCCCATACTTTTGACTTTACACAAACAACCAGTCATTACGAACTGATTATACCATCGATGGATGTTGTTGGCGTTGGGGGGATCACGATTAAACTGCCTACGAAATGCACGTTGAACTGTGACAGCTGATTTACAACTCTCAAACTGCAAAACACAAAACACTTTCTGTTGAGGAGTTGCCATCTTTGTTATTATTGTTGCCATAGAAACAAAACAAAAGAAAGCTATCTGCTCACTTACACAACTTAAACTATCTTCTTTCCTGTTTCATTTCAGTCTACACACAACTTTCTATGCCTCATCTGAGTGATAATATTATTACTTCAAAGTACTACATTTTTTTATGTACACACTGTAGTTTAATAGCCAGTGAAGCTTTATTTTGAATGATGATCTTGAAGAAGATTTCCGGGCTGTTGGCCGTGGTCTTGAGGCTTGAAGTTCCATGATGTTTTGCCAGAGATTGCATCTTGCATCCTCAAGGGTTGTCTTGAGACAAACGTCAGGGAACTTCAAGCCTCAAGACCACGGCCAACAACCTGGAAATTTTCTTCAAGATCCAGCCATGAAAGCCTAAGTCAATATACTGATTTCAATGTTTTTATTTAAAATTTATAATATCTTACTAAAGGATAAATTATATTTGAAGACAGAAAAACATTGGATAAATGAAATTTGATAAGAGAATTGTATATGAGACAGAAAAATTAATATTTGCATTGAGATGCCTGAATAGCATAAATGGTAACACACTAGTATATAAAGCTATAAGTCTCAGTTAAAGCATTGATTTTTCTTTTCAAATAATAAATTAAGTTCTATTTATTTAAGGGATGTTTTTTGTCATCCAATTAAAAAGTAGTATTTCAAAGGCCTAATTTATTAGTATGTGCATCTGCATAGGCGTAACTACAGGGTATTTCCTGGGAATCTCTTATGAGTCTCCTTTATTAACAAAAATTATTCATAATTGAAAATTAAACATTAAAGTAGTCACATGACCTTCAATAACAAAACAATTAAAATTAATGTGTTAGATATCCAAACTTTGTTAATATAAAGTAAAGTAAAGTGATCCCACTATGGGCCATAGGCGGCCCTTGGGGTAGTAGGAGGTTAAGACTCTCACTTTTTATATACAATTGGCACTTGATGTCAGCGAGGTTGTCAGGCCTGCATGACAGCTGTCTTTACTCCCAGAACAAGCATTTGGTAATCAATGGTAAAGAGAAAACATTTCTGCCTGAACTGGGAATCAAACCCCGAACCTTCAGCTTTCCATGCTGATGCTCTGGCCACTGAAGTAATTCAAGCTACATTCCCGTCCAAGCATAAATCCTTTCTTTACCTCACTCTTGGTCCCACATTCAAATGCAATGAATCATCATTCACAAATACACAATGAATGGCTTCAATACATTAAGAAGACATTCATTTGTGAATGATGATTCATTGAATTTTTTAATGTGGAACCAAGAGAGTGAGGTAAAGAAAGGATTTATGATTGGATGGGAATGTAGCCTGAATTAGCTCAAGAGGTCAAATCGTTAGCATGGAAAGCTAAAGGTTTGGGGTTTGATTCCCGGTTCAGGCAAAATATTTTTCTTGTTACCTACAATAATTTAGTTGTGTACATTCATTTACTTCTTCTCTTCTTCTTCCTTCCAAGTATTAGGCCAAGGCCTGTTACGATCCTATAGAAAATTTTCCCTCCAGCGTTTGAGGGAAATTCTCGTATAAGACTTGTTATTTCTATCATAGTAATAGCTTTAGCTTTTAATATTAATTTAAGCATCTGGTACTTAATTCCATTAGAGGCTGAGTCGATCCTAGGGCCATGGTGCCACCAGAAGGTATGGGTCTGTTTAAAAAATCCTGATCCCACTGGGACTTGAACCCTCAACCTTCTGGTTTGTAGTGTATTGCTTTAACCAACGGCGCCACGGCGTGCCCCTTTGTTAATATAGGCTAAGGAAAAATATGTATTTATTAATTTTTTGCTCCCGAGTTTTGTGTTCAGAAGGTTAAAATATTGACACACCCTAAAGAAACATTGTAGTTATGCCTACGGGTATGTGTTTATTACTTTTAAAAAGTATATATTATTTATATTAGTGACTGTTATGCATTATACTACATTTCAGTAATAGTTTATTTCAAGTAAATAATTATATTATTATCTTAATCAAATGCAATATACAAATATTTTAACTATGTAATATAATAAATCATTTATATAATTCTGTATATATTATTTTAATGAGCACAATTTACTTCAATCTTCCCTATTCATCATTTTCTTTCATGGATTAGGTCTCTGCCTGTTCTGATCTCACATTTGTTCAACCCAGCATTTTCTTGGTCTTCCTACCAATCTTCATTCTCCAGGGTTAGGCTGGGCACTCACATTATGATATACCTGTCAGGTAAACCCACACAGGTAAAACCGGAAAGGTATACCTGACCAGGCTAGAGCTCACACTTGCTATGGTAAACCGGAAGATTTTAATTCAGTTGACAGATTGCAAGCAAACAAGAAGACTCTCTACTCAAGGAACTATAGTCCAGCCACTGATTCACCGGCCCTGACATTTTCACGACATTGTTGCCGATATGGATATTCAGTGGGAGGGGCCGCTTTATGTGTGCGGTTAGCAGAAATACAGCTGACAACATCTCAGCAATTTCAACCTTACTAGCGCACTATAGCGGCGTCAAGAGCAGTGATTAGTTGTGGCAGACGTTCACTCCCAAATCAACTATTCCCTTATTGGCAGTAGAGGGCGAGTTTCTCCTTTTACCACTCGTACAACCTAAACTTCAGAGCCGGAGATCCAGCAACTGGACTTTAGTCACAACTAAACTAAAAACTTTACAGGCATGCCAGGGCCCTGACTCACACACATGCTCAGGTCTACACGCCTGCATAGGTAGAAAGAATTGAATTTTGATTCTTCTCCGGTCGCCTGTGCAGGTTGCTACACCTGTGGAGTTTGGTCTGCAGTGGCTGGCACACACGCTTCGGTTTACCGGAATGTGCATGTCAGGCCTTATACATAAATGCCATCTTTGGTATCCTATCCTCTGTCATTGTTTGTAGATGCTCTATCCAACTGTTCCTGTGTTCTTCTATTTGTTGAAGTGGTTGTACATTAAATTAATGTTGGGAAGTAAACATTATGAGGTATAATCATCGAAATTCATTGGAGAACATTTTTTTAAACAACTCACCTATAGAATTCATGTTTTCCATGATACTGTGGTTTCAAGTGCAATTGTGTTTCAAACCGCGCTATCGTGAAAAATATGAATTCTATGAGGTGAGTTGTTTAAAAAAAATGTTCTCCAATGAATTTCAAGTGATTGTACTTTTAGTTCCTCTCTAATATTCTTATTTCTAATATGTTCTTCTCTTGTACAACCTTTCACAGCCCGTAGGAATCTCATTTTCGCTGCCTGAATTTTACTTTTGTCTTTTTCCTTCAAGACTCAGGCCTCACTTCCTTGTATCATCACTGGTGGTGCCATTATCTTCCCTATTATTTCTGTTCTGTTAATCATAAATTTATGTTATGTAATTGTATTTTGTTGTACTGTTTTATTTGTATTTACTTCATAATGTATGTATGTAGCTAATGCTCTGGAGTTAACAACACAGTTATTCTCCTTGTTGCTTCCCAATACTTGGATGTCACATCTTGAAGAGCTACACCCAGTTTATATTTCATGAGCAATTTTATAATCTTTTCAATGGACACCATATTTTTATGATTTGGTGATTGCATCATCTATACTCAACCCCCATTTTACTTGGAGGACCGCACCTGCTGTTGGTCAATGGGTCCATCAGACCTAGATGGGAAGATTGTGTATCAACTCTACCAACCATTTTTTCTGATTGCCACTTAGAAGCCGTTATTCGTCGCCGTGACAGATCACTGATATAAGTATTCAATAAGATATAAGTTAGAGGAGAAGTGAAAAGATCCCCTAGGCCTCGAATGCTCTAATACCATCAGGGTCAGAAACAAACAAGAGTTCAACCAAGGGAGGTTGGATAGTAAAGTGTATAGAAATAAAAGTAAGGAACAAAACACAAGTAAGTGGAAGCAATGTTTTGCTCAGCTTGGGCACCTTGTGGTCACCATCCACATATCCCCTAGATGGGGACCCCTGAGGTTTTACTTCATAATGTTACAGAATTATCACCCTTATATACTGTATAGGTCGCGCAAGGGATTTTGAAGAATGTCCTTGGCCGTAAATCCAATGGGAGAGCCTATCAAGACTGCTGAGCTGTGAATTCCCTGTCTGCCACGTGTACAAACAAAACAGTTGCTCTATAAAAACATGTACAGTCCATAGAGAATTATAGTGAGACGCGGATGTGTTGATTTTAGATTTTAAACCGTAGACTTTAATTATAATATTTTGAACACTTGCTGCCTGAAGTCTTAAAATTATAGTGCAATGTGAATGTCGGGTCCCCCAGCCATTATAGCTGGTCTTCTCAACCTGGAGCCGCTACTTATTGTAGCTACCCAAATGCCTCACGATGCTGGGTGGGCATCGGTCCCATGTTGGCAGAAATTCCTTGAGAACATTTCTTCCCCCGTGGATACTCGAACCAGCGCAAGTCCCATAGCTCTGCGCCAAGACATCTTGCCTTAATCACATGGGTACGGCGCGGGGAAGACTAGAAATTGTTTAAATTAAAGTGACATTTAATGGTTATTTAAAACATTAAGAGTGTGATATAAACCAAATACAGTGTGTGTGTGTGTGTGTGTTACAGAATATACTTCCTCCACGGATAAATATGTCCTAACTCACTGGCACTATCGAACCCGTAGGTTCATGGCCACGCAGACATAAGCTCTCCATACATCCCTATCCTGAGCTAATGTTTTCCAATCATTCCCCCTATAAAATATTTCCCTCAAATCATAGTTAATGTTATTCTCCCACCTCATTCTTGGTCTACCAACTGGGCGTTTTCCCTCTGGTTTTCCTACAAGAAGCTTCCATACATGTCTTTCATTCCCATTCGTGCCACATGTCCTGCCATCACAGTCTACGATAAAGATTACTATATTATTTAATTTTTGTAGCGAGATTTTAAAAATGTTTAGCAGTGACTGTATTTGATATTCGCTAGCAAGGGAGCTAGCAATGACGTGTAGTTATACTTCCTATTGGCTGAGACCTACATCTGGTTAGTACAGGACTCGCATCTAACTTCTCATTACAAATTTCATTCATCAGGAATCATTGCTAGGGTTATAAAAGTCCACTGCTGTGGTCTCGAGGTAGCGTGCTGCCTTGTCACGCAGCAGGCCCGGGTTTGATTCCCAGTTGGGACAGGCTCCTGGGTGAGGTTTTTCCTCACCTGTAAGACAAATGTCAGGAATCTTAGAGCCCAATGGCCCCCAAAAATCATCTGGCCATGATCATCATCTTCTTTATCATTATTATCATCATCCTTCGCTGGTGTGGAAAGCAATGGGAAACTACCAGACCTATAATTCCCTAGTAAAGCTGCAAAGCATAGCATGAAGGTGCTATGATTGCAATGAAAGACCTGCACTCAGGCAGAATTACTTTGGATGGATGGATATACTGTAAATAAATAATAGTTTTAAAAAACTAAAACAACACGCTTTATTAGAAAACCGAACTAAAAAATGAAAAATAATTTTAATTTCCAACACGCTTGGGATAAAATTAAAGTGGTCAACAAAAAATCATCTCCAACACATCTAGAGTAAAACTAGAGTTATCTACAAAAAAAATAATTTTACCATCAAAAGCATGGGGTGCTTTTTATGGTTTTTACATTTTCTTCTTAGAGACTTTACTTTTACCAATATCTGTTCATTATCAAATATATTAATTGATATAGAGCACCCCATGCTTTTGATGGTAAAATTATTTTTTTTGTAGATAACTCTAGTTTTATTCTAGATGTGTTGGAGATTATTTTTTTTTTTGTTGACAACTTTAATTTTATTCCAAGCGTGTTGGAAATTGAAATTATTTTTCATTTTTATTGTTTATTTTTTATTATTTCACTCACCTCATACTTCATAACTTCTTGCAGACCTAGGTTTCATCACACCATTTGTGACATTCTCAATGCTGTGTCACGTTCACAACTGACGTCCAACGGCCTTCTATCCTGCAGAGTGACCTCCGCACCATCTGATGGCTGACCGATGAATTTCCTAATCAGTCCTCTCTCCTTATAACCGGGTATCCGGGTATTTCAAAATTCATAGTTGTATTTTCATTCTTGCATATGTAAATTTTTTCCCAAATTTCATTTTTTAGTTTGGTTTTCTAATAAAGCATGTTGTTTTAGTTTTTTAAGCTATTATTTATTTCTTAATTTTTTGTTTGGTTTTCTAAAAATATAAATATCTTTAAATTCGACACTATTGTAGTATGAGCTAAAAGTAATACTCTTCTGAAAAAAAATCCTCCGATCCAGATTTGAACCAGTGACCTATGGATTATTGAAATTATATACCACACAGTCCACCACTCTACCAACTGAGCTACCACAACGATAGACTAAAAAGTCAATACGTCCACAACCTATTATACTGGTTTTTATTTTTTTGATGTCCTGATGATACTGGCCAGGATCTTAGAAAAAACTTATGAAATTATTGTATTGTCATTGGTCCTTTACAAGTATACAAAGTTTCAAGTCGATCCAACGTTTTTAAGTGGGTGAAAATCGTGTTGAAAGATTCTATTACATAGATAGATACAATAAAATAAGCCATAATTATCTCTCCGTGTTCTTCAAGGCACAGGACCATGGTTTCCTATCTTCAGCCATTAACCATGGTCCTGTGCTTGGAAGAACACAGAGAGATAATTATGACCTATTCTATTTATTAACTTGAAATCCTCATAATGTTATTTCCCATAATAAGTTTTATGTAATGGGTAGTGTTAATTTTCTGTCCCACACCATAGCTGAGAGATTAAGGGTCGTATCTATGAATGCATTAGACTGTAAAAGTCATTCTCTGCTGAGAAAGTTGCATCCAAAGACATTTTTGCATACTCAAAAATCTGTTCATGCGATAATAATTGTCTAAATTCCTAAGCTACCTGGCGAGGTGACTTTGCAGAGAATGAATAATGAGCAACCCAATGGGAACTGATGGTAACCGATGTACTTTAAAACCTTGCTGCTTTATCCAAGATGTCGGACCTTGAAGACTTCGATCATGTTTTCGGTATACGCGGAGAAGAGGAATTTGATAGAGTCTACCAAAGAATTCAACTGGAAGAACAGGAGAATCGGCGTAATATCGCGCGATGCAGACGTCATATACGGAATTATTTGCGGGATGCAAGCATAAATGTGTTCCTCTAGCAGACGAAAATAATAGGAGTGGTTTTATTGCTGAGAATTCTGGGTAATTTCTTGCCAATATTACAAAAAAAATACTTTCATGCATGACCAGTCGGCGACTCGCTAATTCGAACTTTGCACGTTCTCACGGAAAACTCAACTCACCAGAGACTAATGTATTTGCATGCGGCCCTAAGGCATGATGCATTAGTGTAGATTTATTGGACTTGCACTGGTTCAAGTCTCCATGAGAGAAGAAATTTTGTTGCGTAATTTGAGCCAGTATGGGATTGGTGTCCACCCAGCTCTGTGTGTTCTTTGGATAGCTACAATAAGTAGAGGTTCCAAGTTGAGAAAAGCAACTATATTGGCTGAGGGACTCGACATGCTGACCACATGTCACCCCTATACTGTATCGATCATTCACCTCTCTGAATAACACATATGGATATATGAGGCTTTGTAATTATACAGGAACCGGAGCTTAAACTTCAAAAATCAATTTACTTACTATATCAGATTGTTTTTTTTTTTTTGCAAATGCCCCAGGTTGTCTTTCGACATTCCTGGTGTTCTCTCCTGGAATGGCACACTTGTAACCCACTTCTGAGGTTGGGATGCCTAGAAGGCAGGGTTACGTTGCACCGATGATATGATGGGTGATGATGATGATGATAGTGGTGTGCCAGGAGAGCCCCTAATCCTAAGCTTAATCTAAGATGAATATGGATGATGATTGCGATGGCCATATGATTTCGTGGACCATTTGGGCCTTAAAGTTTTCCTGACATTTGTCTTACAGGTGAGGAAAACCCCTATAAAAACCTCACCCCAAAAAACTGTCCCGACCAGGGATTCAACCTGGGCCTGTTGCATGACAAGGCAGCATACTACCTCGAGACCACAACGGTGGACCTACATCATATTGTAAAGGAATATAATTTGAAAATATCTACTTGCAAAAGTAAGATCATGGCATTCAAGGGTAAATACACAACAAGAGCAAACATTATATTAAATGATAAGTGTCTTGAAGAAATCCAACATTTTAATTATTTTGTAGTTGTCATCTTCATAAAATTAGTCCTTTTGACCTGTTTTCACATAAAGTGGGATTTAATGGATCTTCCCATCTAGTAAATGTGCATCCAACACTTCTATGTCCTATTGGTTTGTACTTTAATAACAGCTCGGAGATTCTATCTGTAGGCATTCTTTTAACATGTTCATACCAGTTGTTTCTCATGTTGTCAATTCTATTTGTTAAATTAAAAATATTTGTCTTTTCTAATATCTTCATTTCTTTTTCTGTCCAAAATTGTCACACCTGCTACTGCACATAAGAACTTCATTTCTCCAGTTTCTATTTTTCTTCTGTCTGAACGGTTAAGAGTCCAATTTTCATTTGCATATGTTAAGACAGGCACTGCCATAATTTTTTAAAATTTTAATTATGTACTCCTCAAAGTTTTATTTTTCAGTGTCTGTTTTATAGTGCCACATTCTACAAAACTTATTTAATTTAATATTAATATCTTCCTTCTGTCAGTGTGATACATTGCATCCTAAATAATTGAAATTGTTCACCTGTTGTATTGTACTGTTATTAATGCTGATTTTACACCTCATATGGCCTTTCCTGTTGAATGCGGTGATGTTACTAATAATATGGATCTAGGTATAACAAATAAAATATATATATCAAATGAATGGATGAAAACCATAATGGTATAAGTGAGATTTTTGTGAAAATTGAGTTAAGTGTAGTTATTACATGTTATTGGGTCCTGCTTTCGAATGGCAGAGAGATTCAAGTGTATGTTGTCAACCGCTGCTAGCTGGTGATGGATGAATACAACTTTTTTTCATTGGTTTGATACCCACAACAAATATTTAAACTCATTTTTCTCTGATGATTTAAATGTAACTTGGTTTTTACACATTCAAATGATATGTGAAAAATTAAAAGAATTTTGGAAACAAATGAATAGACACTGAAATTAAAATTTATAAAGTAATGGCACTGCCAGCTTTAACATATGGAAATAAGTCTTGAACAATAGGGAAAAAAATTATAGCCATATTCAGATATCAGAAATGAGATTTTTTTAGATCATTGTTAGGAATACAAAATTAGATAAAACAAAAATATAGAAATAAGTTAAATAATATTTGCAATAAATGAACAAATAGATGAATATAGACATAAATGGAAGGATCATTTTGGAAAGAATGGATGATAGGAGAATATATAAAAATAATTATGTCATATAAACCAAGAGGATGACAAGAGATGATGGAAAACCAAAACTGAGGTGGAATGAGGCTGGAACAGGCCTTTTGGCCTAAATCATGAAAAGAAAAAGGATATGGCTGATAAGCCAAATGTGTCATGCTATGGATTTTAGTATTTTTGCCCCCCCAAGCCTTGGTTATTGTTAAAAACAGACTGTTATCCTTTACTAGCTTGATAGCCCTGATAGTTAGATTAATATTAATTGTATTAAGTGTTTTTAAGGCAATAGTGACAGAATCGGCAATATATGTTAGTGTGTTTCTCATAAGTTAGCTATTCTATTTCTTATTTTCCATTGTAAATATGACGATTTTAGGTTCTCATGCAATTGTAAGGAATACCCTCGTACATTTTTCCTACAATTTTAGAATTATTTATTTTATAAAGCTGCCTCTAAAAGGGATCTAACAAATACTATTGTAATGATGCTGGCAGAGTGGACTGCAATAGTTCATAACCTACAATATACAGACACGATAATCGGTATTCATCCCAACCTGAACTTTTGTACTCCATACAGATACACATTATCATACATAACGGCAAAGAGGGGCATAAATTGAAAACAGCTACATTAGCACCATCTATGAATAGAGTACAAAACCCAAAGTGTGAAGAGTGCAGAAGGTTGGCAATAATTGCAACAGTTTGCTATTATTTGATACTATTTTATCGTAAAATAGACACAGGAAGATCTGATTTCTGTTTTTTTGTTTAATTCTGAACACAATGAAGTTGAAAAGTCGAAAATATTAATATTTTTTTTCCGCTAGGTAAATTTAGTTATATGGGAATAGTGTAAATGTAACCAACATTAACTAATATCCCTACTCTATAGATCCCAGCATTTATTGGTGAATCGAATTACAATTTTATGTATAAAATTTATAGTTCTGTATTTCTTTACAAAGAAAGTAGCTATATTCAGGATTATTGATTTAGAATTTCCCATGATTACAAAATATTTTAAATATTTCATTATTGGTACAACTGCTGTCACGTTTGTGATGGATGGCCGCTGAATGGTGTGGAGAGGAAAGAGTTGAAACAGCATAAAATAATTAATTAAGAAATTATTTAACAATATGAGCGAATTAGTTTGGGGTATTAAAAACGGCGATCTAGATCAAGTGAAAGATATTGTCGAACAAAAGGTAAATATCAGTAATTAGGATCTCAATGAAAATGTTATTATGACATCACTGATTTGTTAAATTTAGGTTTTCTTATATTTATTTATGAAAAATATTTACGTTATTTTAGGAAATTGATGTCAATAAAGAAATTGATGGACGACCGCCTTTACATTATGCTGCCGATTATGGCCAAGGAGATGTTATTCAGTACCTGCTGTCAAAAGGAGCTGATGTTAATGTATGATTTATAATTGACTTTTTAAATTAGAGGAAGATTTTTATTTAGTGGGCGTATACCGAAGTCAACATAAATATATAAAATCACGTATTGTTATTAATAATTACATTAAATTGAAGTTCATGTATTTGTATTGTTGATTTTTAGCATTAATTAAAATTAATTTGTTATAATTTCAGGCAAAAGATAAACATGGAATAAGTGCATTACTTGCAGCCATATGGGAAGGACATACAGACTGTGTGAAGTTACTTTTGGAACGAGTAAGTTTATTATAAAGACTTAAAGTAGCTTTTTTCAGTTCTAGTGCAAATGACAGACTACAGTAATTCAAACAAATAAAAAACAAAAATTTTAGTAGTATGTGAATAACAATTTAAGGAATGTGTATACTGGTACATGATTTTTTGTCTGAAAAAAGTAGGAAAATACTTGAAAATTAGGCTATTGTTACAGGGAGATGCACAGTACATATTAGAATGGACCACAGCTTACAAACTGTATAACTTCAGATTGCAAATTATATTGAATGCTATCATTTATGTGACTTTGCTGAGTATGTTTGTGATTACCAATGTGCTTGTTCTTGTATTGCAACATTTTTCGATACTACATCCTGCATTGGGTTAGGCTGGCTGTATTTAAAATAAATTCTTTATCACCTTATATCCTGTCTTGTGATTAGACCAGTTTCATCTTCAGTAATTTCTTGGCCACTTTTCTGTCATCTAGGAGCACTGCTTCTTATTCCATCTGTTTGTGGGCCAATGAACTTCCAAATCAACTTTCCCAGGAATTTCATAATTCATTATTTTTTCTTTCTTAGTTTTTGGAATGTGGATATTTCTCAAACAGTGAGCTCTAGGTTTTTCTGTTTGTTTTTTTAAACTATCCTTTCTTTTAATTCTATGTCTTTTTGACCAAGCATGAGCAGTTATGCTGATTTTTCCAATTCCCCATTTTTGACATTCCTAAGGTATTCCTTCACTCTGGTTTTCAAATTTGTTTTTGTTTTCCTATGTAAATTTTATCACAATCTCCGCATTTATTCTGGTAAATTCCTGGTTTGATTTCTCCCTCATTTTGTAGTTTTTGTTGGTTTTAATTATCCTATTGAGGCTGTATTCATTTCTCTGTGCCAATCTTATATTGAACTTTTCAAACATTTATTGAAACTACTGAAGATGTAACTAATCAATTGAGTTGGTGTTTACTTGATGAAAATCCATATTTATTAATTAAATAAAAATAAAAACTATGTTTTATTTTTATTTAATTAATGAAGATGTAACTGTTTAGGTTACGAAACCGGTCTGAAAAGAAGGCAGGATATGAGGTAAGGTGTAAAGAATTTTATTTTAAATTTTAATTAAACGTAATAATGATATTTCCTATCTATCTATAATGGCATAGCCCACTGTTGATCCATGGCCTCTCCTTTGTAAGGAGTTACTAGACCAAGTTAATTTCTTTTTAGTTACCTTATTTGCTTGTAGATGTCATGGATGCGGTCAACACACTGACACAATGAGACATCTGACAGGCAACAACGTATTACTAGGACGTTGATGTCGTAAATTTTGCTTAGAGGCCTCTTTATTCAGGCTTAAGGATCTTTGGAAAAACTGCACTTAAACTAGCGTGAAATATTTTCAAAGTCCTATAGAACAACAGTGCACATGCACCAGAGTTTATAGAGCCAGCGATAACCCACAATCAAACCACATATCGATTATCATCCTCGATTACTATCTGTCGCTATGAAATTTAAATGACCAATATTTGCAATAAATCCCCAAATCCATGTTAAAAAAATATATTAATAATATTAAAATTACCAAATGTTTATTAAAAATGGGTATATACTTACTTATCAGTGCAGTTGAGCGAGATCTTTTACAAGCCTGAAACTCTTCAGACTCGGGACCTACAGCTTAAGCCATTCACTACAGGTTTAAATGCTCAATGCATTCCCCCAGAAACTGGATTTAAGTTACCGTAAATTATATTGTCTATTTTCTGACATTCAAAACAAACAAAAGATAACAGTACTTGAGATCACAATAAGGGCGAAGGTCAAAACACATTCCTCTATTATACATAAATGTTACCCTGCCAAGGGATGTACAAAATATTGCAAAATATATATCAGCAGAGTTAAATGAGTGTACCTCATCTTCTGAGTTGAAGGCCATTTAACTGCCGGCGAATCTACCTTGTCTTTTGAGGAGAATGGGTTAAAGTCCCTCCCAGAGGACTTAATACTTGAATTTTTCCACCCTAAAAAATCCATCGATCCAGGCCCCTGCGACTCTTGGAATTAGAGGCAACTGTGGCCGACAATATTTCCTATAATAGTTCAAGTCTTATGTTTGTTGCAGGGAGCTCAGAAAGATGGCAGTGCACCGGATGGGACAAGCTACGTGGACGCTGCAGAAAAAGAAGAAATCAAACAGCTATTGAAATGAGACAGTTTAACGATCTTATAATTATTTAGCCTTTTTCTGGGCTTTGTTAAAAATTATTAAGCTTTTGATGAAAGGAAGCATGCGTGAGGTGCCGCCGCATCGATAGGGAAATATTCTTGTTGTTACAAGTCACTGTTACATTATCTGTTAAACTTCAGTCTTGCAAGTTTCTAGTATATTTGGAATTATATGCATACTTTTATATGTACTGTATTTTCCAGTGTATTAGTCAGACTTTTTTATTTTAAAAAATGTTGCAGGCTGATAGTCTGTAAGTCTGTAGTTGTTTTTATTTATTCATTTATTTTAAATTCATGTTAATTACTAAGATTGGTTGGAGAAAACCCTCAATGACGAAGAAAATTCTTAAAATAAAAAAAAATTGTATATTAATAAATAGGATCTTCTTGTGATAAAATTGTATTACTGTATTTATGTGTGTATAGGCCACACTTTTTACCAAAAATTAAGTTTCAAAATTAGGGTGTGGCTTATAAATGAAATAACTAGATAACTGGTACATATCGGGAAGTTTCGGCACTATTGATGTACGCCACCGAATTACAAGGTTGTGATGTGTCATAAATCGCCTTGCCCATCCATAACTTGCCTTAAATTCATTGCACAGGATTTCCATATTCTTGGCTATTTTGGGCCTTCGAAAAGTATCATTTCGACGGATAATGAAAATCTGTCTGCCCTTGTATTCTGTACGTAATCCAGGAGAATTCTTCTATTTTGCTTTCTTTTTGCAGAAAGATTGTCGATGTGATGTGTTTTCAAGTGCATATTTCGTTTGGATCTACCGTTACACATTTTTTTCGTCCACATCAAACTGTCTCCCTGCTGTCATATTCCCATGTCTTGCTGCATAGCGCTCCACTTGTAGCTTGAATTTGGAGGTATAGCTTGCTCTGCACCGACCCATGTTTAACACACAGTGAACAGGAATGACAATGAATACTGTGCCTACCAACTGACCGCCCCTTTTGCCCTTGTGTCGATGACTGAGCGGCAGCCTGAAGATACCCCCCTTTAAATAAAAACTTAAATTATATTATTGAATAATTAATTAATATATATATTCACTTATTTATGTGATTATAGTAAATATATTTATTATTAGTATGTATTTAATTGTATGACTTCATATATATAGTTACATAACTGGTAAAAAAAGCTTTGAAAATATTGCCAGATTTAAAAATGGTATAGGCCTATTTTGGTCTTTTGCACTGCTTCTTAGCAAAAAAATAAGACAAATATTTTTTTCTCCAATTTATTATCGCGAAACTTGGATGTGGCTTATACATGCATAAATACGGTACATTTCTCTAGAAAATTGTATTAAATATCTTAGATGCATCTTATACACTGGAAAATATGATATATACAGAGTGAACTTTTTAAACATAACTGGTGCCCTGAATAGCTGGTTGATGGCAGCTAGGCTTGTGATAATGCAGTAAACTTTCCATGCTGCTCGGTAGCTAGAGAAGTTGCCAGTCTGAAGAGTGAAAACATCATCTCTAAACAAAATAAACTAAACATACATTCATCTTTTGATGCGAGATTTTTTAAATTTAACATTTTCCATTGCTGGACATTATTATTTTAAAAAGAAAAATTAATGCTTAAACTAGGTCCTTTCTTTTTTTTCCATTTGTAAGACAAGTGTCAGGAAACTTTAAGGTCCAAACGGTCTCCAAACATCATAATGATCATCCATTCATAGTAATTCTGCCCGAGGGCAGGTCTTTCACTGCAATCACAACATTTTCATGCTATGCTTTACTAGGGAATTGTAGGTGTGGTAGCTTCCCGTTGCTTTCCACACCGGTGAAGGATGATGATGATGGCCATATGATTTCGGGGACCGTTTGGGCCTTAAAGTTTTCCTGACATTTGTCTTACAGGTGAGGAAAAACCCCGATAAAAACCTCACCCAGAAAAACTGTCCTGACCGGGGATTGAACCCGGGCCTGCTGCGTGACAAGGCAGCACGCTACCTCGAGACCACAGCGGTGGACCATAATGATCATAATAATGTTATTTGCCAGTTTGGTGTGAATAGTGTGTCTTGTCTTGGAGGTGGTCCAGACATTGAGCTGATCCCTCATTCAGGCAAGCCCCCTCCATATCTTCCTTGAATGAGTAATCAGGTCAAAGATTAAATTAAAATGTTTCATTCCTCACCTCATATCCAGTCTTCTAATTATACTGCCGTTTCAAAAACCTTGGCAGCTTCATCTTCAGTAATTTTTCGTTGACTGATGTTATGTCAATCAGAAGAACTACTTCTTCTTCCTCTCTTGGTGGACCAATAAACCTCCGGATCCAACAACAGAGGGAAGAAAAACTAGTTCTTCTGATCGACATAACAACAGTCGACAAGATAGTACTGAAGACGAAGCCACAAAGCCTTTGAAATCGCGATCTACTTAAAAGACTGGTTATGAGGAGAGGTATGAAGCATTTTAATTTAATCATAAATAAACCTCATAGTGATTTATTCCTATAAAAGTTTAAATCATTTTTCTTTCTTAAATTAGATTCTATCCAGGATTGGAAAATGTTAATTCAAAAAAAAAATCCAATTGAATTTCTAGTTCAAATTAATGATCCGATACGTGCTAGCAGTTCAATGCATTACCATGAGCCTATCTATATACACCATCACTGATATTTTTAAATTGCACCTGTACATTATATAAAATATAATCCCTATGTGTAGCAATGCAAAAATACATCTTTGTAAGTTAATGTGGGAATTCTGACTGCGTAAGTATTGTGATAATGGAATTGTAGAAAATTTACAAAAAGCATTTGTATGAATGATATAGAATTTATTGCATTTTGCTATTATTTTTCATATTGACATTTTTAAGATAGTATTCCTAATATACTAAAGACTTTTCCGTGCCATTGCCTTGTATTTATTCTCGAGCCCTTGATTTTTGTTTATAAAATCAAACTAATGCTCTTGAATGCTGAGATTGCAGTGAAGAATCTGCTCTTGGGCACAAAACTATAAATAAATTTCATTATGCTGAAATGAGATTCATGCGCAGAACAGCGGGTTACACCAGATGGGATCGGAAAAGGAACACCAATATCTTAAAAGAATTGAAGACTACACCAATTTGGAATATATGAAACAGTACCAACTAAATTGGAAACACCGTCTTGAAAGAATGAGTTCAAATCGGATCCCCAAAGCTGTTTATAATTATATACCAAGAGGACGAAGATCTCTGAGCAGTCCTATGAAACGCTGGAGGGAAAATTTTCTATAGGATCGTAACAGCCTTGGCCTAATACTTGGAAGGAAGAAGAATTTCATTATGCAAAAATATTTCAAACCAGTTCTAACATATGCATCTGAGACTTGGACATATACAAAGGACTTGAGCAGAATCCAAGCTACAGAAATTAAATTCTTACATGAAATGGTACATAAAATAAGGAATGACAAAATCAGGGAGACATTATGTGTAGAAAAATTAACAACAGACGAAGAAAAAAAGTAGACTAAAATGGTTTTGGACATTTAAAAAAAGAATGGAAAAGGAAAGACTACCACAAAGACTGTTAAATCTCAAGATACAAGGAAAATGACGAGAAAGATAGATTAACCAAGTGAAGAAAAGTCTACAAGAGAGAGGATACGACTGGGAAGAACTAAGAAGCAAAGCATGGGAAGATAGAGATGGTTGACCTTCTGAAAGGAGGATGCGATAAGAGGATGATGATTTTTTCTAAGTCTGAAATAGATACCACGAGCATGTGCCAGTAGAAATTGGATACTTTTAGGATCATGCAGTGGAGTCAACATATACAATGCTCGTTGCCAACCACAGGAGAAACACTCCTATATTGAAGTCTTAAACTTAAAAATTCTGCCTGTATTCTTCATACTGAGTTTTTTGGCACAGTTAATTTTTTCCATAAGGTGGGGAGCTGGCCCATCATTATAATCTCCAACCTGGTGGTCCAGGTGAATTGTGTTCAAGGTTTTCTTCCTGTAGCCTTTGATGAACCAACATCTCCCTACAAGGCAGCAGTTGCCGTATTCTGGCAAGCAGCCCTCACAGGATACTATCATCCAGGCCAGGTGAACCCTGGTTTTTTAAGAATGTGTTACTCCTCCATCACTCCCCATTTCTACTGGCAGAACCTAGTTCTCAAAAATTAGTCTAGGTTGGATCAAGAAGAGACAAAATTAAATACATTAAAATCAGAGAAATAATGGATGTTCAAAAATATGCTCTAGAAGTTACTGAAGAAAGAAGACTGAAATGGTTTGGCCACGTAAAGAGGATGTCAGATGACAGGATACATAAGGTGACATAAAATTTTGAAGCGGAGGGCAACAGAAGTAAGGGGAGACCAAAAGAACAATAGGTTCTAGGAGTGCATAGGAGTATGGTGTCGAAAGTATTAACAGAGAGTGATGCAGAGAATAGGGATGTATGTAGGAATAAAATTTACAATGGGTTGTAGGAAAACTACTGTATTGTACAGAAATTTCTAATGAAGAAGAAACTTAAAAAGTCATACTTCTTGTATATGTAAAATATTTAATTGAATCAAAGATTATTAAATTGCCATTGAAATAAACTAACAGCAATAGAAATGAATTATCTAAGAACAATGGGAAATATGCAACAGATAGAATAAGAGAAAAGGTCAGACAGGAGAAGACATTGAAGAGAGGCAACCAAAGTGGTTAGGGCAAGTATGGCATATGTCAGAGGAAAGGAAACCCAAACAAATAATGGAAATGAGAACTCAGAGAAGATTAAAATAAAATATTTCATACCTCACCTCATATGAGGTAATGTTATATGAGGTGAGGTAAGAAGTATTTTAATTAAACCTCAGTGATTTTTCCCTATAAAAGTTCAACATAGGGAAGAGTTATTAGAGGAAGACCCAGAGTTATATGGGAAAATACATTGGACAGAATAGGATGAAAGCAAGGCAGAAACGAAAACATGTGCAGGGATAGACGCTGATGGAGGAACTAAATGGTCAGAGGTGAATCCGACGCCTAACTACATTAAGCGACAAACAAGTAGTATCAAATTAGAAGAGAAAAATTATAGTCAGACTGGGACTTGAACCCAGGACCTTTGGCTTTCTAGGTCCTGGGTTCAAGTCCCAGCCTGAGCATATAATATTTCTCTTCAAATATGATTTATCCATCCTTGAGATGTATGAAATTAGTAATAAAAACATCGAAAGAAGTAATAGTTTGAATTTTAGAAACAAAAATCGGGGACTGAGAAAATGAATTAATTATTTCATGGCATATTAGATGGGACCAGTTTAAGAAGCACTTGCCAATAGCTCAGTTTCTCCGCCCCTTGGCATTGCCTAGTTGAGACAAAGCAACATGCCACTGTACATTTTTTCTTGAACTTTGAATGCATATGTAAAATTGATTATCAAGGACATGTTCTAGAGAAGGAATTATTTTTTAACTGTGAATGTCTTATGTTTGTAGGCACAATATTCATCAAGATATTAAAACTTAATTTATAAAAATCCATCATGCAGGAACTGTATAAACTGAGCAAGTTCCTCAGCAAGTTGAATTATATTAAATAAATCGTATGTATACAGATTCATTGCAAGGAAATATATAACAGATGCTAGAGTCATTTTTAAATTTAAGCTTTCAGGTAAATTGTCACTTCTAGTAGTCTTTTGTCTTACAGGTGAAGAAAAACCCTGAAAAAATCTCACCCAGGAGCCTGTCCCGACCGGGAATTGAATCCGGGCCCACTGCATGACAAGGCAGTACACTCTGATGATATGATGGGTGATAAATGATAATGAAGCACCAGGAGAGTTCTTAATCTAAATTTCTGACCATGAGCAACCACAGGAATATTTCTCTTTAAAGAAAAATTCCTATGGTTTGACCGGGAATCGAACCTGGGACCTCATGAACAGTATTCAGAAACGCTGACCACTAGCCCATGAGGCTGGTCTTTCAAAAATCTTTCCATAAAAACAAATCACAATTCCTTCTGAATTCTCTAAAAATTTTGTATAAAGTTGAAATTATTTTCAAAACAGATCTTTATATTATTATGTTTAGGGGAGGAGAAATCTGGCAATAGTGCAAATAATTATGATTGCTAGCGACACATCTGTAATCCATGAAATAATGCATTCAGAATAGTGAAGTACCCTATATTACATTGTGTGTTGGGAAATGCGAAGAGATTTAAATAATCTAGGTTTGCTTCTAGACCCATGCTCAAATTCAGTATTACAAAATTTTCCCATTGAAGCATGGCATATGTTAGTCCTTCGTTAGCTTTATAAAGTGAACAGGGTAGGCAACATTACCAACTAGTCACACTAGGTCATGTTGTACATCCTGTCAGACTTATTTTCTGTCCAAGTAGTGCGAGATCTACACTGCTCAAATAAATTAGGGGATTGTGGGATAATATCCTAAAATTTTCATCTTAAATTTGTGATACACATTAAAGCATAAATTAATATTTTAAGAGAGAAGTTTATACCTAAATTGGACCCAGGATCTCTGTTCCACTGCTTTATCCAGCTCCTGATTTAGTTAGAAATTTTTTTCTTAATAAATATATATTTTTTTCTCAAATGCCCCAGGTTGTCCTGCGACATTCCTGGTGTTCTCTCCTGGCATGGCGTACTTGTAACCCACTTCTGAGGTTGGGGAACCTGGAAGGTGGGGTTACATTGCCCCGATGATATGATAGGTGATGATGATGATAGTGGTGCGCCAGGAGAGTCATAAACTTAATTTAAGATGAATATGAATGATGATGATTGTGATGGCCATATGATTTCGGGGACCGTTAGGGCCTTAGTCTTCCTGACATTTGTCTTACAGGTGAGGAAAAACCTCGATAAAAACCTCACACAGAAAAAACTGTCCCTACCGGGGATCGAACCCAGGCCTTCTGCGTGACAAGGCAGCACGCTACCTCGAGACCACAGCGGTGGATTTGTACGCTTGAAAAGAACCTTTGTCTATATACATTCCTCCTTTCTTTTTTTTTGTCTTCATTGTAAAATTAAACTGGTTGAAAAAAAATTCTTTTCTAAATTTTCCCAAATTGTTCGGCCTAAATGTTTGGTTAATTTTAAGTGTAGAAAGTACAATTCAGTATCTATTTTATTTATCATTGAGTAATGATTGTTTTTCTCCATTTTAAAGTTTTATTTTTCTGATATCTTATGTTGGCTGTTATTATTGATAGATTTTCTGATAAATTTCAGCAGTATTGATAATTAAGTTGGAAAAAAGTTTTTATATTTGACCTCCTAAAATTCCTGAACTTCATGAGGTGAGATATAAAAACATTTTCTCCTACTCATTTATAAATGAAAATACCTAATAGTTATATACAGCAGTCTGACCGTATAATTTTTCTCTTGAAATATAATTTGTCCTTCAGTGAGAAGCGTTAAATTAATAATATAAACATCAAAAGAAGCCCTACTGGCTTTATAAAGTAGTTTAAATCCCCAATAAATGTCTTCTTAAATAAGAAGCCGCCATTGGGTAATTGAGAAAAGGCTTGTAGCATTCAGCGCTAGAGAATTAACAATGTGCAAGAGAAAATTTTGGGTTTAGATTGGTGTGCTCAGGTAGCTCAGTTGGTAGAGCATTGGCATGGAAAGCCAAAGGTCCTGGGTTCAAACCCCAGTCTGAGCATGTAATTTTTCTCTTCAAATATACCTCATAGTGTTATTTCGCACTTTTATGTTGATTAAAATATATTGATAAATTTAATATTAGCACTTCTTTTATTCCTTTTAATCTCATCTTTCATTTCCAAAAAAAGTTATTAAATCCAATTATGAGCTGAGATGTTAAATTCTAACTCAAATATTAATCTGTACAATAATTTACTTCTTTTGATGAACATATGTAAAGGACCCCTGATTGTTTTGAGCAGTGTAATGTCATGTTTTAGCAGGGAATGACCTCCTTAAACGTGTTTCTTGTTGGCCTAAGACAGTTCTTCGATGGATCAACGAAATGTTTAGAAAGAGAGATGGTTAAAAGAGAGAACTATTTTTTAAGTGTTTAATAGTAACGTTTATCTGTCCATGTCCCGAGAAGACTGCCGCCTCTCCCTCCCCTGCAGTGTCTGTGCTTCAGCGTAAATATTTGTCATTTGTTAAGGAAAAAAACTTGTTTAAGATGAAATGATGCTTGTTGCCGCCCTATAGAATTGGTGTTGGAAATGTGTGTAATTGTTGATGACTTCTGCCAATTCAAATTATTATAGAACAGCGTTGTTTGTTATTAATCCTGTCTATAGCATTTTATATATTATTTTTCTTTTTAGTGTCAGGATGTCAATATTCACAAAGTTTGTAATTAAAAGATACTTAAACTAGAAATAAAAGTTTATTATTCTTTTTGAAACTTTTTATTTTATATTTTATTGTTGGACCACTGGATCCGTGCACCTTCAGCGCTGTTGTCGTTCTCAGATAAGTTAACACCTGCATTTACTCCATTCCATGTGCTTCCCTCCACCATGTCAAACAGCAGCCACCCCTTCTGAGTAGGGATGTTGCCAAACTTGCCCCAAACAGTGTCATGACTTAAGGCTAGGATTTTTATGTAATATTAACATGCAAAATATGTAAGACTACATAATTCCTTAAAATATCTAATATTAAACATAATTAAAATGTAATGCTTGTACCAATTTTATATTAAATATTAACTTAAAGATGGAGCAGGTTTGAAGGAATGGGACTGTTAAATGGTTGACAATGTGGTACAAAGGGTGTTGTCCTGTTTCTATTATAAAGTGATCCCACTACAGGCATTTCTAGACAATTGGCACGAGATGTTAGCCTTTGTGATAGCTGCCTTTACTTTCACAAAATAGTACAATATTTAATTTCGATAGAGGCTGAGTTGTAATGATAAATGTTCATATATGATAATTTCTAATTCGTGGACATTTATTGTTTAGCTATGTATAAACAAAGGGAAAGAATATGTAATTACATACAAATCCTAGCCTTAGTCATGACTCTTGAATATTGAATAATGTAACATTAATTATTACTAATTTATAGGAAACAAATATTGATCTATGGTGAAATTAAATGTTTCTTACCTCTCCTCATATAAATCTTCTAAATAGATCGCGATTTCGAGACCATAACAGTCTCATCTTCAGTAATTTTTTTTGGTGACTGATGTTATGGAAGAAGAGTTTCTTCCGATCAACATAACATCAGTCGCCAAAAAAGTACTGAAGATGAGACCGTTATGGTCTTGAAATCGCGATCTACTTAGAAAATTTATATGAGGAGAGGTAAGAAACATTCAATTTCACCATATATTAAACCACATAGTGATTAATTCCTATAAAAGTTAAATATTGATCTGTTTTTCTTCACAAAATGTTATTACTTTTTTTAATACAATGTAAAGTAACATTAAGAGATTATACTTAATGATTAAGTTTGGTCTGTATATTCTTACCCCTTATGGTTGTTTCTGTTGGACAGCCTAGTACATAGAACAGAGAAAATTACGAGTTAGAGAAAAAAAAAACACAATTGAGGTGGCAAAAGAAAATGGTTTTGAGGAATGAAAGCACTCTTCAGAAAAAAAAAAGAGAAGAGAGAAAAGAAAAGAAATTCACATATCACTCTTGGGCACACAATAAATTTCAAAAGATTTTTGAAAAATGTAATATCAGTTTAGCATCCAAGAATAATTATAGACTACATAAACTAATGAAAAACCAACAAAAATGAAAAGTTGACGATGGTAAAAAAATCAGGAATATATATCAAATAAAATGTGCAGATTGCAATAAGATATACATAGGGAAAACCAACAAATTTAACCATTAGAACTAAAGAACACATAAGATGTAAAAAAAGGGGGGGGGAAGTAGAAAAATCTGCAGTGGCTGCTCATGTTTAGTCAGAAAAACACAAAATAGATGTAAACACAAATTTATTAAAACAGAAAACACAAACTCACCATATGGGAAAAAATCTATATATAGAAGTACAAGGAGAAAATTATGAATTTTGAAATTTTTGGGGAGACGAACCTAATTAGCAAGTTCATGAGACCACAAGAAGAGGGAGCAGGAGTCAAGAATCAGGGCTGACAACTTGAGAAAAATCAATCTGTAATATTGAACTATGAGGTTTAATTTATGATTAAATTAAAATGCCTCACATCCAGTCTTCTAAGTAGATCACAATTTCAAAGCCTTCACGGCTTCATCTTCAATATTTTCTTGTTGACTGATGTTATGTCGATCAGAAGAACTACTACCGCTTCCCATTGTTGGTGGACTGATAAACCTTTGGATCCAATCGGAATCCGCGGGAATTTCAAAGTTCATAAGTTTTTCTTTTTTTTAAAGTGGATTTTTCCCCAAACTATGAATTTTTTTTAGTTTTTCTGTTTGTTTCATCAGACTGGCTTTTGATTGAATTAGATGTTTTTCGGACCAAGCATGAGCAGCTACTGCTGACTTTTCCACTTCACTATTTTTGACATTTCTAAGATGTTCTTTCTCCCTTGTTTTCAATTTTCTTTTTGTTTTTCCTATGTAAATTTGGCACAATCCCTGCATCTGATCTGAAAAATTCCTGATTTGTTTTCTTCTTCAATTTTTTCATTTTTATTGGTTTTAATTATCCTATTTAGGCTGTATTTGTTCTTTATTATTTAATCAGTCTCTAATAGGTGAAGATGGGGCCAACAGGCCTTGAAACATATGCCCAACAGAAACAACTATAAGAGGTAAGAATATACAGAACAAGCTTAATTATTAATGCTATAACTTGCTTAATAATATTTCACCACTCCTTGCTATAGTATTCATGTTAACACTTGACTGCAAGTGCAAATAATCTGTCCTACAAGAAGACTCAAAATTGTGAGTAGTGGGAGAGAAAAAATGAAGAAGTAGAAAATGCAGGATCGGCCGCGGTGGACTAGTGGTTATGCTCCTTGCCTCTGGTCCTGAGTTCAAGCCCGGCCAGGGTCGATGGATTTTTTTAGGATGGAAAAATCCAAGGAGCAAGTCCTCCGGGAGGGACTTTAAGCCGTGGGTCCCAAGTCTGAAGATTTTCAGGCTCGTAAAAGATCCTTAAGCTTGAATGAAAAGGCCTATAAGCAAAATTTACCGAATTTTTCTGTCCTAGTACTACCTTGGTTTCCTAGATGTCAGTATGAGGCAGAACGCTGACCTCGGGCCACTCCAATGACATCTATACAAAAACAAGTGTAACTAAATTAGTATTGTTCAAATTCTTGCCTGTAGGGGGAGAGCGCCTAAATCTCTGTTAAGGGAAACATGGGCTTACAAGAAGAAGAAGAAAATGCTGGGAGGGAAATGATTTAGTGAGGCAGAAAAGGAATTAGCGTTCAGTTCAAATATTTTACGGCCTTACAGATCCGATGGTCAGACAATGAGATCTTTCCACAAAAACTTAAAAAAAGAGTAGGTTGCAAAAAAACAGACCTACAAATATAAGATTTAAATTAAAATGTTTTATACCTTACATTCAGACATACGTAAAACATTTTAATTAAAATCTTATATTAAACCTCATAGTGATTTTTTCCTATAAAAATTCAAGATCTATAAATAGTTTATTCCTTAATCAATGGTAAAGACAAACATTTTTCTGCCTAAACCAGGAATCGAACCCCGAACCTTCACTTTCCGTGCTGATGCTCTAACCACTGAGCTAAATCAGGCTTCCCATCCAAGTATAAATCCTTCCTTTACCTTACTCTCTCTTGGTCTCACATTCAAATGCAATGAATCATCATTCACAAATACACAATGAATGGCTTCTACATTAAGAAGACATGAGGGGACTCCACCCAAAAAAAAAACTCCAAGCGCAACAGGCCTAGAAGACCCTTGGCTGACCATCTGGCTGCTGGCCTCACATCCACATGTGTTAATCACAGAGGTAGACGATCATATAGCCAGTGTAGGGGTGACATGTGGTCAGCATGTCAGATCCCCCAGCTGTTATTCTCAACCTGGAGTCGCTACTTATTGTAGCTACCCAAATGCCTCACGATGCTGGGTGGGCACCGGCCCCATACTGGCCAAAATTCCACGAGAAAAATTTCCCCCATGGAGACTCGAACCAGTGCAAGTCCCGTAGCTCTGTGCCAAGGCTTCTTGCCTTAACCACTCGGCTACGGCGTGGGACAGGGACTCCACACAGCTATAGCATTATTTATTAAATTAATATTGAGAAGCTAAAGTTATTACTATGATAGAATTAAGTAAATTAATCTACACAACTAAATTATTGTAATCAATGGTAAATAGAAACATTTTTCTGCATGAACTGGGAATATCACCCCAAATCTTCAGCTTTCAGTGCTGACGCTCTGACCACTAAGCTAATTCAGGCTACATTCCCATCCAAGCACAAATCCTCCCTTTACCTTATTTCTATCATAGTAATAGCTTTAGCTTCTCAATATTATATATCAAATTTGGGAATTTTTAACATTATGAGGTTCAATTCATAAGAATTAAATTAATCGTGATTATTTCTTACATCATACTTTTATCATCATCAATGGCAGTCATGGATTAGGCCATTGGCCTGTTCCGCTTCAGGAAAGAAATTGATCCCTCCATCTCTTCTTAGGTCTTCCTGGGTCTCTTCGCCCTATGGGTCTGTAGTTCAATAGCTGCAGAGGTAGTTTGGCATTCTCAGAAGGTGTTCATGCCAATTATTTTGATATTTTTGAATGATTTCAGTTATTGCTGGTGTGTTGAGAGCTTTGCGGATATCTTCATTACGTATGTGATCATAAAGCGTATAACCCGCTAAAGGTCTTAATAACTTCATTTCTGCAGCTACTATCCTATTTAATTTACCTGTAGTAAGAGTCCAGGTTTCAGAACCATAAAGTAGAGTTGGAAGAGCCATTGTTTTATAAAATTTTAGAATTGTATCTGGACGTACTTTTCGGAAAAGAATGCTTTTTATTGTTCCTATAAGTTTTTGAAATTTGACCAATTTTATGTCTATGTCTTTACATGTGTCGTAGGAAAGATTGCAGCCAAGATAAGTAAAGTTATTAACTTGTTCTATTATATTGTTGTTAATAACAATTTTAGTTTGTATCGGTATTTTCCCTTGAAACGCCATAGTTTTTGTCTTACCGAAATTTGTAAATTATAATCTTGGGTTATATTTGACAATCTATGTAGCTCTTTGTAGGTGATTTTCAGAAGTAGCCAATATTACTTGATCATCTGCATACATTAATGTGTTGAGGGGTCGACCATCAATCATAAAGTGTGATTGTGATTCGTTTTGCCATAATTTTATGATTTCATTCATATATAAATTAAATAGAAGAGGGGAAAGTGGACAGCCTTGTTTTACACCTTGGGATATTAGTCTATCTGATTTGCTTATTTATTTTTATTCGAATTCGTGTGTTATGATACATGCTTTGAATTAAATGCTTGGGTATTCCTGCATTATGTAAGATATCCCATAATTTTATTCTGTTTACTGTGTCGAAGGCTTTATGATAATCAATGAATATCATAAAAGTTGGTATATTAAATTCTCTATGTTTTTCTATGATTTGTGCTAACGTAAAGACACTATCTATACAGGATCTGTTGGGTCTGAAACCATTTTGTTCTTCTAGGATAATTGCGTCAGAAATTGTGTTTAATCTGTTGGTAATTATTTTTGCATAAATTTTATAGGCAGCATTTAGCAGACAAATTCCTCTATAATTATTAATATCATTTTTGTTTCCTTTTTTATGAATAGATACAACTAACGAGTTATTCCATTCATCTGGTACACAGCCAGTCTTCCAACATATATTAATAAGATCTAAAAATTTGTTTAAGAATCGGATCGAAGCATATTTTAATAATTCTGTGTTGATATGATCTGATCCTGGTGTCTTCCGTAGTTTGCATTTGTATAACACGAAGTTCAACTCATCCAAGGTGATAGGATCTACATCATAATCACTGGAAGTATGTTGTGTTATATTAGTTGTGGCCGTCCAAAGCTGCTCATAGTAATTTAACCATTTAGTCATTGGGATGGGATTTATGTTTAAGTTATCTTTAACAGATTTATTTAATTCTTTTAATATTTTATACGCTTTGACTTGTTGTCCATTAACATCATATTCTATATTATTGCTAATAAATGTTTCCCATGTTTGGCGTTGGATCTTGCGAACTTCTCGTTTGGCAATTGCTGATAGTCTTTTATAGTTCATTAAGTTTTCGTGTGACCTATCATTTAAGTATTTCATATAAGCTTCCTTCTTACATTTAATTTTATCTGCAATATCATCATTCCAAATAACTAAACCTCTTCTATTTTGTCTCTTTGTTCTTGTACCAAGAGCCTCTGTTGCTGTCTTTAGTAAAATTTCTTTCAATGTTTCCCAATCCTGATTAATGTTGGTGCTTACCGCATACTGTGGGAGGTATGTATTCATTCGAATTTGATACAAGTTTCTAATACTGAGCTCATGTAATAGATGTATTTTAAAGTATTTCTCAGGAGAATTTCTCTTTCTTTGAGTTTTATGCCATCTTAGTGGGATATTGATTGTGGACGCCAACAGATAGTGGTCAGAGTTAATATCGTAACCTCGAAAGACTCTAGTGTCTTTAACATATGGCGAGGTTTTATTATTAGTGATCACGTAATCAATTATTGATTTAGTCCCTCTTGCTGACCATGTATATTTGTGAATGTCTTTATGTCGGAAAAAGGAATTAGTGATTTTAAGATTGTTAAGTGCTGCAAAATCAATAAGTTGTTCTCCATTTTTATTAATGATTTGTTCGCCGTTGTTTCCAACAATTCCTTGTAGCGGAGTGTTGCCAATTCTGGCATTTAAATCGCCTGCTATTATAATGTAATCTGATTTGTTTATGTTATTATATTGAACCTGTAACTCCTGATAAAATTTCTCTGATTCTTCAGTTTTCCCTTCTTCCGGGGCGTATACTCCAATTATAGTCATAAAACCTTGGCATACTTTTACTCGTAATGTTAGAATTCTTTCATTAACGTAGCAATATGAATCAATTTTATTTTTCCATTGTGTTTTTATGAAGATTGCTATTCCTGCTGCTGCTCGTCTGAGCTTATCTAACACCGCTATAAAGTAGAATATAATTTCTATATTCTTTACTTCCGCGTAATTTTTTTTAGTTTCTGGTATCACTGCTATGTCAATTTTGGCTTCTTCTAACTCTTTAATTAATTCAGTTTCTTTATTAGACAGACCTCTGGCATTCCATACACCAATTTTCATTTCGTTATTCCTTTTCTTTGCATTTGTCGTCTTTGTGATATCAGTCCGGTCATTTCTTTCCTTTAGATTCTGAGTATGTATAGATCTCCTCAGAATGGGTTACCAACCCATTGCTGAGAAAATTCAGTGGTGGGGTTGCCACCTTGAGGCCTCTGAACTTGCCTGCTTTTCTGTTTGGGAGTGCTCCCATAGCCAGTTGGTCCGGTTTGTGCGCCGGATACTCGCTCTCACCCTCTCCCATCTGCTGTAATTATGAGTTACATTGTCCAGAGGTCACGACGAGGACGTGGGAGTAGGATTTGCTGGTAGAGCTGCCTGGTATTATGATAGTTGGCTTTACACAACATTTTATAGAGCATGTCAATCTGGCATTAACAGCTCGGCTGTGGCCATTGTCAGCCTTTATATTAAGAATATAAAATATATGTATATAAAATTGTACCTTTCTTCAAAATTGATGTATAAATCCATCAGTAATACTTTAATCAAATAAGTAATAAAATATTTATATGGTATTATAAAATCTTCTATAAAATGTACACATTTCATATGGTTGCTAAGGTAAACAATTTTCATAATTATATAGTTTTAGTTATTTGAAGCCATAATTCACTATGAAAATATAATATTACTATGTAAAACTATCCATAAACCTTTCATAAAAACTGATATATCAGAGATTAATTTGTTTTACTGTTAAATACTATGAATTATCATTATCAAATGAGAAGACCAAAGGGTCGAATTAAATCAATAATTAAAAATTAATAATCGACAGTTGATTTAGTTGAACTCTCTCCGAGAAATATTAAGATTTAAATCAAATTCGGTGCGATTCAATATGGTGACTTTAGCTTCCTTAGCAGAGATGTTTTATACTGCAGTGCTGTATTTAAAGAAATATAGAAGTATGAGGTAAGAAATAATCACAATTAATTTAATTCTTCTCAATATTAATTTAGTTTATTCCTTCCTTAAGCAACGGGAAGCCACCACACCTATAATTCCCTAGTAAAGCTGCAAAGCAGCTTATTTTTTACAAAAAATAGCTGCCAAATTTAATATGGAAATATCAATTAACAAAACTAAAATTATGGCATTTCATGGGAAGGACCCCATACAAAGTAAAATCTGTCTCCAGAATAAAATTTTAGAAATATCTAATCAATTTAAATATCTTGGATATTATCTCTCTGTCTGGGATGAAAAGGATATCCCTGAAAAAATGACTAGTTATAATAAAAGTTTGGGAATTATTAATCAAGTTATGAAACCATCCCTTGTACAAAAAAACACCAGATTACGTTTATATAACACTTTGGCTAGACCAGTGTTGACCTGTGGTAGTGAAGCATGGACACTAAAAAGACAACATGAAAGCAGAATAACGGCTTGTGAAATGAGATTCATGCACAGAACAGCGGGTTACACCAGATGCGATCGGAAAAGGAACACCGATATCTTAAAATATATTAAACAGTACCAACTAAATTGGAAACACCATCTTGAAAGAATGAGTTCAAATCAGATTCCCAAAGCTGTTTATAATTATATACCAAGAGGACGAAGATCTCTGGGCCATTCTATGAAACGCTGGAGGGGAAATTTTCTATAGGATCGTAATAGGCCTTGGCCTAATACTTGGAAGAAAGAAGAAGAAGAAGCTGCAAAACATAGCATGAAAATGCTATGATTACATTGAAAGACCTGCCCTTGGGCAGAATTACTATGGATGGATGGATTCCTTCCTTATTCCCAGGACTTCATGAATTGTAGTCAAGAATTCTGACCATAAGACCACAAGGCTGGTTTATAACCCACAAGAACACAGAAGCTGACGATTATCATAAGTAATGCCATGAGTGATTTCCAAATTTATCTAGAGAATTTGGAAATTAAGAGTGGCATTTGTTAGGACTATTTAACGAATAAAATTAAGCTGTTTACTCACAAATCATTATTCAAATATAGTTATTTTAAAATATTTATATATTTAATGTAAACGGCGATGTTTGAAAACAAATGAGAAACGATCGGCACGCTTCATTTGCTTCTTTTGTTCGTCACTGCAACCAGATCATATTATTTATTGCCAAAGGAACGCAATATTGTAAGATTGCACTCTAGTGGAGAAAAAATGAAACACATCAAACTGTATATTAATTCATTTCTGATGTCCTATGATGTAAATATGGCAATTATATTTTTCTGGGAAAAAAATAAATTTAAGAAAGTGCAAACAGTGGTTTCTTTTTTGGTGGTATAATCAATTGCTACAAATGTTTTTATAACTCCTGCATGCGGTATGTGTTGATATTCATGCACTATATATATACAATCTGGTAGCCGTATTTCTTAGTAAGTCAGTCACTGCAAAATAATGCTATGACCTATTCAGAATGCTTTCTTTATTATGATAAATTTTAGTTGGTAAATTCTAGGCGAAATACGACTGTGATTGGTTGTAAATAAAAAAATCATTGTAACGTGATTGGTCATTGACTCCCATTTGGGGCATGAGTTAAATAGTCATTTAAAAGATGGAGCTAACAACTATAGAAGCCAGAACAAATCAGAATTATTCTAAGCCATAATGGATGTTGAGTTCTGCACCGTAGCCGAGTGGTTAAGGCAAGATGCCTTGGTACAGAGCTACAAGACTTGTACTGGTTCAAGTCTCCATGGGGGAAGAAATTTTCTCATGGAATTTCGGCCAGTATTGGACCCAGAATCGTGAGGCATTTGTGCAGCTACAATAAGTAGCAACTCCAGGTTGAGAAAACCAGCTATAACAGATTTATGATTAACAGGAATAATAGGGAAGATAATGGCATTACCAGTGGCGATATATGGAAGTGATGCCTGGGTCCTGAAGGAAAAAGACAAAAGTAAAATTCAGGCAGCGGAAATGAGCTTCCTACGGGTGTGAAAGGTTGTACAAGAGAAGAACATATTAGAAATGAGAATATTAGAGAGGAAATAAAAGTACAACCACTTCTTCAACAAATAGAACACAAATATTAGAAATGGGACTTGAAAGCAAATGTAAAATAGAAACCATAAAATAGACTCTCTGCTTTTTGCAGATGATTTGGTATTAATAGCTCCAACAGAAACAGATTTACAGTATTCTATACACAATTTTAATATAATTGCAAAAAGATACAATATGGAAATCAATACAAAGAAAACTAAAGTGATGGCTTTTGTGGGAAATACCCTATACCTAGCAAAATTGTTTTGGATGATGAAATTTTAGAACGAGTAAATTAATTTAATTATTTGGGTTATAATTTAACATTTCAAGATGAAGCTGATATATCAAAGAAAATCACAAATTTTACAAAAACAACAGGGATAATTAACAGTATGATGAAACCATCTTTAGTACAGAAGAACATAAGATTACGGCTTTATAAGGTTCTCGCAAGACCAGTATTAAGATATGGCAGTGAAACATTGGACAATACGAAGAAGAGATGAAAGCCGAATAACAGCAAATGAGATGCGATTTATGCGCCGTACAGCAGGCTACACAAAGTGGGACCATAAAGAAATGAGGAAATTATGGAAGATTTGGATGTAGAACCCATTCTTCACCATATACAAAACTACCAGAACAACTGGAAAGCCAATCTTCAACAAATGCCATCTCATAGAATTCCAAAAGCCATACTTCGCTACTGCCCCCAAGGCAAAAGATCGCTGGGACGTCCAAAAAAGCACTCGATGGAAAATTCCTCTTTGAGACCGTAACAGGCCACACGACCTAATACTTGCATGGATGATGATGATATTAGAAATGAGAATATTAGAGAGGAACTAAAAGTACAACCACTTCTTCAACAAATAGAACACATGAACAATTGGATAGAACATTTGCAAAGAATGACAGAGGATAGGATACATGTGGAAGTGAAGCTGGTAGGCCAAGGGCCTTCTAGGTCTGTCAGACCGTGTTGGCTAATTTATTATTTAAGAAAAATTGTATCTCCTCACCTCATATCCTTCTTATTAGACCAGTTTTGGGACCTTATTCGGTTCCATCCTCAGTAGTTTCATGAACATTGTTATGCTCCCTCTGTTGGTACACTGAAGAACCTCCAAACCAGTTTAAATAGTAAAATAAATAAGTCTCGTACACTGCGATGGGTAGGAAATAGGCCAAGAATGGGAAATGGAAACTACTTGTACGAAAACCAGAAGGAAAACTCCCAGTAGGTAGGCCAAGAATGAGGTGGGAGAGTAACAACCACGATTTGAGGGAAGTAAATTATACAAAGGATGATTGGAAAACATAATTATATTTGAGTTGTGTATTTTGACCCACTCATACTTTTTTGATTTTTATCAGACTAGTTTCATTGCTAACTGCAACATTCTCGATGCTTCACAACTGTTGTCTTGTGGTTGTGCTTCCTGCAAGTTGATTTCTGTGCCCTCTGTTGGCTGACTGATGAATTTACAAAATTCATAGTTTTTTTTAATCTTGCAGATGTAAATTTTTTCCCAAATTGTGAGTTCCTTAGATTTTTCCAACTGTTTCAGTAATTTTACCTTAGTTTCAATTCTGTGTTTTTCTGACCATGCATGTGAACATTCCCATAAGCAGAAAAATTTTAAGAAAGAAAAAAAAAACATTATAAAAACAGCATAAGATAATGGTTTTCAAGAAAAGATGATTCATAAGAAAATAATTAAATTCAAGAAATTTGCATACCATTCTTTAGTATTTAATAAGTTTCAAAACATTTTCAACAAATTTAACATTAAATTAGCACTGAAAAATGATTACAGTTTGAATAAATTAATCAAAACCAACAAAAATGAAAAGATTGAAGACGGCAACAAATCAGGGATTTACCAAATTGATTGTAAAGATTGTGAAAAAAATATACATACGAAAAACAAAAAGGAACTTAAATACAAGATTGAAAGAACACCTTAGAAATGTTAAAAATGGAGAAATAGATAAATCTGCAATAGCTGCACATGCATGGTCAGAAAAATCTAAGGAACTCACAATTTGGGAGAAAATTTACATCTGCAAGAATAAAAAGAAAACCATGAATTTTGAAATATCCGGTTAAAGGAAAAAAAAAAAATTGGAAGTTCATCGGTCAGCCAACAGAGGGCGCAGAAATCAATTTGCAGGAAGGACAACTGCAAGACAACAGATGTGAAGCATCGAAAATGTCGCACAGAAGCGACGAAACTAGTCTGCATAAAAATCAAGAAATATGAGGTGAGTCAAAAATACAACTCATATATAATCAATTATGTTTGTGTGACCATGAACCTACAGGTCCAATAGTGCCAGCAAGTATTTAGTGTCATTGAAGAAGAAGAAATACAAATATTTCTCATTTAAATTATTCACTATTTTAATAAATTTAAATTTGTGGCTTCAATAAACCATGTGCTGGCCCTGCTTATGGATAAAGGAACAAGTTTGGAATTGCACTCGTCAAAAAACAATCCATTTAGAGAAGTCTGCCCCGGCAGTCATTGGAACCACAGTAGCAATGCAGCACTTTCCCCGGGACACTTCCAACATCGTAATTATAGTCCCAAGTGAGTTCAGTTCCTGCATGGATGTATGTGAGTGCAAAGAATGCCACCCACGGGAAACGCAGATCGTGTGTGTCTACGAACACATTCTGCACAAACACATTTGGGCTACAGGAATGCTGTAACACAAAACCACAAAAATCAGTAACAAAGTAAAATGTGTAAATTAATACAATAATTAAAGTAAGTTACTGACAACTAAAGTGAACAATTTATGCCTGAACAGTTAGAGGCTAAGTCGACCCCAGGGACATGATTCTGCAAAGGTTTAGGCCAGTTTAAAAATCCTAAGCCCATTGGGACTCGAATAAAGAAATTCACAACTATACAGTGGATGTACAGTATTTTACGGACTATACGAGGCACCTTAATTTTTTAGCAATTTTCTTACCATTTTTATTATTAGATTGCAAAGCCAGACTAAAAAAAATAGTTTATAAAACAGTTCTGATCTTTAAAATCCCTGAAAATCGTCATTTGAACTTTCTTCTTCTTCGTCGTCATCATTGTCTTCTTCATATATAAGATGGTTTTCACTGCCATCGAAAGCATTACTTATGCCACACTTCTTGAAATATTTAAAATAATATTTTCTCTCAATGTTTTATCCACTGACACACTTGTTTGATTGTATGTTGTTTTAAAGCCCCCTTCGGCATAAATTCATGTTGGGTTTCATCCATCATCCATTTGTTCAAGTTCACTGGCATCGTAGACTGCAATGATGCATCACAGGCCAGACAGTGCTCTGGGTTTGTGAGGGCAGGGCGGGAGGGAGACAGTGTTAGCAAGCTTGTGAATCCCTGCAATTAATGTTCGTCGCATCGGTTCACTGCTGCTGCCAGTTGAATCCAATGTTGCCAGATAGAGATAGGTTTCCTGCAGCATTGAATATATAGCCATTTTTAAGACTGGTGGGAATTTTAAATCAAACACTGGACATTTTTATATTAATTTTGAGTATAAGACACAAGTGAATATTAGAGTCAATTTTTCAAAGAAAAAAGTGCATCTTGTAGTCCATAAAATACGGTATGTGAAATTACGATAGTAAGTAACATTATGAGGTTCTTCTTAAGAAATAAGTTGAGTCTGTTGTTATATTACCTCATAATTATTGATTTCTTTAGGATGCATTCCAAAACATCTCTGTTTTATCTTCAGCTGTCCAGACTGACGATTATTATGTTGTCGGTCCTGGAGTCGACTGCTACTCCCTCTTTCTGTGGTCCAAAGAACTTGCATATCAAATCTCTCTCTCTGGGAACTTCAAAATTCATGATTTTGGGAGAAAATCTATCCATTCTTCATTACGTGTATCCATTGAATGCCCACGAGGTTAAAAGAAAGAGATATAGGGAAGACAGAAATCAACCCTTCAGCCTCGAATACTCTAATACCATCAGGGTCGAAGAAAACAAGAGGTCAGGCAAGGGAGACTGGATAGGAAAGTAAAAAGAGGGATCTGGTACTAGAAAGGGAAGAAATACCAGATCGGTCTAAACCCACCAAGCTGACCAGTGCTAATTGGTGGGTAGCCCCCATCCCTTTGGTTCATATTGCATAAACAATATGTTAAATTCAGTCTGTAATCGCTGACGATGGGGCTAAGAAGCCCTGAAACATATGTTCAACAAAAAACAACTATAAGAGGTAAGAATGAACAGACAAAATGTTTTAATTATTATGTTAACAGTTGCACCAAAGAAAGTAGGGATTGTCCAGATTGGTTCCTATAAGCTTCCAATCCAGAAAGAATTAGAGATTCTCCTCCCTGTTAGAAACAAAAGGGTCCCTTTGCAGCCTAAAAAGAATCTATATCCAGAAGAACAAGGAGAGAATAATGAATTTTGAAATTCCTGGTGAAAGAGATTTGGTATGCAAGTTCTTTGGACCACAGAAAGAAGGAGTAGCAGTTGACATCCAGGACAGACAACATGGAGATCATCAGTCTGGACATTTTCTTTCATTCATGGTGTTCTGCCCAAGAGCAGGTCTTTCACTGCAAACTCAGCTGAAGATAAAACAGAGATGTTTTGAAAGGCACCCAGTACTTATTTGGGTTAAAAAAATTTATTTATTTTTTTCTTTTTGCTTCAAAAAATCCAGGAAGGTCTATTTTATCAGTGTGTAATATTATTTTGTCGATTTTTGACATTTAAACCCATAAAAATTGATTTTTAAAAATGGCATCTCTGTGTTCTGCTAATGTGCACATATTTTGTTTTTTGCACTTTCCCGTTTCATATTTTGGTACACTTTTCTCTGAAACTATGAAAGATAGGAGAATAACTTTTGGCATGGGTATGCAGTTTAAAGAGCTCTATAATAATAAGGTAAATTTATCTTTGTGCTATTGATAGTGATTGAAATTTAAAAAAAAAGTATGCAAATTTTTTAACAAAAACATTTTTGGTCTTTGAATTGTTTAAATAAATCACAATCCATATCTAAACACAAGCAAACCTTATTATTGTCAAATGAACTATGGATAAAAACATACTAAATTTTGGAAACAATTGGATGAGTAGTTTTTGAGAAAATTGTACCAAGACAATACTTTTAAGAACTTGGATTTTTTATTTTCATGTTTTTTGTATTTTAAATTACTCGTGAAGAAATATGTGTAAAAAGTTAACCAGAGTGTCATTGTGTTGAGGAAGACTTGTTTAATTTGCAACATAATTTTCATGCACATAACTTAAAAATATGCTGTAAAAATTATTCAAAGTTAAATATGGGAAATAACATGAGGTTCTTAATCATGAAGAACGAGTCATTTTTATATCTTACCTCAAAGATTATGTTTTCTTAAACATGGGAACTGCAGTTTTCAAAAGGACACATTTCTTCCATTTTCAACCGACATTATGATTCTTAAGAAAACATAATCTATGAGGTAAGATGTAAAAAATGACTCATTCTTCTTGAAAAAATGATTTCTGTATTTTACTCTATTGGTCCCACATTCAAATACAATGAATCATCATTCACAAATACACAATGAATGGCTTGTACATTAAGAAGACATGAAGGGACTCCACACAGCTATAGCATTATTTATTAAATTAATATTGAGAAGCTAAAGCTATTAATATGATAGAAATAAGTAAATTAATGAACACAATTAAATTATTATAAATCAATGGTAAAGAGAAACATTTTTGCCTGAACCAGGAATCGAATCCCGAACCTTTAGCTTTTCCGTGATAATGCTCTGTCCACTGAGCTAATCCAGGCTTCATTCCCATCCAAGCAGAAATCCTTCCCTTACCTTGCTCTATTGGTCCCACATTCAAATGCAATGAATCATCATTCACAAATACACAATGAATGGCTTGTACATTAAGAAGACATGAAGGGACTCCACACAGCTATAGCATTATTTATTGAATTAATATTGAGAAGCTAAAGCTATTACTATGATAGAAATAAGTAAATTAATGAACACAATTAAATTATTATAAATCAATTGTAAAGAGAAACATTTTTGCCTGAACCAGGAATCGAACCCCAAACCTTTAGCTTCCTCTTCTACTACAAGGTTTAGGCTATGCAGCCTATTCCGGCGAAGTTAAAAGTGGAGTCCATCCCTTTAGCTTTTCCGTGATAATGCTCTGTCCACTGAACTAATCCAGGCTTCATTCCCATCCAAGCAGAAATCCTTCCTTTACCTTACTCTATTGTGTATGTTGCATATTTTTAAATCAAGTTGCATGGAACTTGACTTCACACTACTGGGATGCAAGATGGCAAATGAAGCTCTCCACAAGCAGTGCAATAGCAATCAACCCACAATTACTTATTTCTATGTGTAAGGTTGGCACTACTGGCTTTAATGAATCATTACTTTCTAGTAACCAATCTTAGGTACATTACTTACATTGAGATATCTTCCAATGTTTCCTATGTTTTTGGCATCCATGATGTAACAGTATTCGTCCTGACCGAAGAATTCTCTTACTGATCTAATTTTTGGTTTCTTCACTTTGTCGCCATCTGTTGGTTCCGACACAACAGCAAATCTTGAAGGTTGGCGCACTAACATCAAACAAAAAATAATATCATGTTATATTTAAATTTATACACTCTGCTTGATCAATAAATAATTTTTTGAATAGAAAAGAATGACATCTACAAGCATTTATTTACCAACAAGAGGAAAGGGACAACTTACATTGTTCAGAGTCTTCATCATCGCTGTAGTTATGATCACTGCTCACACTTCTTGGGTTCTTCTTGTGTCCTTCACCCTTTCTGGAATCTGAACATAAAAAAAATATTTTGACAAAACTATTACAGTTAAAAAGTAGTAATTAAACATATTGTTATTTTTTCAGTTTTTATAACTTAGGGTCGGTTTCACCAACATAGGTAATTGTATTGCACCAGTTTAACTTATGCAAAATACGGGAAAACTGGAGTTGATGGTGAAATTGACCCTATGTAGGATACATCTCATTCCTATTTGTAATTAGAGATGGCGAAATTGACGCTACGTAGGATACATCTCATTCCTATTTGTAATTATTGTTTCTAAGTATTTGAATTCAGCCATTTTCTCAAAATTTCACTCATTCATTATTATATATACAGTAAAACTTGTTTGATCCGGAACATGAATAATGCGGAAATCTGTCCAATGTGTTAACAAATTTATTGGTCCCGGTGAAACAATAGTAATTTTACGTGTATTTATTTTGCATAAAACGGAATCTGTCCAATGCGGAAACAGAATGATATTTCTACATAATTCAGGAAAAAAATAATAAAGCGGAAAGACAGAGAAATAAATTAGTTTCCACTTCACTGAATTCCTGTTAGGCAAAAAAAAAAAAAGAATGATTCCTGCCGCCATGCCGGGTGAACTTGAGATTCTATCTACCTGTACCTGAAATTTTATTTCAGTCTCACTGCACACCCGTTATGTGAAATACAGATACCTGTCTTACAAATAACCATTGCACTGTAAAATCTTAAATTAGTTCACAGGTGGCATTCTGAATTTATGGAATAAAGATGGCTAAAACGTATGTATCATTGCCATTAAACAAAAAAGTGAGAGTGATTGAAGATAAATCTCCAAATTTCTGGACGATGCTCCAAAGTCAAGCTCTAGCTGTTGCTAAATCCCTAGGGAATAATGATTTCAAGGCTCATCTTCAGGTTGGCTGGACAATTTTAAAAGACGACACAATGTAGTATGGAATGAAATTTGCCGGGAATCAAAGGATGTGGATGAAAGTTTAGTTAGTGAGCGGAAACCGAAATTGCATACTTTAATATCAGGATACACACTTAAGAAACATTTTTAACGCTGACAAAATGGGGCTGTTTTTTTTTGCACATTACCACCGAAGTCGCTCATATATAATATACTTCACTTTTCAAAGGCAGCAGAGTTACAATTAATCCAAGGTATGTAAAAAGACATAATTATACAGTACTATAATCTAGGATTATTAATAAGTTTTAGATTTTTTTATAATGTGGAAAAAAAATTGGTCCCATGTATTCTGCTTTGAGCAAGTTTTACTGTATATATTTCTGGTTTTAACAATGTTAACACATTTTTCAGGCACCAATGATTTGTCTTTAATTTCGTTATATAATTTTCTTCCATTCTTGTCTATTATAACACAGTTCTTCCTCTATTTCCCAGTCCTTGAAAGTTTTTCTAATCCCTTGGATCCACATGAGATTTGGTCGTCCTTTCCTTCTCATTCCTGATGGTGTCCATTCCATTATTTTTTGGTAATCTTTCATCCTCCATTCGCTTAATATGCCTGTACCATTTTAGTTGCTTTACTTGGATAAATTTTAAAATTGAGTTTTGCACATTCATGTTCTCTTTTATAACATCATTTCTAATTTCCTCTCTCCTTGATATCCTAGCAGATCTTCTCCAATAGTCCATTTCTGCTACCAATAATTTTCTTTTCATCTGACAATTTATAGTCCAAACCTTTGAACCATAAGTCATAATTAGAGTCTGGATGTTAGGCACTTAAAAAATTCAAAACAGGCAGGCATAAAGGCACTAAAAGTCATTAATATAGGCACTAAAAATTCAAAATATGCTCTTACAAAAAAATGGATATAACATATGCTATCAATAGCATACGAAGATATCAATGATGATTTTGGAACTTGTTTTGCCTTTTCACAAAGAGCATACTTATGTTTTGCAGTGTCTACGTGCTGTAAAACATGGCACTTCTTCGTGCTTTGACTGAAATTTTACACACATTGCAAAACAATATTGAACCGTCACTTGAGAATATTTCCGCACCAAATTCTTCCACGAAATTGGTCAGTTTGTCTTTTACTGTTGTCCGTTCTTTAGGCATCGTAAAACAACTGTTCTAATGGTTAAAAAAAAAGTCACATACACTTTGTCTTTGAAGCACTTGTCTGTGAATGAGGACTACAGACTGAATTCAGTGTTACCAACATCAAAAGTAATATTGCCAGTCATTTAAAGGTTTCAGCACCAAGTGAGAGACAGAGAAAGAAAGTTTGAGCCATCTACCCTTTTTGTTACTCATCAATGTTTGTATTAAAAAGAAGCAAAGCTGTACTATAGAACTTTCTCCAAGCTTTAGAGCCAGAGTATAATACAATGGGACATAGCTTAGGGTTATTTCGCCGAACGGGAGTGCATGAGATGGAAAAATATAATAGCTGGTACTTGTTATTTCGCCTAACGGGAGTGCATTGAAGGGGGAGTTTGTCCATTTCAATTAAATTCATTGAAATATTAAGTTAATTTTGAGAAAAAATGGCAAATAGGTATTGTAAGCTGAAATAGGCATTTATAGTCAAAATGAAGTCACTTTTACAATATCTATAATAAATAATTATAGGCATTTTCCCTCACATCCGGTCTCTAGTCATAATACTTCTAACTACTACTACTTCTTCTTCTTCTTCCTTCCAAGTATTAGGCCAAGGCCTGTTACGATCCTATAAAAATTTTCCCTCCAGCATTTCATACGATGGCCCAGAGATCGTCCTCTTGGTATATAATTATAAACAGCTTTGGGGATCCAATTTGAACTCATTCTTTCAAGATGTTTTTTCCAATTTAGTTGGTACTGTTTAATCCTTCTGGGAAATTCTCGTATAAGACTTGAAAGCATAATAATAATCCCTTCGATTGGTTGCTGGCCAAAGGAAGGCAAGACCAATGATGGGGCTGCCATCTTATAGCCTCTGGTCAGGCTTTTCTGGAGAAGAAAAGAAAATAAAGGAAAGAATAAATGGAAGAAAGGAATGACACCCTAGCCCTAGGATGCCCTAATAGCGTTGGGGTTGAAAAAACAAGAGTTAACCAAGAGATAGTAAAGTTAAAAGAGGCTGGTATAAGTAAGTGGAAGAAATACCAGATTGGTTAAAGATAAAAATAAGGAGCAAAACACAAGTAAGTGGAAGCAATGTTTTGCTCAGCTTGGGTACCTTGTGGTCGCCATCCACATATCCCCTAGATGGGGACCCCTGAGGATACTTCTAACTACTTATTTTAGGAATTCTCACTATGAGGTATATTCATTAAGGTAGAATATGTTTATCACTCACCTTATATTGTTCAGAACAATATGAGGTGAGTGATAAACATATTCTACCTTAATACTTCTAACTATTTGTTATTAATTGTACATTTCCATTACATAATGTACTTCTATGTGTGTGAACATATATATATAGTTTTATTGATTATATTATTTTTGGTCTGGACATCTTACCTCAATATTAATGTTGATTTGTTCTTGGACATGTTTCAAAACAATTCTCTGTTTTATCTTCAGCTTTCCCAGACTGAGAAAGGGAAAGGACTGAGTCTGGGAAAGCTGAAGATAAAACAGAGAATTGTTTTGAAACATGTCCAAGAACAAATCAACATTAATATTGAGGTAAGATGTCCAGACCAAAAATAATATAATTAAAATAACCTCAAAATATAACTTCCTAAAAATTAAATATTATAGTTTTATTGATATTTACTTCCAGTCCTAATTTCTTAGTGTTACTCAAAAGAGTAACTGGTTCTGTAAGAATCGTGGAGTTTTATGAGGTGAGATGTAAAAATTTATTTTCGACTCACTTCTATAAACTGTGAATTGCTTCATATAATGTTAAGTCCCAATGTAGAATTTTTATTAAAAAAGAGATATGTATGACCTTTAATTAATATGGCAACATCAAAGTCACTTAAGTTATGTAGGTAGGAAATAACACTATGAGGTTTATTTTAATTTTGTTGAGTTGTTTCTTGACTCACCTCATACTTCTTAACTCCCTCCAGATCTGCGAGGGAGTTAAGTATGAGGTGAGTCAAGAAACAACTCAACAAAATTAAAGTCACTCTTGCAATCAACATGCTGCCATTTCTTCTCCTTTACTAAACAGATGTAGATAAAGTGCATTTACCTCTGCCATCACTACTTGCTTTGTCGGAATCTCTGTCTTCTCTCTCCTTATCCTTGCCATCTGCCTGACTGTCTTCAGAACCATGACGAGAACTTCGATTTCTCAGCCGTGATCTGCATCAAAACAATACACAATATTGTAGAATGCAGGCTTTGAGGCTGTACTCATGGTATTAGAAGATTCTGGGCTATAAAGCCTGGTTCTGTAGCCGAGGGAGAAACAGCAGTTATGGACCAAGGCTTTATAGCCCAGAATCTTCTAATAGCAATACACAATATTTTCAGGAAGTAAAACTATGACGAGATATCTACACAATATGAGGCGAGTCGTTAATAATCATACTCCTATTTTTTTCAAACAGAAAAAAATACTTAACTAACTAACTCACTCACTGGCATTATAGAACCCATAGGTACATGGCCATGTGGACATAAGCTCTCCATAGATCCCTATCCTGAACGAATGTTTTCCAATCATTCCCTGTATAATCTACTTCCCTCAAATCATAGTTAATGTTATTCTCCCACCCCATTCTTAGTCTACCAACTGGGCATTTTCCCTCTGGTTTTCCTACAAGCTTCCATGAGCGTCTTTCATTCTCCATTCGTGCCACATGTCCTGTCCATCGCAGTCTACGAGACTTAACTGTTCTTATTATATCTGGCTTCCTATAAAGACCATGTTCTTTACTGTTATGTAGTCTTCTTCATTCACCTGTCTGTTCATCTCTCTTTGGTCCAAAAATTTTCCTAAGAACTTGATTCTCAAATACTCGTAACCTTTCCTCCTTCCTTAAAGTAAGAGTCCATGTTTTGCAACCATATAACTGGGAGAATAACAGTATTATATATTTTTAATGTAAAGTTTTTTTGAGAGAAGTTGGGACAACAAGAGTCTCTGTAATGTATAATAGCACGCATTTCCAAAATTGAGCCTATGTTTAATTTTTGTGCATCTCATTTCTGTTTGTGATTATTGTTCCTAGGTGATACACAGGAGCCACATAAATCTACATACAAGTATATCAAACTCTTTAAATGAGCAACAATTACAATGTAAAAATGACTATTTAAAATTTTTTTTAAAAGAAAAATTAACGGTTGTATTGTGTCTTGAATGGCATAATGGATTGCACACTGATGTACAGAGTCAGAGGTCCAGGATTTGATTCCCAGTCCAAGCAATAATATTTCTATGTTATTATTATTCATTTCATACGTCTCAATGATCCATCATTGAGATATATGAAATGAATAATAAAAACATTGAGATATATGAAATGAATAATAAAAACACCGAAAGAAGCCGTACTGGCTTTATAATATAATGTAAAATTCCCAAATAAATGTCTTCATAATAAAGAAACCACATTTGCAAGGTAGATGCAAATGTTTCATAGCATTTGGTGCGTGGAAATTGACAATGTATATAAGAAAAAGATTTGTGTTTAGATCGGAACTTGTTCAGGTAGCTCACTCGGTAGAGCATTTGCCTAGAGTGTGAGATCCTGGGTTCATACCCCAGTCTGAGCATATCATTTTTATCTTCAAATATAATAATTTTTATGATGATCTTGAAGAAGATTTTCGGGCTGTAGGCCGTGGTCGTGAGGCTTCTAGTTCCCCGACGTTTCGCCAGAGACTGCGTCTAGCATCCTCAAGGGTTGTCTTGAGACTGGCAATTCTGTCCGCTGTCTGTCTTATTTATACGTTCACCGCAATGTGTTCGTAAGTTGTATCTGCCTTCTGATTGGTCAGCGGTAGGGACTTCCATTCCTCCAATGAGATTGCTGTTTGATGGTCTAGTCGACTGTACGTTATATCTGTCTTCTGATTGGTCAGCGGTAGGGACTTCAATTGTTCCACTGAGATTGCTGTTTGATAGTCTAATCGACTGTGCTTGTAGAGGTTTACATTTTGCGTTTTTTAGAACCGGTATCCATACTTTGTTGACTTTTAATGATTCTTCTTTTCTGACGATTTTATTATTAATTTAACACTTCTCATTGAAGGATAAATTATATTTGAAGAGAAAAATTTTTGCCTAGACCGGGACTAGAGGGAATTACAACGTACATAAGAGAAAAATTTGCGTCTAGATCGTAACTCGCCTCGGTAGCTCAGTTGGTAGAGCACTTGGCCCGGAAAGCCAAGGGTCCCGGGTTCGAGTCCTGGTCTAGGTGAAAAAAAAAAATTCTCTTCAAATATAATTCTTCTTTTCTGTTGAAACTGTTTTTATGTTTGAATATTTCGATGGCTTCTCGTTGTAGACGGGTAAAATAGTGTGTGCAGTTAGATAATATGTCTGTATTCTGGTATTGTACCCTGTGGCCATCAAGTAAAGAGTGTTCTGCTACTGCCGACTTATCCATTTGTTTAAGACGACTGTATCTTTCATGCTCCTTAAGTCTGGTTGCGATGGTGCATTTAGTGGTGCCTATATACACTTTTCCACAACTGCATGGAATCCTGTATATGCCTGCTGTCTGATGAGGATGGAGTTGATCCTTTATAGGTCTGAGAAGGTTCTTGATTTACTTGGTAGGCCTGTATACTGTCTTTATGTCTTCTTTCTTTAGTAGTTTTCCAATGCAGTCCGTTACATTCTTGATGAACGGTAAAAATGCCCTGGTTGAAGTTTTTTCCTCTGATTCCTTGCTGCTGTATCGTCTGGGATGATTGGCTCGGTTGATTTCTTTCCTGGTGTATCCATTGGCTGTGAATACCGTCTGGAGGTGTTGCAGTTCCGTTTTTAATAAATCCGGATGACAAAGTTTTTTGGCTCAATCTGTCAATGATTTGATGATTCCAAATTTTTGCTTAGGGTGATGATTCGAGGTTTTATGAAGATACCTGTCCGTGTGGGTAGGTTTTCTGTAGATAGTGTGGTAAATGTTGCTGTCTTCTTCCGTTTTGATCAGGATGTCTAGGAATGCTATGCTGTTGTCTGTTTCTTTTTCTATGGTGAACTGTATACTGGAGTTTATGTTGTTGTTGTGTGTCAGAAATTCATCTAATTTCTCCTTCCCGTGGTTCCAGATTACAAAGGTGTTGTCTACATAGCGAAGCCATATCTTGGGTTTGATAGGTGTCGTATCTAAGCATGTTTGCTCAAAGTTTTCCATGAAGAAATTGGCAACTACTGGGCTCAAGGGACTGCCCATAGCTACTCCATCTATTTGCTTGTAGAAGTCGTTGTTGAATAGAAAATAGCTGGTGGTTAAGCAGTGTTCGAAAAGTTTTGTGATGTCTTGAGGAAACTTGGTAGCAATGAGGTGAATAGTCTCATTTATTGGAACTTTGGTGAAGAGTGAGATCATGTCGAAACTCACCATTATATCTTCCGGTTGCAATGTTATCTCTTTTAGTTTTTCTAAGAAGTGCATTGAGTCCTTGACATAAGTGTCACTGTTGTTAGTATGTGGTTTCAATAAAGTAGAGAGATATCTAGCCAGGTTGTAAGTAGGTGATCCTATTTGGCTGACGATCGGTCTTAAAGGTGTATTTTCCTTATGAGTTTTAGGCAATCCGTATAGTCTTGGTGGCTGGGCTTCGTTCTTTCTTCACGTTGTCGGGAAGTGAGGAGGCCTTTATTAATTTGTTAGTTTCTCGTAGTATCCGTTTAGTTGGGTCGTCTGACAGCTTACGGTAGTTACTAGGATCGAGTAACTCGGTGATTTTTCGGTTGTATTCTTCTGTGTCTATAATAACTGTAGAATTTCCTTTGTCTGCCAGAATTGCCAGTCTCAAGACAACCCTTGAGGATGCCAGATGCAGTCTCTGGCGAAACGTCGGGGAACTACAAGCCTCACGACCACGGCCTACAGCCCGAAAATCTTCAAGATCATCATAGCAACTCCGGCCGTGAAAGTCTACGGAATACAATAATAATTTTTCTTTAAAAAAATCTATCCAGGATTGGAATATGTTAAACTAAACATTTTTTTATCAAAATAAAACAGACTAACCTGATAGAATTATGCTCAGATGAAGAAGCAGTTTTATTTTTTGTCCAAGGTGTTATAGGGAACTCCTCGTCGGAATCTCTAGTATCCTGACTGTTCTCAGCATCCTCCTCTTCCTCGCTTGCACTCGATTCTGGACGAGCCTGTGTAACTGAAAAATTCAAAATTAAAATTAATTTTATTTGAAGAAATTAAATCTAATCCCCTCCCATACACCATTAGAAACATAGAAACTAGCTCAAAATCTGTGTAAAAATTATGACAGAAAAGGAAAAATTCAAATTAAAAATAGCAAATCCTAGAAATCCCAACATTCATGGTCTTTGTAAAATCCATAAAGAAGGAAAGAAAATCAGGTGAATTATTTAATACCAATATCGGTTCACCTGCTTACCAGATATCAAAATGGTCAAGTAATCAATTTAAAGAAATGGACAGAGTTGAAAATCTAGGTGTGGGAAATTCTTATCAATTAATAGAAAAAATTAGAAAATATAAAAATTGAACCTTCCGAAAGATTGGTCTCATTTGATGTTACCTCATTGTTCACAAACAATGGAAATTTTGGGCAAATGGCTAATGAAAAACAACATAGATAGTGAGAGCTGAGAAGAATGTCTAAAATTAACCAAATTATGTATCAATAAAATGTTTTTCTTTTATTTTAAAATCATTAGGAAGTTACATTATGACGTTTAATTTAATATTTGAGTTTGTATTCTTTAACATCTTACCTCATATGTTTATTCTGTCGGACGATCATTTCAAGATGGAGCAATAGCTTTAAAACGATTGTCCAACAGAATAAACATATGACGTAAGAATGTTAAAGAATACAAACTCAAAAAATGTTTTTCACTTGAAAAAAAAAAAAAACAGGATAGAAGCAAATGCCAAATTATTGAAAAGTTAGATAAATCTAAGAAACTGACAATTTGGGAGAAAATGTACATCCACAAGAATAAGGAGAAAACTATGAATTTTGAAATTCCCAGGGAAAAGAAAAAAAAAATTGATTTGGAAGTTTATCAGTCAGCCAACAGAGAAATTAGAAATCAACCCACAGGATCGACAATTGTAAATACAACAGTTAGAATGCATCAGCAATGTCGCATGGATGCTGCAAAACTATATTCTGCAAGAATATAAAAAAAATATGGGGTGAGTCAAAATTACTAACTCATATTAATTAAAAGAAACCTCAGTGTTATTACCTACATATATTAAGAAAAAATAAGAAAATTGGAAAGTTGAGTTTTCAGTTGATTAGTGATACGTATAGCTGGAGAATATCATAGCATGGTGCATGTAAAACTATCCCTGCTCTCTTCCAGACCTACTTTATTTATTTTTAAAAGTTGGCAATCAAGCGAATAGTGATCTATATGTAACAAAATGACGGAAGAAGTTAGTCAAGTCGTGAGAAGCAGTTTATGGAATAGATCTGTTTTCGGGGCAACTATTCAATTACAAACAGGAATGAGGTCCACAAAGAGGACAGTTCAAATCATGAATGGAGATCATCTTGCAATAGATAAGTTTGGTCTGCCTTTATATTACCTCATTGAACCGAAAGTGCTATTTCGGTTCGTTACATCAGTGCTGTTATCCTCCCTCCATAGTGAGATTCGTGTACTATGCCAATTTCCTTCCTCTTTCTATCTACTCCCACTCTCCATTCTGTCCCTCCCTTTGCTCTGTTTGTAGTGCGCAACTTCCCCTTCTACCTCGGAATGCTCAAATAGGCTACACACATTGTGAACACTATCATTTGATCATAGATTTTTGTTGCAACACTGGTTTGTCGTCTGGAGGACACGAGCTGCGTATTTTGGGTTTTGGTCCGGCAAGCTAGGGTAAAATACCCTAGGCAGGACTAAAAGTATGTATGAGAGGTTGATTGTGTAAATTATGTTATTTCTGGTATTATTTATTGTTTGTCCTTTAGTATTTGAATGATCAAGTTATGTATTTCTTTAATTTCACTTTTCAAACTTCAGACGTGCAATTTAAATATTAAATATCATTTTTAAGTAAATATCAATGTTTAATTATTGTATGTTAGCTACGTTACAGCTGTCTTGCATAATTCCTGTACATAAGCTTGCTCAAAAGTTATATGAGCTCCCTTTTCCCATCTAGCTTTCATGGTTGATAATAGTACATTCAGGTTAACTAAGCATCATAAATTACTACAGTGTGTTTTAAGAATTATTATTGATTAATGTTTATGAATTTGGATAGGAAGGATGAATCAATCTTTGCCTCTCATGGGCCCGGGCAAAGGATTATGAATAGTACTGATGGTTATGAACTCTATACTAATATATATACACAAGGTAGTAGATCGAAACACGGCAGCGCAAGTTGGTTGCAGTTCACGTGGTTTATAAAAATAACAGATAACCAGGCAGTGAAGAGCTAGCAATGCGGCGCATCATAATTAGTTGCTTCTTGTAAGAAGCTTTGAAACATGTCTCACAAGAAACTACTAATTATTATGTAAGATGAAGACAAATCAAACTTATTTGTAAAGTAGAACCTCATAATGTTGATATTATTCATTTTTAAATATCTTAACGATGGACAAATTATATTTGAAAAGAAAAATATATGCCTAGACTGGGGTTTGAACCCAGGACCTTTGACTTTCTATGTCAATGCTCTATGCAAGTGAGCTACCTAGGCCTCCAACCTAAATGCGTATTTTTCTCTTATACATAGTTAATTCTCTAACCCCAAATGCTATGAGCCGTTGCTACGATTTTTGCAAATGGCGGCTCCTTTGTTAACTAACTAACTCACTGGCACTATCAAACACATAGGTTCATGGCCGCTTGGACATAAGCTCTCCATACATCCCTATCCTGTGCCAATGTTTCCCAATCATCCCCTGTATAATCTACTTCCCTCAAATCATAGTTAATGTTATTCTCCTATCTCATTCTTGGTCTACCAACTGGGCGTTTTCCCTCTGGTTTTCCTACAAGAAGATTCCATGCACGCCTTTCATTCCCCATTCATGCCACATGTCCTGCCCATCGCTCCTTTGTTAAGAAGACTTTTTATTGGGAATTTAAACATTACTTATAAAACCAGTAGTGCTTCTTTCAATGTTGATATTATTCGTTTTTAAACATCTTAATGATGGACAAATTATATTTGAAAAGAAACGCATTTAGGTAGCTCACTTGGTTAGAGCAATGATCAGTCTAGGTGTATATTTTTCTTTTCAAATATAATTTGTCCATTATTAAGATGTTTAAAAACGAATAATATCAACATTGAAAGAAGCACTACTGGCTTTACAAGTAACGTTTAAATTCCCAATAAAATGTCTTCTTAACAAAGGAGCCGCCATTTGCAAAAATCGTAGCAACGGCTCATAGCATTTGGGGTTAGGGAATTAACTATGTAGAAGAGAAAAATATGCGTTTAGATTGGAGGCATAGGTAGCTCACTTGGATAGAGCATTGACATAGAAAGTGAAAGGTCCTGGGTTCAAACTCCAGTCTAGGCGTATATTTTTCTTTTCAAATATAACTGAACCTCATAATGTTACTTCCTATTGTATTTTCACAATCATCTCGCAAAATGCTCTGGACTTGAAAACTTCTGGATTCAACTATTACTAAAATCATATTGGGAAGCAAGAAGGAGAATGGAGATCATCCATTAGAGTACTGTTACAATAACTTGTTTCATACCTCTGGGCCTCCTGGTGTCTACAATTCTCCTCTCTTCATCGAAAGAGTCACTGTCTTCTTCTACAACATCACTTTCATATCCTTCTTTAAGTTTCTCAACGACTTCAATGTAATCCAGCTCAGCCAGATATTCATCTCCATAGTTTTTACCACCCTGTAGCAGACACATACATAATTCACATGTTTTTACTTAATGTTATTTAAATTCAATACATATACAGGGCTATTCAGAAAGAAGGAACAGACTTCAAACATTTATTTCTTCCAAACTACAACAAATAGAAACACAATTCCAACATTCCTAGAAAGAGAAAAGTTTGAAGTTCTGATCAGGGTCGCATTGGCGCTGTTGGATTGGAAGAGGAGGAGCAGAAGATCAACTTCCCAGGTCACCATACCTAACCTCGTGTGATTTTTATTTGTGGGATTACATAAAAGACCGTGTTTTTATCCCCCCTATGTCTGACACTCTTGAAAATCTGTGACACTGAATTGTTGAAGCTGTGAATTCGATAACTAGAGACCAGCTGATTTGTGTGTGGCAAGAAATGAGCCACCATTTTGGTATTTGTCGTGTAACACATGGCACTTATACTGAATGCATAAAATAGTGATATTTGAACTTTTCTCTTTCCAGGAACGTTGGAATTGTGTTACTATTTTTTTTGTAGTTTGGAAGAAATAAATGTTTGAAGTCTGTTCTTTCTTTCTGTATAGCCCTGTATATTTTTAAGACAAAAAAATGTGTGCCTAAACAATTAATTTTTTATATTTAATAAATGAGAAGCTGCCAGATGGCATGTTGAACAAAGGTTCATAGCCATTCATGTTTGGAAATTGTATAAATAAGAGAAAAATTCACTTTATTTTAAGAGAAAAATATACACCTGAATTGGGAATTGAATCCGATGTCTGGTTCTGTACACCAGCGCTTTATCCACTAAGCTACCAGACATTCCAATTCAACAAAAATTATTTCTCTGCTTTATTATATTATAATTATTAAAGTCTTCTTGTTAAAGAGGCCGCTAGAGTCATGTGTGGAACATAAAGTTCGTATCTCAGCACGCAAGAATTCATATAATAAAGGACAGAAATAATATGCATTTGAATATGAATTTTAATTTAGTTGAGTTGTTTCTTGACTCACCTCATGTTTCTTATGAATGAATGAATTAATTAATTAAGAAGTATGAGGTGAGTCAAGAAACAACTCAACTAAATTAAAATAAACCTCTTAGTGTTATTTCCTACCTACATAACTTAACTGAATATGAATGCCTGATAGCTTAGTGGATAGGGTGCTGGTGTACAGAACCAGACACATTAGGTTCAAATTCTGATTCAGGCATATAGTTTTTTTATGTTTTTATTATTAATTTAACATTTCTCACTAAAGGACAAATTATATTTGTCATTCGGTGAAAAGTGATAAATTTAATATTTAAGATGAGTTCAAATCGGATCCCCAAAGCTGTTTATAATTATATACCAAGAGGACGAAGATCACTGGGCCGTCCTATGAAACGCTGGAGGGAAAATTTTCTATAGGATCATAACAGACCTTGGCCTAATACTTGGAAGGAAGAAGAAGAGAAGAAGAAGATCAGGAAAAATTCATATTTAGATTGGAGGCCTAAATTGCTCAGTTGGCAACAGTGCTGGTGTATAAAACCAGTTACCTTGGGTTCAAACCTCTGGCTGTGTAAATTTTTCTCTTCAAATATGGTATAGAGACAAGACTACCCAAAAAAAGCTTTGAAATGGATTCCACCAGGGAAAGGAAAGAGAGGTTGATCTACATTTAAATAAATGGTTGATATAAGAAGAGGTCTGGAAGAATTGGAATGGGAAGATAGATAAGAAAGGAGAAAGAAGATAAAAATTTAAAATGCTTTGGGCACAGGAAGATGTTTTATTACATCGTAAACCTGTTTATATATAAATAAATGTGATATAGTGTAGGCCATGCTTTAACGGCCTTCTCTCACCCCCTAAGAAAGCTAGGGTAACATTTACAACTACCATATGCCAATGGTTCCACTTTCCAATGTTGCCACATCCACATTAATCATTTTAAAATTAAACCATTCTATGCTATATTAGCATGCACATACCTGTAAAAATATCAGTTAGTTGATTTGACAACATCGGAATATCTCCGCCTCTTTCTCTCTAATGAGGGTTAAAAGGCGGTCGGCTTTTGTTAAGTGACATTCAGGAGGGTGTTTGAAACCGAAGATTTTTTGTCAGTTCCAGGAAATGAGGATGTTATAGCATGGCACAAACAATATTTCTTACCTCATTTGCCCCTTGTTCTGTGAGAAGACGTCCTGCATAAATGCAAATGAAACCTCCTTGAGGAATGTCATTGAGACATCGAATGCCCCAGCCTCGGTTTTCCGTCTTAAAAACCTGCAGTTTTATCTGCAGAGGTTGTTGTGCCACTCTGTTCAGACATGTGCTTGAACATTTACACCTACAACATAATTAAAAACTTTTTACTGATCTTCACTGATCATATCTAGTACATACCAAAAATGACCATGATCAAAATTTATATACACATATTTATGTAAGTTATATTGCAATTTTTGTGGATATAAAAAAGGTTTCTTGTCATCCTTCATAATTGCATGTAGATCATGTCGAAATGTTGGAACCAGTGGGCAGAAGCCAACCTTGAATCTTTGATGTGGAAAACCCAAGAAAACTTTCTATATCATTACATATATATATCTGTTAATGCTCTAGCGTCTGCAATTTTTTATTCATCAAAACCAAACTTGGCATATAACATTTAATTAAAAAAGTAAGGTCAAATTATATTTGAAGAGAAAAATTATATGCTCAGACCGAGATTTGAAAACAGGACCTTTGGCTTCCTAGACCAATGCTCATCCCCTGAGCAACCTGAGCATTCCAATCTAAACACAATTTTTTAAAAATATAATTTGTCCTTCAGTGAGAAGTATTAAATTAATAATAAAAACATTAAAAAAAAGTAAGTAAATTCTGTTGGACGATCGTTTCAAAGCTATAGCTCCATTCATCCAACAGAATAAACATATGAGGTAAGAATGTTAAAGAAAACAAACTCAAATATTAAATTAAACCTCATAATGTAACTTCCTAATGATTTTAAAGTAAGTCAAGTTCATTAACAGGAAAAGTGGACCATTAGGTGTAGGAGTTCACCTGAAATAAAAATTTAAAAATCATTCTAGCAGTCGCAATTGCCGATGTTTCATAATGAAACCGTCAACCATTGGATGCCAAAACCTACTTTGAAATTTCTCCCAGATGTCCAAAAATTATCTTTTTTTAACTGCAAGGCACTAAAATCCAGTGCCAAATCTCTCATTTGAACTACAGGGATAATTTTACCAACAGGTTTTGGGTTTGTCAATGGGCAATCCGCTCTCACCATTTTTAGCTGATTTGTTCATGGGTTACTTGGGAGTGTCAAATCACTAAAGCATACCCATGGATGTTTAAGACTTGGTTCAGGTATGTGGATGATATTTTTGCAATAATAAATTCTAAAGATATTGAAGATGCTTTTAAATTATTGAACCTTCAGGATGAATCAGTAAAGTTTACCGTTGAATTAGAAAAAGAAAACAAAATTCCATTTTTGGATTTATGTATAATTAGGAATGATCAAACACTGAAAATTGAAGAAAAAGGATATGAGGTGAGGTAATAAAAACATTAATTTAATTATTAAATTAAACCTCATAGTGTTCTTTCCCTGTGAAAGTTAAATGAATTTGATATATTTAGGAAAGGAACTCATACAGATAATTACATTAAATCATCAGGCTTCAATCACATTGCTCATAAGCATGCAATATTCAATAGCTTAATTTACAGATTGACAAATGTACCATTAAACGAAGAAAATTTCAACAAAGAGTTTAAACATATCTTAAACACTGCTAGATTAAATGGTTTTGATAAAGAATTAATTATAAATAAGTTGAAGAAATTCAAACACAAAAAAAGACTTAATGAATATACTACTCTACAAAATTGCAAAGAAAAGAAAATATACAAAAAAATTACTTACCATCCTGAAATGCATAGAAAATTTCAAAAAATTTTTGACAAATACAACATTTCTTTGGCACCAATAAATAAATTTAGTCTGGGTAATCTTCTAAGTACCAATAAAAAAGTCAATGTTCCAGACAGTAAGAAATCTGGAATTTATCAAATAAATTGTGAAGATTGCAATAAAGTTTATATAGGAAAAACAAAAAGGAATTTGGAAATTCGGACAAAAGAACATTTCAGAAATATTAAAAATTGTGAAATTGAAAAATCTGCAATTGCTGCACATAGTTTATTAGATCATAAAATTGGAAGAGAAGCTAAGCTTTTAAAACAAGTAGAGAAACCTTTGGAATTGACAGTTTGGGAAAAAATATACATTCAGAAAAACAAAAATAGATCAGTGAATTTTGATATCCCTAACAAAATTACATTGATTTCGAAGTTCATAAATTCAACCATAGATGGCAGCACTGAAGATGGCGACAATAGAATAGTTGACGGCCGAAGAATTTCGTCAGTCGGAGTTATGGCTGAAGATGAAAATGACTATGTTTGAAATCGCGATATCATGGAAGCATGAATCCTATGAGGTGAGTTGTTTAAACAATATGTTCTCCGATGAATTTTAAGGGAAGCAATATAACTGATCTCTTGATGGATTTAATAATCCTCAATACCTGTTGTCCACGATGCACCTGTCTTACTCCACTCCACTCTAAGTCAAGCAGGGAATCCATCTGTTATGCATAGCAGGTTGCCATTGCTGGATTCTGGCTTTGATTTCTGTGCTTTGCAGTTAAAAATGGCAGATGATTTTTTGTACACGGTCTTTGTACATCACAATGCTTCTCTGGGAGAAATTTTAAGTTAGGTTTCGGCATGTAATGGTTGACAGTTCCCCTGTTAGAAGGGCTGGCACAAGTGATTAGATAGAACTGTGAAACTAACCTTGAATTACACTCATAAATTCCAGTCATGACAGGCTCAGGAAGTCGTCGGTAAATGTAACCAACAGTTGGATCCACTGCACCTCCCGGACCATATGCTGTTCCTTGTATTGTTAACTGCCAACACGCACACTTGTCACGATCCTGTAACAGAAACATCAATTTCATGTAAAATCTGACAACACATGAAAATTAAAGTTTCTTCCCAAAGTGGTATATGGACTATTAAAAATATTAATTATATCTGAGTTCATATTAATCGTTTTTAAAAATCTTAATGATGGACAAATTATATTTGAAAAGAAAAATATACTAATATTTAATTTTAGGAAGTTATATTTTGAGGTTATTTTAATTATATTATTTTTGGTCTGGACATCTTACCTCCATATTAATGTTGATTTGTTCTTGGACATGTTTCAAAACAATTCTCTGTTTTATCTTCAGCTTTCCCAGACTCAGTCTGGGAAAGCTGAAGATAAAACAGAGAATTGTTTTGAAACATGTCCAAGAACAAATCAACATTAATATTGAGGTAAGATGTCCAGACCAAAAATAATATAAGAAAAATATACGCCTAGACTGGGGTTTGAACCCAGGATCTGTGACTCTCTATGTCAATGCTCTTCCAAGTGAGCTACCTAGGCCTCCAATCTAAATGCGTATTTTTCTCTTCTACATAGTTAATTAATTCCCTAACCCCAAATCTATGAGCCGTTGCTACGATTTTTTACAAATGGTGACTCCTTTGTTAAGAAGACTTTTTATTGGAAATTTAAACATTTATGTTTAGATTGGAGGCCTAGGTAGCTCACTTGGATAGAGCATTGACATAGAGAGTCAAAGGTCCTGGGTTTAAACCTCAGTCTAGGTGTATATTTTTCTTTTCAAATATAATTTGTCCATCATTAAGATGTTTAAAAACAAATAATATGAACATTGAAAGAAGCACTACTAGCTTTATAAGTAATTACTTATTTTAGGAATTCTCACTATGAGGTATATTCATTAAGGTAGAATTTTTATCACTCACCTCATGTTGTTATGAATAATATGAATATGAGGTGAGTGATAAAAATTCTACCTTAATTTATAAGTAATGTTTAAATTCCCAATAAAAAGTCTTCTTAACAAAGGAGCCGCCGTTTGCAAAAATCGTAGCAACGGCTCGTAGAATTTAGGATTAGGGAATTAACTATGTAGAAGAGAATAATATGCGTTTAGATTGGAGGCCTAGGTGGCTCACTTGGATAGAGCATTAACATAGAGAGTCAAAGGTCCTGGGCTCAAACCCCAGTCTAGGTGTATATTTTTCTTTTCAAATATATATTTGAGTTGTATATTTTGACTCATTTCATATTTCTTGATTTTTATGCAGACTAGTTTCGTCGATTTTGTGTGACATTCTCGATGCATTACAACTGTTGCCTTGCGGTTGTCCTTCCTGCAAGTTGATTTCTGCTCCCTCTGTTAGCTGACCGATGAACTTCCAAATCAATTTTTTTTTTCCCTTTCACCGGGAATTTTAAAATTCATGGTTTTCTTTTTTATTCTTGCAGATGTAAATTTTCTCCCAAATTGTGACTTTTTTTACATTTTTCTAACTGTTTTAGTAATTTTGCCTTAGTTTCAATTCTGTGTTTTTCTGACCATGCATGTGCAGCTATTGCAGATTTTTCTATTTCTCCATTTTTAACATTTCTACGGAACATTTATATAAAATAGGAATCTACACAAATCCAAATTCGTCCTCTATGCAACAAAGAAAAAGAAATGAACGAAGAACATCTACAAATTATATTTGAAGAGAAAAATGTTCGTCTAGACCGAGACTCAAACCCGGGACCTTTAGCTTGCCGGGCCAAATGCTCGGGGTTCGAGTCTCGGTCTAGGTGAAAATTTTTCTCTTCAAATATAATTTATCTTTCAGTGAGAAATGTTAAATTAATAATAAAAACAACATCTACAAACCTGTGAAGTATTACCTGTTGGATCCACCATAGAGAAATATTGAAGAGCAAGAACGCTAATGGCTTCATTGCCAAGGCCCAGCATTTGAAAACAACAACAACACATTTCTAAGATGTTCTTTCAATCTTGTATTTAAATTCCTTTCAAATTTTTAATATTGAGTGGAGAACATATTTTTAATAACTCACCTCTTACAATTTCAAATTTCTTTGAGACCATTGGTTTCAAACAAATTTTTCGTTCATCTTCAGTCATGACTCCAACTGTTGAAATTCTCTGTTTGTTGATTTCTCTATGGTTACCTCTAGTGCTGCCATCTATGGTTCGGTTTATAAATTTTGAAATAAAATTTTTTTTCTACAGGAATATCGAAGTTCATTGATCGATATTTATTCTTTTGAATGAATATCTTCTCCCAAACTGTTAACTCTAATGGTTTATCCAATTGTTTCAAAAGTTTTGCATCTCTATTAATTTTATGATGTTCTAACGAACTATGTGCAACAATTGTTGATTTTTCAATTTCACAATTTTTAATATTTCTAAAATGTTCTTTAGTACGTGTTTCCAGTTTCCAAATTCATTTTCATTTTCCCTATATATACTTTGCTGTTATTCAGCATTCATCTCTTCTTTGTATTGTCCATGCTTCACTACCTTATCTTAATACATATTTTTACTGTTTTCATTTCCTTTATTTTGTGTGTTAGATACCAAACTATATTTTTTTTACATGCTTAAAGGTAAAACCATTACTCGACCAATGAAAATGCAGTCATACATCTGCTTTGCTCACATTACAACTGGAACTTAGCAAATCATTATTGGGAGGCAAGATTTAAGTCAACATCTGGTAGCTAGTGACAGTAACCACTTCAGACAGTAATCTTACCTGACAATCATCTGTGCAGTCACAGCCTGTGAGGAACTCTGGATCCAGATTGAGGTCCACTCCTTCCGTCGGCTCTCGTTTTGTTGAATAAGTGACATAATCTGGTAGATTGTGATCAACACAGTTGACACACGGTACAGGAACATGCTCTGCACCATATGACAGATCCTACACAAACCATTATCACTTATTAATTAAAATCATAAAATTGCCACTGCACTTTGAATATCTTGTAAAAATCAAAGTGAAAAGCATTCCTCACTTTGCCTGTACTCTGGATTAAGCCCCGCGTAACTTTTTTCTATTCCCTAAAGTGAAAAAAACATGTTCACAGGAGGCATTTCCATCTTATGAAGCAGCAGTAAAGGCTAGAGAGGTGGTTTCAAAAGACTTGCCAAAAAAATTTTCCCAGCACTTCTTAGCAGATTAGCTGAAGTGCTGTGACAAGTGGATTGCATCCAAAGGACCATCAAAATTCTCAGGATGAGTAAAAATATGTTGACAAAAATAATTATCATTCTATATTGAACTAAAAACTAAACTCCATGATGTGACATATCTAGTTTTTTCCTCTAAAATCCTTCTTGCACTCCTACCTGCTCCATCTGCAACACATATCCTACCCATTCCAGTCACTTTCTTCTAACATCTCCTACCAGATAAAAAGCCAGGTTCAGATGAGATCCCAGCAGAACTGATAAAATCTGGGGGAGAAAAATTGATGGATAAGATATGCCAGTTGCTTAGTATGATTTGGGAAAAAGAAGCTCTTCCAAATGAATGGAAAGAATCAATTATTATACCAATTTATAAGAAAGGAGATAAAACTGATTGCAGCAACTACAGGGGCATCTCGTTACTCTCAACTTCGTACAAAATTCTATCAAATATATTAGTAAACAGATTACTCCCTATAATGATGATATTCTAGGAGATCATCAATGTACATTTAGAAGAAACAGGCCTACAACAGAACATATTTTTAGCTTAAGACAGATTTTAGAAAAGAAATGGGAATATAATAGTACTGTACATCAACTATACATAGACTTCAAAAAAGCATACGATTCAATTAAGAGGGAGAAGTTATATAGCATCCTGGTGATGTTCGGAATTCCTAAAAAGTTAGACTTATACGAATGTGTCTAAATGGCACAAAGAGTAGGGTACGAGTAGGCAAACAGTTTTTGGACACTTTTGAAATCCGGAATGGGTTGAAGCAAGGAGATGCACTATCTCCTGTACTATTTAATTTTGTACTAGAGCACGCCATCAAATCTCTAGAGGATGAAGAAGGCATATAACTCAATAGTATTAATAAGCTGTTAGTTACTGTTGATGATGTAGTACTATTGACCAATAGCAAGGAGATACTAAAGGACAACACGCACACACTATTGAGTAACACTAAGAACTTAGGACTGGTAGTAAATATAAATAAAACTAAATATGTGGTCACACATAGAAATACATTACATAATGGAAATGGAAATGAGGGAAATTTTGAGGAAGTGGCTGAATTCAAATACCTAGGAACAATAATCACAAATAGGAATAAGATGCACAAACAAATTAAACATTAAAATATATATGCAGTCAATATGCCCATTTCACCAATTAATGTTTTAAAATGGTCAACAAGTTTCTACAGCCAAGCTGTCATTCTCAAGACCAGATATTGACTGAAGTCAAAATACCATTTTAAAACATTAATTGGTGAAATGGGCATATTGACTGCATATATATTTTAATATTTTATCACCAAGAAGATCACTTGTGTATTAAAAAAAAAATTAAACATAGTCTCAATTCTGGAAATGTGTGCTATTATGCATTACAGAGACTTTTGATGTCCCAACTCCTTTAAAAAAATGTTAAACTGAAAATATATAAAACTATTATTGTACCAGTTATATTATACGGATACGAAACATGGACTCTTACTTTAAGGGAGGAAAAGAGATTACAAGTATTTGAGAATAAAGTACTTAGGAAAATTTTTGGAGCAAAGAGAGATGAACAGACAGGTGAATGGAGAAGACTACATAACAATGAACTACATGGTGTCTTTATAGGAAGCCAGATATAATACGAACAGTTAAGTCTCATAGACTGCGATGGGCAGGACATGTGGCACATATGGGGAATGAAAGAGGTGCATGGAAGTTTCTTGTAGGAAAACCAGAGAGAAGCCGCCCAGTTGGTAGACCAAGAATGAGGTGGGAGAATACATTAATTATGATTTGAGGGTTCGATAGTGCCAGAGAGAGAGAGAGAGGGAGTGTGTGTGTTTAATATTAACTTATCTTTTTCTGATAATGTCCATGTTTTGCTTCCAAACATAATTAATGGTTTCAATATTGTTTTACATGTTTTTATTATTAATTTCATACATCTCAATGATGGATAAATTATATTTGAAGATAAAAATTATATGCTAAAACTGGGGTTTGAACCCAGGACCTTTGGCTTTCTAGGCCAATGCTCTATCGGCTAAGCGATCTGGTTGAGTTCCAAAGTAAATGCAAATTTTTCTCTTATACTTTCTCAATTCCTGCACACCATATGCTATGAAACCTTTGCTTCTAAGTTTGCAAATAGTGGCTTCTTTATTAAGAAGACATTTATTTGGAAATTTTAAATTACATTAAAAAGATAGTATGGCTTCTTTTGATATAAATTAAATTGGCTAGACCTGTAAAAAGAATGGATAATTCAAGCATAACAAAAATGATGATGCAATATAAACCCAAAGGACATTGACGGCCTAATTCGTGACGGATGGTGATAATTATATTTATTTCCCTACAGATGTCATGAATGGTATGAGGTCAACATACTGACACAATGAGACATCTATTTTCTGTCCAGCCTAAGAAAGACACTTCAGGAAAATAAATGGGCAGGTAATCCACGAAGCACATGACTGCTGCAGTTACTGCAATTCATTCATGACCAAAGCAGAGTTAAACAGAAGCAAAAAAAATAGATCATGTACTCGATTAATATAATTACGTATTTAAAGCTATTTATGTTAACTACAGTTGATCAGAATACAGTATATACGTACATATTTCCTCGAAGATCGGAGACTAACTACAAATTCGCATTTGTTTAATACTGAACGATTCTTGAGAAGAAGTTGAATGTCAGTTACAAATATGGCGGCTGTCAGGTAGTTTATGTTAACTTAACTCGGTGATAAAATGTGTGATCAGAATTATTAGAAGCACAACGGGAAATTGTTAAAGGGTGGTGAAAAACGGTGTTAAATGTATTTTGTAAGTTTATGGAGCATAATCCTGGCACTGTAGTTAACGATACAGTTAAATTAACTGCAGAATATACTGGTGTGTCAGAGAGTAGTGCTGTACATGTTCGCAGGGAATTAAAACAAACTAGTTATATCAAAACGCCCAACAAAAAGAGGAAAAGGCCTGAACCTGTTTTAAGTGTGGTGAGGTGGACAATTTTGTGAAGTGTACAGTCAATTACAAGGTGCATGTTTTTTATTTGATTACCATAAGTACAGTTATTTTAATTTAAATGTTTGATTTGCATTAATATTAACAATTATAATTTAATTAGTTTTCGAAATACCATTGTAAATGTTAATACAACCTGCAACATTAAAAATTAAAACAACTGTTGTGCATTAATTTATTGGTTTGTAACAAATAGCTGACAGAGTTCGCCTTCACTCTACACGTGATACGCGGAGTAATATGTTCGGAAGTTTAATTTCACTTAGATGCTTCTTTATTCAGGTGTAAGGTTCTTTTATGAGCCTAAAAATGTTCAGACTCGTGACCACGGCTTAAAGTCCCTCCTGGTGGACTTGCTCCTTGAATTTTTCCATCCTAAAAAAATGCATTGACTCCAGCCAGGTTTGAACCTGTGACACTCAGGATAAGAGACAAGGAACATAACCACTAGTCCACCACGGCCGATAAAGGAAAAAAAAATTAAATTATTGGAAATATTAACTTGTTACCTTGATTATATTTGAAAAGAAAAATATACGTCTAGACTGGGGTTTGAACCCAGGACCTTTGACTCTCTATGTCAATGCTCTATCCAAGTGAGCTACCTAGGCTTCCAATCTAAATGCATATTTTTCTCTTATACATGGCTAGAGCATTGACATAGAGAGTCAAAGATTCTGGGTTCAAACCCCAGTCTAGGCGCATATTTATCTTTTCAAATATAATTTGTCCATCATTAAGATGTTTAAAAACGAATAATTTGAACATTGAAAGAAGCACTACTGGCTTTATAAGTAATGTTTAAATTCCCAATAAAAAGTCTTCTTAATAAACAAGCCACCATTTGCAAAAATCGTAGCAACAGCTCGTAGCATTTGGGGTTAGGGAATTAACTATGTATAAGAGAAAAATATGCATTTAGATTGGAGGCCTAGGTAGCTCACTTGGAAGAGCATTGACATAGAGAGTCAAACGTCCTGGGTTCAAACCCCAGTCTAGGCATATATTTTTCTTTTCAAATATAATTTGTCCATCATTAAGATGTTTAAAAACAAATAATTTGAACACTGTTACCTTGATATTTGAGAATCCTTTCTCCAAAACAAACTCTGCGAAGCAATGAACCCAGAAGTCAAAATCAAACAGATCTACAGCCATATTGGATTTTGTAATACGCAGATATCGATGCAGTTCTTCCATGTTGCGCAGTCGACGGCCACAAGGTGCTCTGTAGATCACTAAACGCTTCCCTCGACATCGATTTATCTGCCTGCAATGTAATTAACACATTGAACTCAATATTGTGTTTTCTCGCCTGTTTCAGTGAGCATCAATGTCATTATCAACTGTGTGTCACTAAACAAATTCAAATATTATCATATCTAAAAGAGACTTGGTGGTCTAAAGATTAAATTTGTTGCCTCTGGTCCTAATGGTTACATGTTCAAACCCAGCTGGGGGTCAATGGATATTTTTAGGGCAGTTCTTGCAGGAAGAACTTTAACTATGGGTCTGGAGTCTGAAGATTTTCAGGCTCATAAAAGATCATTAAGCCTGAATAACAAGGCTTCTAAGCAAAATTTACGGATCTCAACATCCTAGTAATACCTTATTTTAGGAATTCACACTATGAGGTATATTCATTTAGTTAGAATTTTTTTATCGCTCACCTCATATTGTTCTTCTTATTTGACTATAAACTAGTTCTGGAACATAGTTTCTGTTCCATCCTTAGTATCGTCACAACTGCTGTTCTGTCGTCTTGAAGAGCCGTCCTTCGCTCCTTCCATTGGCAGACTGAAAAAACCTCAAAACCAGGTCATTCTCCCTGGGAATTTCAAAGTTCATCAATTTCTTCTTTTCGCTCTTTTGAATGTAGCTTAGATCTTTTCCCAAACCGTAAGTTCTTTTGGTTTTTATATTTGTTTTAATAATTTAGCTTCTTTCTCGATAAGATGTTTTTCAGACCTTGCATGGGCAGCCACTGCAGATTTTTCTACTTCCCCTTTCTTGACATTCCTGAGATGTTCTTTCACTCTTGTTTTCCTATGTAGAATTTCTCACATTCTTCACATTTAATCTGATAAATCCCCGATTTGTTTTCTGCTTTTATTTTCACATTTTTATTGGGTCTAATCAATCTACTGATGCTGTAGTCATTTTTGGGTGCTAACCTTATGTTGAAATCTTTAAAAAAAATTTGAAACTTGTGTGTTGGAAGGAGCGAAGGGCAGCTCTTAGATTAGATTAGATTTATTTAGCCTGGTGGAGTTAAGGTCATGTGGCCTTCTCTTCCACTCACCACTCTTCAAGACGACAGAACAACAGTCGTGACAATACTGAGGATGGAACAGAAACTATGTTCCGAAACTAGTCTATAGTCTAATAAGAAGAACAATATGAGGTGAGTGATAAAAAAATTCTACCTAAATCCTAGTAATACATTAGTTGCCTGTTAGATGTCTCACTGAATCAGTAAGTTGATAGTATACCATTCATGCCATCTGGGCAAATAAGCACAACTAATTTATAGTTAAATATGGGAAATAACAATATGAGGTTCTTTTTAAAAAAAACAAAGTATGAGGTAAGATAAGAAGTGACTCAATCATTGAAGCATAACAAAGGAGAGGCTATGTTCAACATTGGGCTGTTCCATTATAGATAGATAGATTAGCTGGCATCCAGGGTCAATGACAATATACCTACCTTCTGCTGAAGATGGGACTAGTCCCGAAAGGCCTACAGTTAATTGATATTTCTAAAAATTGAGGAGATGGACCAACAAGGTATATAATTTTCTATCATTATTTTAATATTGTAAGAAGAAAAGGATGTAAAGCAAAAATATCTACATTTTTTAAGAATTTTAGGGTTAATAAATTCTATCTTCAAGCCTATGAATTTAGTTTAGATAGACGATCATCACTAGCTTAATGTATAGCGTATATAAAATTACCATATTCGTAATTTTTCAAATTAAATGTTATGTTATATATTGTTAATACTTTAAGCCCTCATTATGACAAATAAATACATTTTATTATCATTCAACCGGCAACACTGCTACACTTTCGATAAGTTTTACTAGCACGAAAGGTGAAACCTGTTGCATGGAAGGCAGTAGAGGGGAAAGTAGATTGTTATGATAAGGAAGGAAGACTTGCCGCGTGAGAAATTTCTTGTTACGCTACTATCAAACCCAAAGATCTAAGTTATCCGCATATTTATTTATACAGTGCCCTTTGCATCATGCATAGCAATAATAACACTATATTAATAATTAAAAGAAACAATGCAATATAAGCAATAATGTCCATAATTAAAATAACCTCAAAATATCACTTCCTAAAATTAAATATTAATAATGTCCATGTTTATTTACTACACAAAACAGACTAAAAAAGAATTGAATAACCTGATGTTTTCAGGACTGGTTTGATAGTAGCATTACTCACGGGGATTCACTAAATCTCTAACAGTTCCCCCCCCCCCCCACATGTCAACTGATCGGTTTGTCACTGCGCATCATTACGTCAGTCGCAATCAGTGGTTGCATTGTTATTTGTGTGTCGTGTGTTTAACTTCAATGCTACAACCTTTAGATGTCTCTCTGAATAAACCATTCAAAGATCACATGCGTGTACAATGGAATAACTGGATGATGAGGATGAAAAGTCATATACGAAAGGTGGAGCTATATGCCGGGCTGCGTCACTTGATGTGTTGTATGATTTCGTAATCAAATCATGGGAAAAAGTGAAAGTGGAAACAGTGATCAAATCCTTCAAAAAGTGTGAGATTTCTAATGCTATGGATGGCACCGAGGACGATTTGTTGTGGGATACCAATGATGAAGCAGAAATCGATTTGCTAGATACAGAATGGGAACCATATGATGAGCTTTTCAACAATGAAGGCGAGGATGTACTTAAGGAGTTATTTGCCGATGATGATGATTATAATGTGAGGATTTTGCAGGATTTTAAATACATTGGTGAGTTATTTTTTCATTTTATAATGGTTTTAATTTATACAAATTTCAATCTAATTTTTCTTTGTATCTGTCCTATAAGACGAACCAGTATTTTGGGGGCTTTTATTTATGGTTCAAATATCGTCTTATCTGCCGAGATATACGGTAATTATACAAAAGATTGTGGATTTCATAAAAAACAAGAAATTAAATGTCAAAAGAATGACAGATTCCCAAGAAGAATACTGGAATGGGTGCCACTTGGTAGAAGAAGAAGACGACCAAAAATTTTGTGGATTGATGATGTTTTGAGCAGAACAAGGAAAAAAGAGTTGGACAATGGAAACTGAAATAACAGATGCAGAGGAGAATGACAGTAATTAATTGGGCGCAGGAAAGTGTTGTGAAATCTCCTAAATAAATAAATAATAATATTAATTTTAAAATCATTAGGAAGTTGCATCATGAGGTTTAATTTAATATTTGAGTTTGTATTTTTTAACATTATTCCTAATGATTTTAAAATAAATCAGACAATTCAAGTCTAAAGAAGGAAAACACTAATTGATTTTTACATATAAGAACCAAACAAGATGGCAGCCTCCTATATTCAACTGTTTAATAAAAATGTTTCAAATTTAAATAGTGAAATTAAAAATTTTCTAAAATTAAAAGAAAATAAAAATAAAAGACTGACTGATATTAAATTTATTAATATAAATACCTCATAGTGTTTCCTCCCACTGTAAATTTAATTAAATTATTAATCAATGCTTAAAATTAGATATAACACCTAAATTCATAAGGAAAACCATTAAAGAAGACAAAAACAAGAACATAAAAATTTGGAAGAGAAATTACTCAAAATTGAAAGAAACAAACATTATGCTAAAATAAATAATTTAGATATTATAATTTATTTATTACATATAAAACTTTCAAAACATTTAGGAAAAATCATGTGGGAGAATTTAGAAAAGAACTTTTACAACATATTAAACATAAAAATGAGTAAGAAGATTGAAAAACAAAACAAGAAAATTAAAAATTTAACCCAAAAATCAAGGAAAGAAAATATCAATACACACAACAAACAAAAAGAATCTCCGATTGAGGGTCTTTCCACTTTTCAGCGGTTGCCCTTTTACCAGCCGGCTGCTGGCCCTTCACATCCACATGTGTCAATCACAGAGGTAGATGATCAACAGCCAGTGTAGGGGTGACATGTGGTTAGCATGTCGAGTCCCCCAGCCGTTATAGTTGGTTCCTCAACCTGGAGCAGCTACTTATTGTAGCTACCCAATTGCCTCACGATGCTGGGTGGGCACCGGTCCCATACTGGCCGAAATACCATGAGAAAATTTCTTCCCCCATGGAGACTCGAACCAGCGCAAGTCCCATAGCTCTGCGCCAAGGTTTCCTACCTTAACCGTTCGGCTACGGCGCGGGACAAAAAGAATCTAAATTTGAAAAAAACAGAGAGCCATGTAAAAAATTTTTCAAAAGAAATATAAACATATGAGGTAAGAATGTTAAAAAATACAAACTATGATTATAATGGTGATGATGATGCTGCTGATGATGGTGATAATAATAATAATAATAATGTTAATGCAAAACATTTTTAGAAATATTGTGGTACAGTACCTTTCCCAAGCACATAACATTGGAATAATCAAAGGATTCATTCCTCTCATAGCCTTCGGATCATATTCAGCTTCTGCGAGACAATTAGAACCACACTGATGCCGCTCAAACTTCTTGGGTCGTTTTGATGTGTTCAGCTGCAAATACTGCAACATAAATACAATTCATTACAACAACCAGAAAAATATAATTTTTCTCTTCAAATATGATTTATCCATCATTGAGATGTATGAAATTAATAATAAAAACATTGAAAAAAGCCGTACTGGCATTTATAATGTAATGTATAATTCCAAAATATGTCTTCTTACTAAAGGAGTCACCATTTGCAAAGATAGAAGCAAAGGCTTCATAGCATTTGGTGGGTGGGATTTATAACATATATAGAGAAAAATTTGCGTTTAGATCGGTACTTGCTCAGGTAGCTCAGGTGGTAGAGCACTTGGTTTAGAGAACCAAGGGTCCCAGGTTCAACTCCCGGTCTGAGCATATAATTGTTCTCTTCAAATATGATTTATCCATCATTGAGATGAATGAAATTAATAATAAAAACGTCGAAAAAAGCCGTACTGGCATTTATAATGTAATGTATAATTCCCAAATATGTCTTCTTAATAAAGGAGCCGCCATTTGCAAAGATAGAAGCAAAGGCTTATAGCATTTGGTGGGCGGCAATTATTACATATATAGAGAAAAATTTGCGTTTAGATCGGTACTTGTTCAGGTGGTAGAGCCTTGGTCTAGAGAACCAAGGATCCCGGGTTCAAGTCGCGGTCTGAGTGTATAATTTTTCTCTTCAAATATGATTTATCCATCATTGAGATGTATGAAATTAATAATAAAAACATTGAAAAAAGCCATATTGGCATTTATAATGCAATGTATAATTCCCAAATATGACTTCTTAATAAAGGAGCCGCCATTTGCAAATATAGAAGCTAAGGCTTCATAGCATTTGGTGGGCAGGAATTAAAACGTATATAGAGAAAAATTTGCGTTTAGATCGGTACTTGTTCAGATAGCTCAGGTGGTAGAGCACTTGGTCTAGAGAACCAAGGGTCCCGGTCTGAGTGTATAATTTTTCTCTTCAAATATGACAAAAGTAAGATTTTATTTCACTACGAAAAATTACGTTCAAACCCCGATAGGAATGTCAAATTTCTTTACACTTATACAATTCTTTCATCCGAAGACCGATAGTCATCGCTATCATCAACATCATCTGACAATTTCTATTCAAAGTATTTTTATCGAGAATTTAAACATTATTTTTAAGTGGTAAAGCTTATTATTTTAAATTATTGTGTGAGTGGAAAGAAATTTGACATTCCTATTGTAAGTTCAAATGGCATAAGTTATCGCATTGACTGATTTTTCCAAGTTGTTGGCCCTGGATCTCAACTCCTGCTCCCTCTTTCTGTGGTCCAAAGAACTTACTAATTAGGTTCCTCTCCCAGGGAATTTCAAAATTCATAATTCTCTCTGTTTAGTGATTTTTTATTCAATTTCTATAAATCCAAGCCAGAGCATTAAAAATGCTTATCACAGTCAGGAATTGAATGTCCAATCTCAACATAACAGAAATTTTTATCGTTTTATACATAAAGATAAAGATTTTGTACATAAAGATTCAATGAGTTGAATAAAAGTAAATTTTCTTAATTTGCTTTTAATTAAATGAGAACATTTAATTTTATTGGTGTAGAAAACCCTAAGTCCTGGGTTCAAATCCCAGTCTGAGGGTATAATTTTTCACTTCAAATATGATTCATCCATCATTGAGATGTATGAAATGAATAATAAAAACATTGAAAGAAGCCGTACTGGCTTTATAATGTAATGTAAAATTCCCAAATAAATGTCTTCTTAATAAAGATGCCGCCATTTGCAAGATAGAAGCAAAGGTTTCATAGCATTTGGTGCTGGGAAATTCTGAAAATGCAAGCTATTATTCATTACAGGGACTCTTGTTGTCCCAACTTCTCTCAGAAAAGTTAAACTGAAAAATATATAAAACTGTTATTCTCCCAGTTATATTATATGAATGCGAAATATGGACTCTTATTTTAAGGAAAATATTATGAGTATTTGAGAATAAAGTTCTTAGGAAAATTTTTGGATCAAAGAGTAACGAATAAATAGATGAATGGAGAACAGTGAGCTACGTGATCTTTATAGGAAGCTATAATATATAGATAGCTATAATATATAGATAGCTATAATATATAGATATAATAAGAACAATTAAGTCTTATAGACAATGGTCAGGACATGTGGAACAAATGGGGAATGAAAGAGATGCATGGAGGCTCTTTGTAGGAAAACTAAAAGGAAAACGCTTGGTTGGTAGATCAAGAATGATGTGGGAGAATAACATTAACCATGATTTGAAAACATTGGCTCGAGAGCTTATGTCTGCTCGGCCTTGAACCTATGGGTTCAATAGTGCCAGTGAGTTAGTTTGGTACGTAAAATGTTTCAGTTTTGTCATCCCACAAAAAATAATTCATTTCCATTAAGCAATACTCACTTCTACTCGTCCCTGAGGCTTCTGGCTCTTGTCTATCATATGATGTATGTTGGGCTGTTCATGTCTATCCATGCCCTCTGGCCTCCTTGTGGTGCTCTTCTTGGCCACTGCTCGTGCTGGAGCTGCCTCTGGTACATGACCCTCTGACACAAAGATCACACATTGTAAATTACGGTCGCTGTATTCCAGGTCTCTATACTTTTAATTATCATGTTTGAGATTAAAATTATTTCAATTTTAAAATATGTACCTTATACACCAGTCGTCCTCAACTATAATAACTTCTAAGAATTAAATGAATCGTGAATTCTTCTTACCTCATACTTCTATGTTTTTTTAAACACAGCACAGCAGTATCAGTGACCATTGTCACCATCCTCAGCTGTTTTCACGACTGTCAATTTTTTCTTTTGCCGGTAATTATCCAAACTGCCATCTGGTGTTCTTTTGAAGGAATTATTTTCTAAACTGCCATCTTTTCCTTCAAAAGAACACCAGATGGCAGTTTGGATAATTACTGGCAAAAGATAAAATTGATAGTCGTGAAAACAGCTGAGGCTGGAGACAATGGTCGCTGATACTGCAATGCTGTGTTTAAAAAAACATTGAAGTATGAGGTAAGAAGAATTCACGATTCATTTAATTCTTATTAATAAAACCTCATAATGTTAAAAATTCCCAAATTTATTATATAAATATAATAACTTCTGTTATAAATTCAATTTCTTCCAGGTTATTATCAAGGAAGTAGAAAATAAAAATATGCTAAATGAGAACACACCCAACAACCAAAGCCCTCTGTATGAAATATACAAATAATTATAGTACCATAAGAATTCCTGAGGATGAAGCATGTCTTTGAAAGGCCTTGAATTTTAATAGTGTGTCGACGTTTATAACAGAAGTTATTACGTTGAGGACGACTGTTTTATAAGGTACAAATTTTTAAATTTAATCCAGGTGTGCAAAATCTGCCTCAAAATTATTCCCACAACCCGAAAAACTGATATCACTAAATAAAACAATAGCATCTATAAATGCGTACTTCTCAAAATATTGGACAACCTTGCAGTCAACTTCTGAAAATGTGAAAGCTTTACAAAAGATGCTGAAAAAAACCAAATTATTTAAAACAACTGTATAGCAGCATCTCACGGCATGTGCAGACATTTGCATCAAGAGCAAGAATTGGTAACAATAATTAATAGATATTTATATAGGTTCATGTGTCCACTCTGCCAAGTCGAAAAGGAGGACCTAGAATATATTTTGCTGGGGTATACATCCATAAATTGCCACAGAAATACTCTACTGTCTCTACTACCTCAAACTTTGGTCGAAATACTTCTTGTTTTTCATCATCCAGGGATTAAGCCTGTTGGCTCGTTCCAGTTTCATGAAAGCTAGATTTGTTAAAATTGTTTGGACCATGTTCTGTGTGGACATCCAACATTTCTCCTTCTGTGTGGTTTATAATTTAGCAATAATTTTGGAAATCTTTCTTGTGGCATTTAATCAACATGTTTTTTCCAGGTGTTCCTATACTTATTTATTCAGTCTGTAAGTTTGAAAATATTTAGTTCCTTTTATCTTCGTTTCTTTTCTTATCCAGCAGAGTATATCTTGCTATATTTCTTAAAAATCTCATCTCAACGGCTTCCAATCTTTGTTCTTGTCTATTAGTGATCGTCCAACATTCTGATCCATATATCAATACAGGAACAGCCATTACTTTATAAAATTTCATTTTTGTTTCTTTTCTTGTGTTTTTAAGGTTTTTTTTAATAGTGCCACACATTAGATTGAAATACTTCAGTATATATTATCTACACCCAAGTTATGGACTACTGCAGAACTTGCATATAATTTACACAAATAAAAAAATCATCAATTAACTTTACACAGAAGCCTTTTTATTCAGGTTTAAGGATCTTTTACGAGCCTGAAAATCTTCAGACTCGGAACCCACAGTTTAAAGTCCCTCCTGCAGGACTTGCTCCTTGGATTTTTCTTCTTCTTCTTTTCCTTCTTCCTCGGGATTAGATCCGTGCGATCTGTTCCGTTCTCAAGTCAATCATTTCCTTGGCCGTCCCAAAGATCTTTTACCATGCGGTTTGTAGGTGTTGATCTTTTTGGGTAATCTTGTGAGTGGAAGAGAAGGCCTAATGGCCTTAACTCTGCCAGAATAAATAAAACATTATTATTATTATTATTATTGTCCATTCTGTCTAAATATTCTTTCCATTGGTATTTGTGCTCTTCTAGTTTAGTGAGTATTGAAAATATCTCCAGTTCATTTCTTATTGACTCATTGTGTAATCTATCCATGCGTGTACATCCTTTTACAGATCTTAAAAATTTATTTAACTTTTACACGAATTAATCACTATGAGGTTTAATTTATGGTAAAATAAAATATTTCCTACCTCTCCTCATATAAATTTTCTAGGTATATCGCGATTTCGAGACCATAGCGGTCTCATCTTCAGTACTATCTTGGCAACTGATGTTATGTTGATTGGAAGAAACTCTTCTTCTTCCCTCTGTTGGTGGACCGTTATGGTCTTATGAACTTCATCGGTCCACCAACAGAGAGAAGAAGAAGAGTTTCTTCCAATCGACATAACATCAATCGCCACGATAGTACTGAAGATGAGACTGTTATGGTCTTGAAATCGCGATCTACTTAAAATATTTATATGAGGAGAGGCAGGAAACATTTTAATTATAATTAAAATAACCTCAAAATATAACTTCCTAAAATTAAATATTAATTAGGAAACATTTTATTTTACCATAAATTAAAAATTTAATTTTAGTGGCTTGAATGTGTAAGATATCTTTTTTTTTGTAAGTACCCAAGATTCAGATCCATATAAAAGAACAGGAACTGCTCCATCCATAGTAATTCTGCCCAAAGGCAGGTCCTTCACTGCAATTATAGCATTTTCATGATATGCTTGCAGCTTTACTAGGGAATTGTAGGTGTGGTAGCTTCCTGTTGCTTTCCACACTGGTGAAGTATGATGTTAATGGTGATGATGATGGCCATATGATTTCGGGGACCGTTTGGGCCTTAAAGTTTTTCTGACATTTGTCTTACAGGTGAGGAAAAACCCCGATAAAAACCTCACCCAGAAAAACTGCCATGACCGGGGATCGAACCCGGGCCCGCTGCATGACAAGGCAGCACGCTACCTAGAGACCACAGCGGTGAACAGCTATAATTTTATAAAACCTGAGCTAAGTTTCTCTTCGCGTCTTTCGGAGGTTCTTCTTAGGTGCTGCACATCATTTGATATCAGTTTAATTTATTATGAATATCCCAATCATAGCTATATGTTATATCAGAACCAAGTGTGCTATCTGTTAAATTATTTCATTATTGATTACTATTTTTGCCCTGACTAGCAGTTTGTCCTGAAAAACCATAATTTTAGTTTTTGAAGTTGAGACTTTAAGATTATAATAGAATCCTTGGATTTTTTATTCCTAAAAAAATCCATCGATCCCTGCTGGGTTTGAATCTGCAACTCTTGTGACCAGAGGCAAGGAGCATGACCACTAGTCCATCTCAGCCGACAAATTGCAATCTATAGCAATTCAATGAAAAATATAAAAAAATAAAACAATTTATCTCAGTAGTAATTCCACTAAAAGAGTCAGCAATCAATCTGGGATGTAAAACAACAGATACCAGTAAAAGTGATAAAACAAGACAAGAAACATATGTAAATTGATCCCAAAAAGTGTTGGAACAAGTCTCCTCCTTCAATTATTTATGTGAAGAATTAAATTCATGTTTTTATTATTACCTCACCTCATATCCTTTTTTTTCTAGACTGCAGTTTCGGAGCTTATCTCCATCATCAGTAGCCTCTTGTCAACCAGTGTTATGTCGTTTCTAGACAATTTTCTTTTTCTTTCTATCGGTGGTCTGATGAACCTCAGGATCAGGTCAAAATTTGTGGGAGTTTCGAAATTCATGAGTTTATCTTTCTTGTTTTTTTGGATGTGGATTTTTTCCCAGACCATGAGTTCTTTCTGTTCATCCAAAAAACAAGAAAGATAAACTCATGAATTTCGAAACTCCCGCAAATTTTGACCTGATCCAGAGGTTCATTAGTCCACCGATAGAAAGAAAAAGAAAACCGCCTAGAAACGACATAACACCGGCCGACGAGAGAATACTGATGATGGAGATAAGCTCTGAAACTGCAGTCTAGAAGAAAAAGGATATGAGATGAGGTAATAAAAACATTAATTTAATTCTTAAATTAAACCTCATAGTTCATAGTTAAATATGGGAAATAACATTATGAGGTCCTTTACTCGTAAATTAATGAGTAATTTTTTAACATCTTACCTCATATTTTATGTTTCTTCAAACACGGGAACATAATTGATGGAGGTTCCAACGATTCCAATGAAAATCTGGTAGTCATAATGTCGGTTGAAAATGAGAGAGATCCTTCTCTCGAAAACTAGTTCCCGTGTTTGAAGAAACATAAAATATGAGGTAAGATGTTAAAAAATTACTCATTAATTTATAAACCTCATAGTGTTTTTTCCCTGTGAAAGTTAAATATTTATGTGAAATTAGTAATGAGAAAGATAAAGATATAGATAAAAAATAGTGAGATTTCAATCAATTTGTGGAACAATACACAATACTTAAAATTCATCGGAGAACATATTGTTTAAACAACTCACCTCATAGGATTCATGCTTCCATGATATCGCGATTTCAAACATAGTCATGTTCATCATCAGCCATAACTCCGACTGACGAAATTCTTCGGCCGTCAACTATTCTATTGTCGCCATCTTCAGTGCTGCCATCTATGGTTGAATTTATGAACTTCGAAATCAATGTAATTTCGTTAGGGATATCAAAATTCATTGATCTATTGAATGTACATTCAGAAAAACAAAAATAGATCAATGAATTTTGATATCCCTAACGAAATTACATTGATTTCGAAGTTCATAAATTCAACCATAGATGGCAGCACTGAAGATGGCGACAATAGAATAGTTGACGGCCGAAGAATTTCGTCAGTCGGAGTTATGGCTGATGATGAACATGACTATGTTTGAAATCGCGATATCATGGAAGCATAAATCCTATGAGGTGAGTTGTTTAAACAATATGTTCTCCGATGAATTTTAATGATTATACCTCATAATGTTTACTTCCCAACATTAATTTAATATAATACACAATACCTTTAAGAATAAAACAAGACCTGAAATAAGAATGAAATTTTATAATACCATAGCAGTTCCTATGTTATTTTATGCATGTGAAAGCTGGCTACCTACACTATGGGCAATTAGTAGAATACAAAGTTGTGAAGTGAGATTTTTTAGGAAAACAAAATGATGTACAAGAGAAGACAGAATCAGAAATGAAGAAATAAGAAAAAAAATTTAAGTGGAAGCTATCAATGAAGAATGGATAGATATGGAACAAGATGGTTTGAACATGTTGGAAGGATGGAAGATAACACACTGCCAAAAATACCTTATCTATATGATCCTAAGGGAAAGAGAGATGTGGGGAGGCCGAGAAGGAGGTGGAAGGAAACACTGTGATGAAGAAGGAGAAGGCACAAAGTGGAGAAGAAAAAGTGTTTTGCCCTTGAACAGGGCATCATCAGGGTGATCGCATCAAAGTAAAAACACTAATAAAAAAAAGATCCACTTATATATATATATATATATCTATTCTAATTTCGGGTTTTTACAGCTGCTGCCATATTCCTGTGCCAAATCTCCAAAACCTACGATCTTGGGCATCTTCAATGCTTAGTCCTCTTGCTTGCATTACTATCCTCATGCATTCCTTCCATGTTAACATTGGTCTCCCTCTTTTCTTCTTTCTGGTCGATTACCATTGATATAGTAGTTTCGGCCATCGCTCATCTTCCATTCATAAAATATGTCCTAATCATTTTAATCCCTTCTCCTCAATTCTTTCAATTATGCTTTCTTCTGCTTCCATTATGTTTCTAATTTCCTTAAATGTGACATGTTCTAATTTTGACTTCCTGGCACTTCTGCGTAAATAATCAATTTCTAGAGCTATTAGTCTATTCTTGTAGTACTTATTGATTGTCCCTACCTCAGTTCCATACATGGCAACAGATTCCACCAATGTTTTACCAATATATTTATTTTGGTGTCTTTTCAAATATGCTTAGCCCACCATATGGAATTCAACGATCATATTATTTTGCTACTCAATTCAATTATATATACATATCACCGCTTAAGAAACAATACCGCGTAACTAACAAAATACAAATTTTACACAAGAAACAAAAAACTGTCTATTTTTCTCCTTAGTACCTATAGATTGAAACCATTGTATCTATAAGTTTAGCGAGGTCATGGTACACAATTTTATCCTAATCTATGTTTGAACTGAGTGCACTTCTTCAGTGATGCTAACAGTATAAAAATATCAATTTCACCAAAAGTGTCAGTTATGCAGTATCTTTCTTAAGCGACGATATATATATATCCATCCATAGTAATTCTGCCTGAAGGCAGGTCCTTCACTGCAATCATAGCATTTTCATGCTATGCTTGCAGCTTTACTAGGGAGTTGTAGGTGTGGTAGCTTCCCATTGCTTTCCACACCGGTGAAGGATGATGATGATGATGGCCATATGATTTCAGGGACCGTTTGGGCCTTAAAGTTTTCCTGACATTTGTCTTACAGGTGAGGAAAAACCGCGATAAAAACCTCACCCAGAAAAACTGCCCCGACCGGGGATCGAACCCGGGCCCGCTGCGTGACAAGGCAGCATGCTACCTCGAGACCAAGCGTTGGACATTATATATATACTAAATCTAAAGGTGGCATCATGTGATGAAGGAGAATAATAAAAAAATTCTTACCTCTTGCTGGTCCCAATAAAGTGATAGTAACTTAAACAGAGGAACGTTATAATATTAACAGAGTGTACAAACAATTTTTCATTACAAAACAACTTATTGAGAATATGCTCACCTCCTGAGTCGTCTCGTCGAACCTCTTCACCCTCCGTGCCACGAGTGTATTCTACATACGGCATGTTCCTCTGAAACAATCATTAACGTTATGTAATTGTTAAAATTTTTTGAAGAGAAAAATGTTTCAATGTTTTTATTTGAATTAACATTTTCCAATCCTGGACAGAATCTAATTTAAGAAAGTAAAATTACAGGATAAATCATATTTGAAGACAAAAATTATACACTCAGACTGGGGCTTGAACCCAGGACCTTTCGCTTTCTAGGTCAATACTCTACCAACTGAGCTATCTGAGCAAGTACCAATCTAAATGCAAATTTTTCTCTTAGAGTTATAAGAAAGCCAAAGGTCCTGGGTTCAAGCCCCAGTCTAAGCGTATAATTTTTCTCTTCAAATATGCTTTATCCATCACTGAGATGTATGAAATTAATAAAAACATAGAAAAATTAATGTTTGAACCAGGATTTGAACCCTGGACCTCTAGTTATACTAGTGTGCTATCCATTACACCATTCAAATGATGATACAAACATTAAAATTTCTTTCAAATTGTACAATTCTCAATCATCCAAACTAGAGGTCCTGGGTTCAAATATTAATTTTTCTTTCTTAAATTAGAAATATTTTTGCCTGAGTCCACCACTGTGCTCTCGAGGTAGCGTGCTGCCTTGTCACACAACGGGCTCAGGTTCGATCCCCTCTCGGGACAAGTTTTCTGGGTGAGGTTTTTTCGGGGTTTTTCCTCACCTGAAAGATAAATGTCAGGATACTTTAAGGCCCAAACAGTTCCTGAACATCATCTGGCCATCATTATCATCGATATCATATTCATCCCATTAGATTAAGTTTAGGTTTAAGGGTCGCATGTTTGGATGCATTAGACAGTAAAATGCCTTCTCTGCTGAGCAAGTTGTATGCTAATACGATTTTGCTTACTCAGAAATCTGTTCATGCGATAATAATTGGTTAAATTTGTAAGCTACCTGCGGAGGTACCTTACATGAGCAACTCAAATTAAAATCCCGAAGGGAACCGAACGGGAACCGATGGTAATCGATGTACTTTGCTGCTTTATCCAACATTTATCCAAGATGTCGGACCTTGAAGACTTCGATCATGTTTTCGGTATACACGGAGAAGAGGAATTTGATAGAGTCTACCAAAGAATTCAACTGGAAGAACAGGAGAATCGGCGTAATATTGCGTGTCGCAGACGTGTTTGTATACGGTATTATTTGCGGGATGCAAGCATAAATGCATTCCTCTATAGCAGACGAAAATAACGGAAGTGGTTTTATCGCTGAGAATTCTGGGTAATTCGTTGCCAATATTACGAAAACGTCGACTCTCGTGCATGACCGATAAGTCGGCCGTTAATTCATTCTCAGCAATTGCTCACGGTGAATCAGCTCACTAGTGATTGGAAGTAATTTGAGTAGAGAGTAATGTTCTAACATACGACCCTAAGGCCTCTTCTGGTGCATCATTACCCATCATCATCACACATCGTATCATTGGGGCAGCATAACCCCGCCTTCCAGGCTCCCCAACCTCAGAAGTGGGTTACAATATGCCAATGCCAGGAGAGAATATCTGAAATGTCGAATGACAAACAGGTGGCAGTGAAAAAAAAATTGCCTGTTCAACATACCAGTGCACTAACCAATTGTGCTATCCTGGCATCTCTTATATAAATTTTTCTCTCTCTTATATAACTCCATATGCCCACAGCATGAACCATCGTTCACAAAGCATTGGACAAGAAGATTTTATCATGAGATTACTAAATGCTATTATTATAGCAGTAAAGCAGTTAATGTGATGTTGTAAGTAAATTTATACACTTTGGATACCACAACTGGATGTCAAACCATAATTAAACATTCATAGTTAAATATGGGAAATAACATGAGGTTCTTAATTCAATCACTACCGGATTTTCATTGGAATCTCCATCTATAACGTTCCATCTGGTGTTAATTCGATGAACTATGAGATAACATTACCATCAGGTGTTGATTTGATGAACTTTGAGATGAGGAATTTCGAAATTCATAGATTTAAATTTGTTCTTCTGAATATATATATATTCTCCCAAACTGTCAATTCTAAAGGTTTTTCCAGATGTTTTAGAAGTTTAGCCTCTTTTTCAATTCTCATCTTACCTCATATTTCATGGTTTTTTTAAACATGGGAACTGCAGTTTTCAGAGGAGATCTCTCTCATCCTCAGCCAATATTATGACTACAGGATTTTTTTTCATAAATTAATGAGTAATTTTTATATCTTACCTCATAGTTCATGTTTTCTTAAACACAGGAACTGCAGTTTTCAAATGGTCAATCCCTTTCATTTTCAACCGACATTATGACTACCAGATTTTCGTTGCAATCTCCATCTATAACGTTGCCATCTGGTGTTGATTTGATGAACTTCGAGATGAGGTCCCGTTCAACAGGAATTTCGAAATTCATGGATTTAAATTTGTTCTTCTGAACATATATCTTCTCCCAAACTGTCAGTTCTAAAGGTTTTTCGAGACGTTTTAAAAGTTGGGCCTCCTTTTCAATTTTATGATTCTTCTACAAACTATGTGCTGCAATAGCTGATTTTTCAATTTCACCATTTTTAATATTTCTAAGGTGTTCCTTTGTGCGTGTGTCTAAATTCATTTTTGATTTTCCTATGCATACTTTATTGCAGTCTTTACAACTAATTTGATAAATTCAAGATTTTTTTATTATCTGGGATGTTCAATTTTTTATTGGTTATTAATAAATTACCAAGGCTAAATTTATTTATCGGTTTGAATTAATATTGGGAAGTAAACATTATGAGGTTATATCATTAGTAGTGAGTGGAGGACATATTTTTAACGACTCACCTCATATAATTTCAAATTTCTTTGATAACGGCGGTTTCAGACAATATCATGTCCCTCTTCAGTCATGGCTTCCACAGTGAAAAGCCATGACTGAAGAGGGACACGATATTGTCTGAAACCGCTGGTATCAAAGAAACTTGAAATTATAAGAGGTGATTTTTTTTATATATTAAATTTGGGAATTTTTAACATTATGAGGTTCAATTAATAATAATTAAATGAATCGTGATTTTTTCCTACCTCATACATCTATGTTTCTTTAAACACAGCACTGCAGTATCGGCGACATTTTGTCGTCATTGTCAGCTGTTTTGTGAAAACAGCTGACAATGACGACAAAATGTCGCCTCTACTGTCAGTCTTGTGTTTAAATAAACACTTGATGTAATGAGAGTCGGAAATAACTCATCGATTCACTTGTTAATTAATTATTATATGAGGTGAGTCGTTAAAAATATGTTGTCTTCACTCACTACTAATTATTTATCGGTGCCAATGTAAATATTGAATTTGAAAGTTTTTTTTACCAATTTGGTTTATGTATTTGCTGGATGATAAGTAATTTTCTCTCATTTTCTGTCCTTTCTTTGAATCCGCACATTGGCAGGGTGGTGTACTTCTTGTCTATATTTTTTTGCTATTTGTCTGAATATCTTTTACAATTCAGTTTCTCGAATATGTCACTTTCCGAAACGCACTTAAATTATCTATGGTTCAAAATGTGATTGCTATTCTTTCTTAAAATCTTCCTATAATTAATGGAACATTTAATAATAACTATATATCATATTGTTGAAGAATTGCAGATGTGTTACCGTCACTTCTTGATTGAAAAATTATTCTGTCTAATAAAAGACCTGAAATATTGTAGGTCAAGAATAAGAACTGAAACGCACCGTCGATTCATTGATAATTCAACAGTTTTACGTAGCTGAAAATAATATGCAAGCATACTGAAAAATGTCCAAAATAAAACAACAATTTACAAGGTAAGGTGAAAAAACTCACTTTATTAATTTAGGTAAGAGTGCTGGTGTACAAAATTAGAGACATTAGGTTGAAATCCCAATTTAGGCATAAATTTTTCTTTCAAATTTAATTTGTCATTTGATAAGAAGTGATAAATTTATTATTAAACATCAATCAAGGAAAGAAATTGATAATAAAGGAAGAAAGAGATTAAAAATTTTAAAAGTTAGCAAGAAAGGATTGGTAAATGCAACATAACCTAAAACAACATGAAACTACTTCAAAACAATAACCTCATAGACATGGTTTACAAGAACCTGGGATATTATTTTAATAACAATCCTATTTTAAAATACAACAGCAAGTAACATTAAGAGGTTTATTTAACTTTCACAGGGAAAGAACACTATGAGGTTTAATTTAATAATTAAATTAATGTTTTTATTACCTCACCTCATATCCTTTTTCTTCTATACTGCAGTTTCGGAGCTTATCTCCATCGTCAGTAGCCTCTGGTCGACCGGTGTTATGTCGTTTCTTGGCGGTTTCCTTCTTACTTCTGTCGGTGGACCGATGAACCTCTGGATTAGGTCAAAATTTGCGGGAGTTTCAAAATTCATGAGTTTTTCTTTTTTGTTTTTTTGGATGTGGATTTTTTCCCAGACTGTGAGTTCCTTTAGTTTATCTGTTTGTTTGATTAGGCTAGCTTCTGTATCTATTAAATGTTTTTCAGACCAAGCATGGGCTGCTACTGCTGACTTGTCCACTTCCCCCTTTTTTACATTTCTAAGGTGTTCCTTCAATCTAGTTTTTAAATTTCTTTTTGTTTTTCCTATATAGATTTTGTCGCAATCTTGACATTTGATCTGATATATTCCTGATTTATATTCTTGTCCAATTTTTTCATTTTTGTTGGTTTTAATTATCTTGTTTAGGCTGTATTCATTCTTTGGGGCCAATCGAATGTTAAACTTATTGAAAATTTTCTGGAACTTGTGGTGTTTTACAGGATGGTAAGTGAATTTTTTGAATCTTATGTTCTCTTCTGTTTGTTTTTTAAGTGTGCTTTCATTAATTAGTTTTTGCCTTTTGAACATAATGAAGAGAACATGGTACACAAGAAAATAAATAAGTTCAAAAGGCAAAAACTAATTAATGAAAGCACACTTAAAAAACAAACAGAAGAGAACATAAGATTCATTATGAAGAGAACATGGTACACAAGAAAATAAATAAGTTCAAAAGGCAAAAACTAATTAATGAAAGCACACTTAAAAAACAAACAGAAGAGAACATAAGATTCAAAAAATTCACTTACCATCCTGTAAAACACCACAAGTTCCAGAAAATTTTCAATAAGTTTAACATTCGATTGGCCCCAAAGAATGAATACAGCCTAAACAAGATAATTAAAACCAACAAAAATGAAAAAATTGGACAAGAATATAAATCAGGAATATATCAGATCAAATGTCAAGATTGCGACAAAATCTATATAGGAAAAACAAAAAGAAATTTAAAAACTAGATTGAAGGAACACCTTAGAAATGTAAAAAAGGGGGAAGTGGACAAGTCAGCAGTAGCAGCCCATGCTTGGTCTGAAAAACATTTAATAGATACAGAAGCTAGCCTAATCAAACAAACAGATAAACTAAAGGAACTCACAGTCTGGGAAAAAATCCACATCCAAAAAAACAAAAAAGAAAAACTCATGAATTTTGAAACTCCCGCAAATTTTGACCTAATCCAGAGGTTCATCGGTCCACCGACAGAAGTAAGAAGGAAACCGCCAAGAAACGACATAACACCGGTCGACCAGAGGCTACTGACGATGGAGATAAGCTCCGAAACTGCAGTATAGAAGAAAAAGGATATGAGGTGAGGTAATAAAAACATTAATTTAATTATTAAGAGGTTTGTTTATTTTTTATTTCACTCGCCTCATACTTCATACTCCTCGCAAACCCAGGGTTTTGTCACATCATTTGTGACATTCTCAATGCTGTGTCACGTTCACAACTGACGTCCGACTGCCTTCTATCCTGCAGACTGACCTCCGCGCCATCTGATGGCTGACCGACGAACTTCCAAATCAGTCCTCTCTCCTTATAACCGGGTATTTCAAAATTCATAGTTGTATTTTCATTCTTGCATATGTAAATTTTTTCCCAAATTTGGGAAGTTCGTCGGTCAGCCATCAGATGGCGCGGAGGTCAGTCTGCAGGATAGAAGGCAGTCGCGTCAGTTGTGAACGGGACACAGCATTGAGAATGTCACAAATGATGTGACGAAACCCTGGGTTTGCAAGGAGTATGAAGTATGAGGTGAGTGAAATAAAAAATAAACAATATTAAAAAAACCTCATAGTGTTATTTCCTATCTACATAACTTAATTAAGAGGTTTATTTAATATCAGCTGTAGCAGAACATGCTATTATAAATGGGCATCAGATTCTGTTTCAACATACACAAGTTTTAGCCACATGTCCTATTATTTTCCTAGACTATACCGAGATGCTATAGAAATTTACAAACATAAGGAAAATTTCAATACAAAAGAAGGAGTCAAATTGGCTAAAGCCTGGCATCATACATTAGACAATAGATGTGTTTACACTATCATCTGGACCCATGCCTCCACCCCTTGGGATACCTCAGTCAGAGACCATACTCTCAAGTCCCAGATACTTGTCCTCCCTTAATTATCGCGTCCACGTTCAAGGTTCTCGGCAATAAAACTAATACCTCAGGGAGAAGGTGTTGGAGTCGCAACTTCAGGGAAATTGCTGAGCTACATAGTACATCAGGTCGCTCATTCCTGACGACCCCACGGTTGGTCCACAGGCTCCTCGAGTCTAGCCGGGAGGACTACTGTCACAGATCCACCAACCATTCCCCTGTTCTACTCCAGGGACGCATCCTGCAGCCGTTGTGAGACCGGCTAGGGCTTGAATCCTCATGGAGCTTGCAAGCTCCAACAGGTGAGCAATAGTACGACAGGGCGCTCAACTCCTGCTGACCCCACTAATGGTTCACGAGTCCCTTGGACTTAGCCAGGAGGACTGTCTAGCAGATCCATTGACCTTTCCCCCAGTGCACCACCTGGGGACGTGTTTTGTTGCTGAAGTGGGTCCAGCCTGAGCATTAGTATGTCAGGTCGCTCAACTCCTGACGACCTCACAGATTGTCCTTGGGTCACTCGGTCATGGAGTCAGCGCTAATCCCACACCCAAAAGACCGCGCTTTCTCCTCTTCCGAGCTTACTGACCTGGTGGTAATTCCCAAAGCCTTACGTCTGGTATTGTCCCAACCAGCCCGTTCGCAAGACTAGGCCTAGTTGTCCCACTGCTGTGAGCCCAGCTCACTGAGCTATTTAGGCATCTCGGGTGCTCATTGCCCATGGTGCCCCCACAGATGGTCCTCGGGTTCATTAAACCAAGAGAAGGAGCTTCTGATCTCCAGTCTCCCACCACTTCGCCACGGCGGCCGCTGATCCCGCTGTGGGCCAGGATATGTGAGCTTTGACAACAGGTCGCTCATCTTCACCCTGTTGACCACACTTATTGTCCGCGAGTCCATCAGACTTGGAAGGGAGGACTGACTAGCAGATCCACCGACCTTTTCCCCACTACGCCACCGAGGGGACACGCTTGGCTGCTAAAGTGGGTGCAGCACGAGCTATGTAGTATGTCAGGTCGCTCGAATCCTGATGACCTCACAAATGGCCCGTGGGTCCAGTCTGGACCTAGCCGGGATAACAAGGAGACAGTTCATAACCAATCAGACATTAGATTGACAATGACTATGCTAGATTGACGATGACTAGCCAACCAGCAGCAGCCACACCTAGCCACCCTGCGTCTACCACTAGTATAAATTATGGCTTCCAGCAGTCCATTGCTGGTTGAACCTCCGACCATTAAACAACACCTAGAAGTACTCGCCACTGAAGATGCCCTCCGCAGTTGAGGGAGAAACGTCTGGTAGGAACACCAGTTATGGACCACGGCCACATAGCCCAGAATCACTTAACATTATAATTATTCAAACAGTTAGAAAACAAAAAATGAACTCACCATATGGGGAAAAAAATCTACATACAGAAGAACAAGGAGAGGATTATGAATTTTAAAATTCCCAGAGAAAGGAACCTCATTAGCAAGCTAATTGGACCACAGGAAGAGGGAGCAAGAGTCAAGAATCAGGGCTGACAACTTGAGAAAAATCAGCCTGTAATCGGTGATGATGGAGCTCAGAAGCCTTGAAACATATGTTCAACAAAAAGAGACCATAAGAGGTAAAAATATACAGACCAAATATATTAATTAACAATCCTATTACCTTCTTGAGTGTAGCGATGCCCAGACCTCTGTGTCTACTGAACGTGCCTTGTTCCTTCCTTGCTGCTGCATGTGCAAGTTCAGCGTACAGAGGTCCAAGACGAGTGGAGCCTCTGTAAATCCACTCTGTACGGCCATCAGCGTCAAAATGCATCTTCACGAGTGATCCATCTACTTCCACAACTCTAGCAATCCACCACTTCCCTATTAACAAAAACATAATATAATAATTTTGTTTAGTTGTTTATTGACTCACCTCATACTTCTTAACTCCCTCGCAGATCCGGATTTTGTCACTGTATTTGTGACATTCTCAATGCTGTTCACGTTCACAACTGACGTCCAATGCTCTCCTCTCCTGCAGACTGACCTCCGCACCATCTGATGGTTGACCGACGAACTTCCAAATCAATCCCGTCTCCTTATCACCGGGTATTTCAAAATTCATAGTTGTGTTTTATTCTTGCATATGTAAATTTTTTCCCAAATTGTGAGTTCCTTTGGTTTTTCCAATTGTTTAAGTAATTTTGTTTTGGTTTCTATTCTGTTTTTCTGACCAGGCATGTGCGGCTATCGCAGATTTTTCTGTTTCTCCATTTTTAACATTAAAGGAACACCTCAGAAATATGCAAGAATAAAAACACAACTATGAATTTTGAAATACCTGGTGATAAGGAGAGGGGATTGATTTGGAAGTTCATCGGTCAACCATCAGATGCCACAGAGGTCAGTCTGCAGGAGAGGAGAGCATTGGACGTCAGTTGTGAAAGTGAACAGCATTGAGAATGTCACAAATACAGTGACGAAATCTAGATATGTGAGGGAGTTAAGAAGTATGAGGTGAGTCAAGAAACAACTAAACAAAATTAGAATAAACCTCATAGTGTTATTTCCTACCTACGTAACTTAATAATATAATAATTTACTAGTGGTTGTCCAGCAGTCAAAATTTGACCACAATTCATTAAATTTTTAAGTTTGTTACAAATACGTCATTATGCAGTTATTTTTTATTTATTTTAAAAATACAAACGATAAGAAATATGTGCTATAGCTTGGCTAAGCCATACTTTAATTATGCCAAATATCACACTCCTCCGTGTGCACAATATACTTAAAAAGGGGTACAAAGTTTTTTCTTCACATATTAATATATATATATATATATATATATATATATATATCTTTTTGAAACATTAAAATGCTTATATCCCACAAAAAACAATATGTGGCTTATCATGTTATTGCCCTAAGCCCATCAATTACATTCGAAGAGAAAAATTATATGCTCAGACTGGGGTTTGAACCCATTTGCAAGATGGCTTCATAGCATTTGGTGCATGGGAATTAACAGAATATATAAGAGAAAGATATGCATGTAGATTGGAGTTGCTCGGATATCTCACTTGGTAGAGTGCGAAAGGTCCTCGGTTCAAAACCCTTTCAGAGCGTATAATTTTTCTCTTCAAATGTAATTTAATATTAAAACGTTCTAATTCTAATAGTGACTTACCATTCCACTCTGTTTTAACTATCTGGCCCTGCTGTAGCTTCACCATGGGTCGTTCAGGATACTGTTCTAAATACTTGCGAATAAACTCTCTGGAATCAGGATGTATATCTTCCCACACATTACGAGAACTTTCACAGACCAGCAAGATCTTCTCATGAGTCACGTACTGAGCATATCCATCGTCAAAAAACACCAAATATCTGCAAAAATAGCGCGTATATATAGAAATCATGCTTACAAATTTCAAGCCCTTCATTGATATAAGCTAAATGACCAATGCGAGGATTAAGGGATAAAGATAAATATAAATAAGATGCAGGCCATGATTATGGGAAGGAAACCAAGGAAGATAGACATGAGGATTAAAGATGAGGCCATTGAGCAAATGGAGAGCTCTAAATTTAAGGCCGGTATTCAAGAACCAGTCTGTATTTCCCATTTGCATTTATCACCATTCCTAAATATGTAATTTTTTCCACTTTTTGTAGATTTATGCCTGATAACTTAATATTCCAATCATAGAGTGAAACAACATCTCAGGAATGTCAAGAAAGGGGAAGTAGAAAAATCTGCAGTGGCTGCCCATGCATGGTCTGAAAAACATCTTATCGAGAAAGAAGCTAAATTATTTAAACAAATAGAAAAACCAAAAGAACTTACTGTTTGGGAAAACATCTATATTCAAAAGAGCGAAAAGAAGAAATTGATGAACTTTGAAATTCCCAGTGAGAATGACCTGGTTTCGAGGTTTTTCAGTATGCCAATGGAAGGAGCGAAGGACGGCTCTTCAAGACGACAGAACAACAGTCGGGATGATAATGAGGACGGAACAGAAACTATGTTCCAAAATTAGTTTATAGTCAAATAAGAACAATATGAGGTGAGTGATAAAAAATTCTACCTAAATTCTAATCATTGTTCTGATTTCTACATATTTTCATGACTGCCATTGTCTCGATATTTACTTTTAAACCACATTCTCTTGAAACTGTTTTCCAATGTCCAAGTCTGTGTTCTATAGAAATGAAATTCTTACATGGAATGGTACTATAAAATAAAGTAAGTTAAAATATACCTTCTTAGGTAAAATCCATCGTCCTCAACTTATAAAATATGTAATCTTTATGCCTGTAGGCCTTTCAGAGTTCCATCTTCAGCAGATCCCTCTTTGCTACAACATCCAGTATGATGGTTGATGCTGCTGGTCCTAATGTGGTGTTGTCGTGACTAAAGCTTCTTCCTGACGATATCGTATAGTGGGTTGTTTAGTCTGGGAGTGCTTTCATTTATTTAAAGCTTGTTGTCTATTTCCTTGATAATTTCCAGGTCTTCCAATATGTTGATTTTAGTTGGATTTCCCTCTTTGTGTACTATTGTAAGGGTGTCTTCTATTGAGTTCATTCTATGATCGGCGTTTATTATGTGCTTAGCATAATTAGACTTTCCATATGCGTATACGAAATTGTTACGATGTTCTTTAAATATTATGTTGAAGCTTCTTTTAGTTCTACGTATATAGAACTTGCCACAGTCTTTGCATGTTAATTTATATACACCCTTGCCATTAAATTTATTATATTTTTCTATTTTGTTACTTATTTACATTATTTAGTTTATTATTAGTTTTGTAGGCTATGTTAAAATTTTTATTTCTCGATGTTTTTGCCAATTTTATGGTTTCGTAGCCTGTGTATGTTAGTGTAGTCCATGTATTATTAATCTCTGTTTCTCTTTCCAGTTTCGTTGTTTTATTTATATCGAGTTTCCTCTTTTTTCTTACAAGAAAACAAAAGAGGAAAATCGATATAAATAAAACAATGAAACCGGAAAAAGAAACAGAGATTAATAATACATGGACTACACTAACATACATAGGCTACGAAACCATAAAATTGGCAAAAACATTGAGAAATAAAAATTTTAACATAGCCTACAAAACTAATAATAAACTAAATAATGTAATAAGTAACAAAATAGAAAAATATAATAAATTTAATGGCAAGGGTGTATATAAATTAACATGCAAAGACTGTGACAAGTTCTATATAGGTAGAACTAAAAGAAGCTTCAACATAATGTTTAAAGAACATTGTAACAATTTTGTATATGCATATGGAAAGTCTAATTACACTAAGCACATAATAAACGCCGATCATAGAATGAACTCAATAGAAGACACCCTTACAATAGTACACAAAGAGGGAAATCCAACTAGAATCAACATATTGGAAGACCTGGAAATTATCAAGGAAATAGACAACAAGCTTTTAATAAATGAAAGCACTCCCAGACTAAACAACCCACTATACGATATCGTCAGGAAGAAGCTTCAGTCACGACAACACCACATTAGGACCAGCAGCATCAACCATCATACTGGATGTTGTAGCAAAGAGGGATCTGCTGAAGATGGAACTCTGAAAGGCCTACAGGCATAAAGATTACATATTTTATAAGTGGAGGACGACGGATTTTACCTAAGAAGGTATATTTTAACTTATTTTATTTTATGACTCTCCACCTCAATGGTTTTAACAATGAATTTTATTAGTATGGAATGGTACATAAAACAAGGAGAGATAGAATAAGGAATGACAAAATCAGGGAGACATTAAGTGTAGAAAAATTAACAACAGACATAGAAAAAAGTAGACTAAAATGGTTTGGACATTTAAAAAAAGAATGAAATAGGAAAGACTAACACCAAGACGGTTAAATCTCAAGATACAAGGAAAACTACCGCAAGAAAGATGGATTAACCAAGTGACGACAATTCTACCAGAGAGGGGAGGTATAACTACTGGGAAGAACTACAAAGACCCACAGCATGGGAATATAGAGATGGTTGGAGGCATATTTGTGAATTCAGCACCTCTGAAAAGAGGACACTATAAGAGGATGATGATGAGCACTAACCAAACTTTCTGCGAAGAGCAGCTCTCCGTTTGTAATTAGGTGGGTCATGCCGACCCTACTCTAACTGGCTCACTCTATTCAACATCACGTGCTAACAAACCGATATTTATTTAAAAAAAAGTTTCTTCTGGGAGTCACAATGAAAGATGAGAGACTCACTTTACAGAAGACAGACATGGTGTGGCCTAGAGAGTTTGGTCCTTCAATACTGGCGTAATTTTACCCTGTACATTTGTTCAATGAACTTGGGTGGGCTCTGCAATGACGGCCCGAGTAGTAAACACTCCTAACTCCATTCGTTGTCTTGGGAGATAGCGATGACCCAGGTTCCGACAGGAAACGCTGACAGGACTTGGATTTGTGTAATCCTCCTGTTGGCCTGTCCACTTGTTTCACAGGGTTTGACTTCCGATAGGATGACTCAAACTTCACTTTGTACATGTTGTACATGGACAGACTTCCAGACTGCAACTGTAACAAACATCCAGGATAAAATGAGTCATTTATTACTCTTACCTCATAGTTATGTTTTCTTAAACACGGGAACTGTATTTTTCAACAGGAAAATCCCTCCCATTTTCAACCGACACTATGACTACTGGATTTTCGTTGGAATGTAGCCTGAATTAGCTCAATGGTCAGAGGATCAGGACATAAAGCTGAAGGTTTGTGGTTCCATTTTTGGTTCAGGTTTACATATTTCTCATTACCATTAATTACAATAGACATTAATTTGAACACCAGATTACATTTATATAACACTTTGGCTAGACCAATGTTGACCTATGGTAGTGAAGCATGGATACTAAAAAGACAACATGAAAGCAGAATAATGGCTTGTGAAATGAGATTCATGTGCAGAACAGCGGGTTACACCAGATGGGATCGGAAAAGGAACACCAATATCTTAAAAGAATTGAAGACTAAGCCAATTTTGGAATATATTAAACAGTACCAACTAAATTGGAAACACCATCTTGAAAGAATGAGTTCAAATTGGATCCCCAAAGCTGTTTATAATTATATACCAAGAGGACAAAGATCTCTGGACCGTCCTATGAAACGCTGGAGGGAAAATTTTCTATAGGATCGTAATAGGCCTTGGCCTAATACTTGGAAGGAAGAAGAAGAAGAAGAAGAATAAGATTAATTTGATTTTATGTCTTCTTAATAAAGAAGTCGCCATTTGCAAGATAGAAGCAAAGGTTCCATAGCATTTGGTGCATGGGAATAAACAGTGTATATAAGAGAAATATATGCATTTAGATTGGAACTTGCTCAGGTAGCTCAGTCGGTAGAGTATTGGCCTAGAAAGCCAAAGATCCTGGGTTCAAGCCAGTCTGAGCATATAATTTTTTCTTTTCAAATAAGACATTAATTTACTTATTTCGATCATAATAATAGCTTTAGCTTCTTAATATTAATGTCATACATCCATGACATTTTCAGGAAAATAAGCGTAACTAAATTAACTTGGTTTAATAATAAACAAGTTTGTCTCTTTTCATCTTACGATTGTTTTTTTTGACCACAAAAAGAGGGACCATGAGTCAAGATTCAGGGCCGACAACTTAAAGATCAGTCTGTCCCAACTGACGATGAAGAACAGAAGCTTTGAAACATGTCTTACAAAAAACAACAATTTATGAGATAAGATGAAAACAGGCAAAACTTATTTATTAAGAGAACCTCATAACGCTCTTTCCTATTATATTTTCATAATATATTGGTGTAATAACTCCTAACAAAGGATAGGCTACGGTCAACATTTGGCTGTTATGCCATTGTAGATATCCATAGTAATTCTGCCTGAAGGCAGGTCTTTCACTGCAATCATAGCATTTTCATGCTATGCTTGCAGCTTTACTAGGGAATTGTAGTTGTGGTAGCTTCCCGTTGCTTTCCACGCCGGTGAAGGATGATGATGATAATGATAAGGATGATGATGATGGCCATATGATTTCGGGGACCATTTGGGCCTTAAAGTTTTCCTGGCATTTGTTTTACAGGTGAGGAAAAACTCCGATAAAAACCTCACCCAGAAAAACTGTCCCGACCTGGGCCTGCTGCATGACAAGGCAGCACGCTACCTCGAGACCAAAGCAGTGGACATTGTAGATATAAATGTCTTATTTTTAGGCCATTTTTTTTATAATTTATAGTTCATCAAATGATAATGATGGTATCTTACCTCTGTGCCTTTAGGAACGACTTCTAGCACCTTGGCTCTCGACCAGACTCCATAGAAACTTAGTTTCATGACATACATGATGTCGCCGGCATGAGGTTTGGGTCTCGTAATGGCACCTATAGGTGGTAGAGGCTTGTGAGTCACCTGCACTTGCTCCAGCGCCACTACATCTTCTTGTCTCTGTGAAAACAATTTCATAAACATACACATATATATTTACTTGAGTAATTTCCCCCCCCCCCTTTTTTCCCCAAGACTTATAAGTGAAAATTCGAGGGGAAAAATAATGTGATGACTATGAAAATATTAATACGCTTTCAGAACGTAGAACACTATCAATTAGACATCTACGGCAATTCCATCATGGTCATTGTACTTTACTCTCAAAGACATTCTGACAAATTGAAAGAGTAAGTTGTATTGAATGTTTGTCTATTTTCAGACACTCAAACTGTACAAAAGATAATGGTACAATGAATCACAATGAAGGTGAAGGCCAAAACACATATGTTAACAAAAGAATACCCTGTTAAGGGATGCCACACTTTGGGCCACGGAACAAAAGACACGTCGATTTTGCTTTTTCTAGTTCTTTTTGAGAGCTTCAATACTGCACTAATCTCGGTTCTATATCAAACTTTCTTCCCGCATGTTTTACTCCATTTTCCTTAGCAAAATTTATCACTAGTAACTTTAAATTTGCAGTATAGCTGTTACACTTTCTTCCCATAGTTGAGTTTAACAACACTGACGCTGTGACGGAATAACACTCTAACCAATGCACAATGATACCTGTAATCAGACTGACAACAACAGAGACTGCAGGTACCGTTAGGTCTTTGTAGAAGGGTATGGATTCAACTATGGGTTTTTCATGAATTCCTTGTGTTGTACAGTAAAAGTTCCTTATTCACAGGGGATCATCATCATCGTCCTTTCAAGTATTAGGCCCAGTGGCCCGTTAGGGTCTCCTGCCATCTCCAAAAAGGTCGACCCACAGATCTTGTGCCTCGAGGAATGTAGTGAAGAATTTGTTTTGGTATTCTGTGATGATCCATGCACTGAATATGGGCTAGCCAATTATTTCTATATTCTTGGAGGTATTCAGATATATGTACGATGTTTAACTCTCTGGCTTTTGTTGGATTTCTTTGGTGGTCTAGAAGGCTATAACCTGCATTTCGTCGCAGAAATTTCATCTCCGTGGCTGTAAAATGACGATCATCCTGAGTTCTGATGGTCCAAGCTTCACTGCCATAACAGATTATGGGTCTAGCGAGAATTTTATAGATTTTCATTCTTATGTGTCTCTGCACTTTTGATGGTTTAAAAACTTGGTTGATAATTCTTAAAGCTTTATTATAGTTTTGGGGATATGTTCAGCAAATATGCCAGGAAAACAGAAACCGTGAATATGGGATGGTAATTTTTATGGGTATATAGAGGATATGTTCCATAGTTACAGAACAAAATAAAATCAATTAATGACACGATTTTGAACAATTTCTAATAATTATTACTGTCAGGTTTAGGCAAGGACTTAAAGAACTAAGTAATTTTTTCCTGTTTTGCCACGTTTAAAAGGTCTTTCAATTAAGGTTAATATTCATCTGTTAATTCTGTGATAGATTTCCTTATTTTATCTTCAGATTTCTTGATTCATTAACGTTAAAACAGTGTGATATAAAAGCAAACAATTCGCCAACGTGTATAAACGGTAAAGCATTTATATTTTTACTTTAAGCAGCAACACTAATTTTTTTCCCTTCGGTACTAATTTTTCTTTCCTTTTACTTGACATTATAAACCAGGAACAAAGCATTCAATCAAAATTATTGCAACGAATGACAAGTTGAAATAATAATATACCGATAGTGGCGATGGAGGCATTTATCAAAGTACGTATCGGCACGTGAAATACGACAACAGCCTTTAACAATGAACTTTAGGGTTAGTGACAGTAAGGTTTGTTTTCTTATGATATTTATTTGTCCATTTGGTTTGAATCACTATTTGTAAAAGCTGCCTTGGCACCTGCCTACAGTAAAAGAAAAAAAAAGTTAATAAAGGGATTTAATCTTTCTAATATAGAGACTGGATCCGGGAATAAAGAAATATCTAGCCGCGAATACAGGAACTGTGTCACAATTTTTTAACCTAAGAATAAGGAGCTTTTACTATACTTGAAATTTTTACAAGTGTCCTAAATTGTAACTGTAAACTTTTGATGTACATAATGCACATTATATCAGAGGTGAATTAATATATATATAAAACGTAGGGGGAAATTACGCGAGGAGTCAATTATTCCAGAAAATATGGTAAGTTAATAGTATTAACAATCCCAACATAAATAATATATAAAACGCAGGGGGAAATTATGTGAGGGGGGCAATTATTCAAGTAAGTACGGCAAGTTAGTAGTATTAACAATCCCAACATAAAAAATATATAAAAAACGTAGGGGGAAATTACGCGAGGGGTCAATTATTCCAGAAAATATGGTAAGTTAATAGTATTAGCAATCCCAACATAAAAAAAGTATAAAAAACGTTGGTGAAGTTATCCGAGGGGGTCAAATATTTAAGTAAATACGGTAAACTAATAATATTAACAATCTCAACATAAAAAAGGTCCCGCACCGTAGCCGAGTGGTTAAGGTAGGAAGCCTTGGCGCAGAGCTACGGGACTTGCGCTGGTTCGAGTCTCCATGGGGGAAGAAATTTTCTCATGGTATTTCGGCCAGTATGGGACCGGTGCCCACCCAGCATCGTGAGGCAATTGGGTAGCTACAATAAGTAGCGGCTCCAGGTTGAGGAACCAGCTATAACGGCTGGGGGACTCGACATGCTAACCACATGTTACCCCTACACTGGCTGTTGATCATCTACCTCTGTGATTGACACATGTGGATGTGAAGGGCCAGCAGCCGGCTGGTAAAAGGGCAACCGCTGAAAAGTGGAAAGACCCTCAATCAGATCGGAACATAAAAAAGAAATATGTAAAAAACATAGGGGGAAATTACGCCAGGGGCCAATTTTCAAGTAAACACGGTAAGTTAATAGTCTTTACAATCCCAACATTATATATATAAAACGTAGGGGGAAATTACGTGAGGGGGTCAATTATTCCAGTAAATATGGTAAGTTCATATCATTAACAATCCCAACATAAAAATATATACATGTAAAACGTAGGGGGAAATAACGCGTGGGTTCAATTATTCAAGTAAATGAGGTAAGTTAATAGTATTAACAATCCCAACATAATTTTTTTTAAATAGGGGGAAACTATGCGAGGGGCCAATTATTCAAGTAAATACGGTAAGTTAATAGTATTAATGGGGGCACGCCGTAGCGTAGTGGTTAAGGCACTGCGCTACAAGCCGGAAGGTCGAGGGTTCGAGTCCCGGTGGGGTCAGGATTTTTAAACTGACTCAAACCTTCTGGCGGCACTATGGCCCTGGGGTCGACTCAGCCTCTAACTGAAATGAGTACCAGACGCTTGTCTGGGGTAAAGGCGGCCGTCACGCAGGGCTGACAACCCGGCTGACATCAAGTGCCGATTGTCAAGAAATAGTGGGAGCCTTAACCTCCTACTACCCCAAGGGCCTCCTGAGGCCTGTAGTGGGATCACTTTACCTTTTAATAGTATTAACAATACCAACATAAAATATATATATATATAAAATGCAGGGAAAATTATGCAAGAGGCCAATTATTCAAGTAAATAATCATCATAATACATTCACGAATTTAGGCCATTTGTTGACTTGTTTCGGCCTCAAGAAAAATACCATCCAGCAGTCTTTTGAGTGAATGTCCTGGTCTTCTTCCTGTAGGTTGATATCTTAACATTTGTTATGGTATACTGTGATCTTAGATTCGATGAACATGTTGCATCCATCTTGACTTATAATCAGAAATTTTGTTTTCTAACGTTTCCATGTGTAATTCTTCTAAGGTGTCTTCATTTTTTTTGTGATCTCGTAGTGTGTATTCTGCAGTCCTCCGAAGGTAAATATTCAAGTAAATATGGTAAGTTAATAGTATTAACAATCCCAACATAAAATACAAATTTATAAAAAACGTAGGGGGAAATTACGCGAGGGGCCAATTATTCAAGTAAATGCGGTAAGTTAATAGTATTAGCAATCCCAACATAAAATATATATTTATAAAAAAGTAGGGGAAATTACGCAAGGATCTATTATTCAAGTAATTACAGTAAGTTAATAGTATTAGCAACCCCAACATAAAATATATATTTATAAAAAAGTAGGGGAAATTACGCGAGGGGCCAATTATTCAAGTAAATGCGGTAAGTTAATAGTATTAGCAATCCCAACATAAAATATATATTTATAAAAAAAGTAGGGGAAATTACGCAAGGGGGAAATTATTCAAGTAAATGCGGTAAGTTAATAGTATTAGCAATCCCAACATAAAATATATACACTGCTCAAAACAATTAGAGGAACACTTGTTATAAATTGAATAAGTAATTGTTTTTTAAAGCTGTGATGCTGAAAGTTGGACAATATGTAAATTGAATTATTAATTTTATCATTGGATACAAATTTTAAAGATCCATGGCCTAAATACAGAGAAATTACCTCAAATAACAAATATAGAGAAATTTTTTATTTTGGAAGGCACTGGCCACTTCTAATTGGTAAGCTTCTTGATGTTGCTATAGTGACGAATGTTGATTATTGCCTTGTTTATTGAAGTCTCTGACAAAATGAGGCATTTAAATGAGTTTGAAGTGTATCATGCTCTGCATCTTTTACGACAAGGTCAATCTCTGCGACAAGTGGCTAGAGAGCTTGGGGTTTCTCCTTCCGTGGTGTCCAGGTTACGCAACAGGCACAGAGAGACAGGTCAGTATTGTAGAAGACGTGGCCAGGGCCGTAAATTTAAAACAAGCCCCCAGGATGACAGATACGTTGTTCTTTCTGCTCTTCGACAGCGTACAAAAACTGCAAAAGACCTGCAGAATGACCTTCATATGGCTTCCGGAATCCGGGTTTCAGACCAAACCATAAGGAACAGATTAAGGAAAGAGAATATTCGTCCAAAAAGGCCCGTTAAAAAACCACGCTTAACAAATGGGCATAAGGCAGCAAGACGTACGTATGCTGAAAACCATGGTGATTGGAACCTGAACCAGTGGGAGTCTGTGCTCTTCTCGGACGAATCCAGGTATCGTCTTACACGTTGTGATGGTCGATTGAGGGTGTGGGGACGGCCAGGAGAAAGATTTTCTGCAGAGGCTGTACAGGAAATTGATAGATTCGGAGGAGGTTCCATAATGGTGTGGGCCGGAGTTATGTACAACAATCGTACGGACCTTGTACTTGTTCCCCAGCGACTGAATGCTGTCCGGTATATCGAGCACGTTCTGGAAGAGCATGTAGTACCTGCTGCCATTGGAGTAGGCCCTGGATTTCTGTTTATGCAGGATAATGCCAGGGCACATTCTGCGGCTGTCACCAGGGATTTCCTGAGGAGGAATGAAATTGAGGTAATGGAGTGGCCAGCGGTCAGCCCAGACGTCAACCCTATTGAACACTTGTGGGATCTTCTAGACAGGAAGGTCAGGAACCGACATCAAGCTCCACAAACTCTGCAGCAACTTGGAGATGCTCTGAAGGAGGAATGGGAGAATATCCCGCAAGAGGAAATCCAGAATCTTATTGGGAGCATGCCACGAAGGTGCCAAAGTGTCATCGAATGTCGTGGAGGCCATACACGATACTAACTCTATATAAAGAGTGTTTAACTTTGAAAAATAAGCACAAGATTCAATTGCTTACATAGCGGAATTATTTGAAAAGTTAATTGTCAGCGTTATTCATTTGTTTTTACTGACATGAGCAATAAATAAATAAATAAATAAATAAATAACCACAAATAATGTACTTTATTAATTTCATGTTTGTACCTTTATCCAATGAAAAAATATTTGCATATTTCATAGTGTTCCTCTAATTGTTTTGAGCAGTGTATTTATAAAAAAGTAGGGGAAATTACGCGAGGACCTATTATTCAAGTAATTACAGTAAGTTAATAGTATTAGCAATCCCAACATAAAAAATATTTTTATAAAAAAGTAGGGGAAATTACGCGAGCAACTATTATTCAAGTAATTACAGTAAGTTAACAGTATTAGCAATCCCAACATAAAATATATTTTTATAAAAAAGTAGGGGAAATTACGCGAGCAACTATTATTCAAGTAATTACAGTAAGTTAATAGTATTAAAAATACCAACATAAAAATATATAAAAATGCAGGGGGAAATTACGCGAGGGGGTCAATTATTCCAGTAAATACGGTAAGTTAATAGAATTAACAATCCCAACATAAAAAATTGCATTTAAAAAGTTGGGGAAGTTACGCGAGGGGGTCAATTATTCAATTAGATACGTTAAGTTAATAGTATTAACAATCGCAACATAAAATATATGTATAAAAAACGGAGTGGGAAATGACGCGTGAGGCCAATTATTCAAGTAAATATGGTAAGTTAATAGTATTAACATTCCCAACATAAAATATATATATATAAAAGAAAATGTAGGGGAGATTATGCGAGGAGGTCAATTATCCATGTAAATACGGTAATTTAATAGTATTAATCATCCCAACATAAAATATAAATATAAAAAACATAGGGGGAAATTACGCGAGGGTGTCAATTATTCAAGTAAATACGGTAAGTTAATAGAATTAACAATACCAATATATATATATAACATAGGGGGAAATTACGCGAGGGGGGGCAATTATTTAATTAGATAAGGTAAGTTAATAGTATTAACAATCCCAACAGTATATGTATTTTTAAAAAATAAGGGTAAATTACGCGAGGGGGTCAATTATTCAAGTACGAGGGTCATACTGAAAAGTCGTGAGCAACCCATTGTTAAAATTCAAATTTCAACAATGTAACAAAAATAACTGCAGGATCGTAATCTACAGACTTTATACCACAACATTGTCGTTTTGTGGCATCATAGCTTTTATCATGTGACCACACGCAGTGTTTCCAAAATGGCAGACATCTATGTTTCGTTTCGACAGCGCGCTGTCATTGAATTCCTTGTTAAAGAGGTACAATCTGCTGTTGATATTCACCAAATACTTCAATGTGCTTACGGAGATGCCTGCATGGGTGCCAGCAGTGTTAGGAGATGGGTGAAACATTTTAAAGATGGGAACACGAGTATCAAAGATGAGCCTCGTAGTGGTCGCCCACGCTCTGCCTCCACGGATTGCAACAAGGAAAGAGTTGATGCTCTCATTAGAGACGACAGGCGTATCACAGTGAATGAAATCGCTACAAAACTTGCAGTAGGACACAGTGCAGTGCAAGAAATGATTCACAGCTTAGGTTATCGAAAAGTTAGTGCCCGTTGGGTTCCACGTTTATTGAGTGAAGACCACAAACTTCAGAGAAGAACCATCACCAATAACCTTCTTCAGAGATTTCGAAATGAAGGTGATGATTTTTTGATGAGTATTGTGACAGGTGACGCAAGCTGGTTTCATCGCTACGAGCCTGAAACAAAACGCCAGAGTATGGAATGGCACCACTTGATTCCGCCATCAAAGAAAAAAGAGAAGACAGTGCAATCTGTTGGGAAAGTTATGGGCAGCGTCTTCTGGGATGCGCAAGGTTGCATTCTGGTTGAATTTCTTGAACCTGGACAAACCATAAATGCTGCCCGCTATATCCAGACACTTGTGAAGCTCCGTCGTGCATTGCACGACAAACACCCTGGAAGAAAGATCATTCTGCAACATGATAACGCGCATCCTCACACTGCTCGTGCCACTGTGGAGAAGATCAGGACATTTGGGTGGGAAACTCTTCCACATCCTCCCTATAGTCCCGATTTGGCACCCTCCGACTACCATCTTTTCGGTTCTGTGAAGGAGCAGATGAGAGGCCAACACTACAAGACACTGGAGGATAATTGGAAAGCAGTGCATCAGTGTCTTCGAGCAGCTGGAACGGACTTCCATCATAAGGGAATTTTCAAGCTTGTAGAACGCTGGACAAAATGTGTGCAAAGAAATGGAGACTATGTTGAAAAGTAGCACAAAGGTCTGTACATTAACATGGTGTACTTGGTTTGTCTAAAATAAATATTATGATTTTTTATTATTAATTTAACATTTCTCAATGAAAGATAAATTAAATTTGAAGAGAAAAATTTTCGCCTAGACCGGGACTCGAACCCGGGACCCTTGGCTTTCCGGGCCAAGTGCTCTACCAACTGAGCTACCGAGGCGAGTTACGATCTAGACGCAAATTTTTCTCTTATATACGTTGTAATTCCCTATCGCCAAATGCTTTTGAAACCATTGTTTCTATCTTTGCAAATGGCGGCTTCTTAGTTAAGAAGACATTTATTGGAAATTTAACATTACTTTAAAAGCCAGTAAGGCCTCTAATGATGTTTTTATTATTAATTTAACATTTCTCAATGAAAGATAAATTAAATTTGAAGAGAAAAATTTTCGCCTAGACCGGGACTCGAACCCGGGACCCTTGGCTTTCCGGGCCAAGTGCTCTACCAACTGAGCTACCGAGGCAAGTTACGATCTAGACGCAAATTTTTCTCTTATATACGTTGTAATTCCCTATCGCCAAATGCTTTTGAAACCATTGTTTCTATCTTTGCAAATGGCGGCTTCTTAGTTAAGAAGACATTTATTGGAAATTTAACATTACTTTAAAAGCCATTACTTTAATTTATCTTTCATTGAGAAATGTTAAATTAATAATAAAAACGTCATAAATGTCTTCTTAACTAAGAAGCCGCCATTTGCAAAGATAGAAACAATGGTTTCAAAAGCATTTGGCGATAGGGAATTACAACGTATATAAGAGAAAAATTTGCGTCTAGATCGTAACTCGCCTCGGTAGCTCAGTTGGTAGAGCACTTGGCCCGGAAAGCCAAGGGTCCCGGGTTCGAGTCCCGGTCTAGGCGAAAATTTTTCTCTTCAAATTTAAATATTATGATTGTTTAAAAAAATGTTGCTCATGACTTTCAGTATGACCCTCGTAAATATTCTAAGTTAATAGTACTGACAATCCCAACAAGATAATAAAATAATAAGATAATAAGGGAAGGAAGAAGGGACACAGAAACAAACAAAGAAGTATTGAAATGGATACCTACTGGAAAAGGGAAACATGGTAAACCTAAGCCAACGTGAATAAAGGGAATTCAAGACAACATGAAGAAGAGAAATATGACAGAGCAGACACGCAAGATCGGGAAGTGTGGAAGAAAACAATTGTATATTTTGGTTGAGAATACTTGTGTAAATAACAGAAACAATCCTGAAATAAAAATAAAAAAAAGATACATACCTGTCTTGAATTGCAACGAGGAAGGTAAGTGTTGAAAGGACTTGACTCAGGAGTTAGGCATAAAGGATTGGTATTACTTGGTGAAACAAATATAGCATTACTACTAACTTCATCTTGAAGCCGTTCACTATTTTCTGGCACAATTACATTCGCACATTTGCTGCCAGTATTTTCTACTCCAAACCAACGTACTTCATCTTCATTTAAAACATTATCTTTTGCTCCTGTTGATTTTGCTTCGGTCTTCACATTTTCCTGAATAAATATCAAATTTGTCTACAAAATCAGATTTAAAAAAAGGGGGATTCTTTACAACATGTGACACGAAAAATTTTTCTAAGACCCAATCATATGCCATGCGCATGCGCCAACAAACACGAAGCAGTTTACACTATGGAATTGCGGGATGCAGCCAACATACACGCGATATTTAATGAACCTAAAAGCTAACCTAATGCAATTTAAGTACTCTAACCTGTGAAAGACTAACCTAAAAACTAACCTAACACAATTTAAGCACTCTAATCTGTGAAAGAATGCAACACCCAAAAATAAATAGTACGTTCTGAAATTCTGAAGTATATGTGTATAGTTAATTAGTACATACTCTATGTTGGCTGCACTGGAATATGTCTTTGTTGTATAGATTATTCATTAAAATCAAATTGGCTGCCACGTCTTAATGCTAAGTATGTAGTTAAATATCAATAGAAAAATATATTGAAAAAATGTAAAAATCATTGTAAACGGTAGGAAATAATTTGAAAAATGAAATCTTAAGAATAAAATTTGACAGGAGTTTATGAAGGAATTAAAAAAGTCGCATCACAGGTTGTATAGAATAGCCAAAATAATATATAAAACTATTCATCAAATAAATTTTGTTGATTGGGTGTTACCGCATCCAAGAACTTTCAATTAAATATATTCCAAGCTAACAGGGGAACTGTCAACCATTGCATGCCAAAACCTACCTTGAAGCTTCTCCCAGAGAAGCATTGTGATGTACCAAGGCCGCGTACAAATAATTATCTGCCATTTTTAACTGCAATGTATAGAAATCAAAGACAGAATCCAGAAATGGCAACCAGCTATGCGTAACAGTTGGACATTCCTGCCTGCTAGAACTTATTCAATCCACCAAATCAGGAGTTATATTACTTCCCTGTAGTTTGTTTGTTTTCTAATGGCGAGATTTGACGCTTAAGTAATTTTCTCTCTGGCTTCCCAGTACAAGTAAACAAGGTCCTTAGGGACGCATGCAAATACATTAGTCTCTGGTGAGTTGAGTTTTCCGTGAGAACGTGCAAAGTTCGAATTAGTGAGTCGCTGACTTGTCATACATGAAAGTAGTTTTTTTCGTAATATTGGCAAGAAATTACCCAGAATTCTCAGCAATAAAACTACTTCCGTTATTTTCGTCTGCTAGAGGAACACATTTATGCTTGCATCCCGCAAATAAAACCGTATATGACGACGTCTGTGTCGTGCGATATTATGCCGATTCTCCTGTTCTTCTAGTTGAATTTTTGGTAGACTCTATCAAATTCCTCTTCTCCGCGTATACCAAAAACATGATCAAAGTCTTCAAGGTCCGACATCTTGGATAAAGCAGCAAGGTTTTAACGTACATCGGTTACCATCGGTTCCCATCAGGTTGCTCATGATTTGTTCTCTGCAAAGTCACCTCACCAGGTAGCTTAGGAATTTTGACAATTATTATTGCATGAACAGATTTTTGAGTACGCAAAAATGTCTTTGGATGTAACTTTCTCAGCAGAGTACAAGCTGAGAACGACTTTTACGGTCTAATGCATTCATAGATACGACCCTTAGAGTGTTGTGCAGTTGGATTTAAAGCTGGACAGACTAGAAGGTGCATATGACACATCTGTCTGTATATCCTGTGGAGATGGTGAGCCAGGCAGTCGTGTCCCGACATCACTACTACTTCCTTGCAGCCTTTATGTTTTACTTTTGTGTATAGTTCATAAATTTTTCCCCATGATTTCCCTCTGGTGGTTGCAATGTTTTCTTTCAAGGTTTCCATTTGGAATGCTTTCTTGATTTCTTTGATCTTTCTGTGGAGGTTTGATTTGGGGTGGGTTGTTATCTGTATTTTGGTACCCTTTTTGACAAGTCGAACAGCTATTTCATTAATCAATTGAGTTGGTGTTTACTTGATGAAAATCCATATTTATTAATTAAATAAAAATAAAATTTACAGTTTTATTTGATTTTCATATTTATTAAGATATAATTCAGTTACAACTGTTTCGGTACACTGTACCTTCTTCAGACATGTTAAATTATTAAATTTATAAATTTGTTAATATGTCTGAAGAAGGTACAGTGTACCGAAACAGCTGTAACTGAATTATATCTTAATAAATATGAAAATCAAATAAAACTGTGAGCTTTATTTTTATTTAATTAATAGCTATTTCATTGCCAACTATTCCGATGTGTGAGGGTATCACGTAGTGTCCCCTGGGAACAGATTTTGCTGCAAAATGGAGAACAATTATAGATGCAAGAAGCATCGGTACAAAACAAAAACTGCTCTTATTAGAGCAAAAGAAAGTACATCCCTGTAGTTTAAATGAGAGCTTTGGCGCTGGATTTTAGTGCCTTGCATTAAAAATGGTAGATAATTTTTGGACACAGCCTTGATACATCACAATGCTTCTCTGGAAGAAATTTCAGCATGCAGTGGTTGACAGTTCTCTTGCAAGTTCCAGTTGTACTGTAAACAAACTTGCTGACTATGTCTACTGAGGGAACCGTGGTGCTACTTTTACCTGCCATATGACTGAATTGTGTATGATAGAAACATTGTTCTTAGTAACATCATATTTTACGGAAAAAAACACTGAATGCAAGGTAAAATGGTACCAATAATTAGGAACTTCCTCCATTTCTTATTTATTTATGACAAAAAATTATATTGTAAAAATTAAAATAATTGATCTTCTTGGTGATAAACATTATTAAATTAAAAAACATTCAATTCACCAAAACAGTTAAAAACAAAGCAACGGTAGAAATGAAAAATCGGCAGTTGCCCAACATATTTCTAATAACATTCACATCATCGATATGGGTAACCTTACACTGGTAAGATTGGTTAATAATTTTACATCTCTGGATGCAGTGGAAAGTATAGAAATATATAAAAACAAAGACAATATTATGAACAACGACAAGGGCCCTATTCCTATCGCCCCTCTTTTTTCATTAATTAATATAAGTAAAAATTCAAATTCAAAGTTAAAATTGGGAATGTAAAATGACTCATTAATTTATTAAAAATTCAAATGTTAAGATATCAACCTGCAGAAGAAGAAGACCAGGACGTCCACTCAAAAGACTTTTGGATGGTGTTTCTCTTGAGGCCGAAACAGGTCAACAAATGGCCTAAATTTGTGAATGTACTATTATGATGGATGATGAAAAATTGTATTCATTGATGTTTTATCATAAGTAATGTCACGCGTGATTTCTAATTTATCTAGAGGATTTGGAAATCAAGAGTGGCATTTGTTAGGACTATTTAACGAATAAAATTAAGCTTAATTATATTATTTTTGGTCTGGACATCTTTACCTCAATATTAATGTTGATTTGTTCTTGGACATGTTTCAAAACAATTTTCTGTTTTATCTTTCCCAGTCTGGGAAAGCTGAAGATAAAACAGAGAATTGTTTTGAAACATGTCCAAGAACAAATCAACATTAATATTGAGGTAAGATGTCCAGACCAAAAATAATATAATTAAAATAACCTCAAAATATAACTTCCTAAAATTAAATATTAAAATTAAGCTGTTTACTCACAAATCATTATTCAAATATAGTTATTTCAAAATATTTATATATTTAATGTACATGGCAATGTTTGAAAACAAATGAGAAACATTTGTTATGATGATCTTGAAGATTTCTGGGCTGTAGGCCGTGATCTCGAGGCTTGAAGTTCCCCGATGTGTCGCCAGATACTGCGTCTAGCATCCTCAAGACAACCCTAGGGGATGCCAGACACAGTCTCTGGCGAAACATCAAGGAACTTCAAGCCTCGAGACCACGGCCTACAGCCCGGAAATCTTCTTCAAGATCATCATAGCAACTCTGGCCGTGAAAGCCTAAGTCAATACGGGTTCAAGTCCCGGTCTGAGCGTATAATTTTTCTCTTTAAATATGATTTATCCATCATTGAGATGTATGAAATTAATAATAAAAACATTGAATGTTTGTTATGTTTATTTGTTCATCCACTGCAAATAGATCATACTATTTATTGCCAAATAGGATCACAATATTCTAAGAATGCGCCTTAGTGGAGAAAAATGAAACACATCAAACTGTATATTACAACCAAAATTATAAGTTATTGTCCTATGATGCAAATATGTAAATTATATTCTTCTGGAACGTAAATATCTGGGAAATAATACATTTAAGAAAGAGCAAACAGTGGTTTCTTTTTATTGTGGTATAATCAATTGCTACAATTTTTTTTTCAATATATCCCGCAAGCGGTACCTGATTACGTTCGTGCCCTTTATATTCAATCTGGGAGCCACTTTAATTCTAGGATTCTTATATTGGTGCTACGTGAATATAATATATAAACTGCTATGTTCAATGTATTTGTTAGAGAGTCAGTCACTGCAAAATAATGCTCTGACCTGTTCAGAATATTAAAAAGGAGGAGCTTTCTTTATTTTGGTAAACAGAAGTAGATATATATCGAGATGAAACACGACTGTGATTGGTTGTAAAACAAAATTCATTGAAACGTGATTGGTCATTTGATTCCCATTTGGGGCATGTTGTTATGTTATATGAGATAATTCTTAAGGTATATATACTTTAATATTCAGTCTTCCACTGGGCTCAGTCTTGATAATGGCTATACGTAATAGCCGAAATGCATTGACTTGTTTTTAATTGTTTTAGTGAATGGAGTGCTTTTTTACTTAATTATACTGTAAAATGATTCAAATATTGATAATTGTTTGGACACGCCCTTGGTACATCACAATACTTCTCTGGGAGAAATTTTAAGATAGGTTTCGGCGTGCAATGATTGATAGTCCCATACGAGTAAAAAACAGTGCTTCAAAACAATATAAATTGCTGAAGATAAACCAATAAGGTTTCAAAACCGGTCTAAATAAAAGACTGGATATGAGGTGAGGTAATAAAACAGTTAATTGTGGAATGCAGGCTTTCATGGCCGGTAATCATATTAAAAGATTCTGGGCTATGTGGCCGTGGTCTATAACTGGTGTTTATTCCAGACATTTCTCCCTCAACTGCGGAGGGCATCTTCAGTGGCACAGTCAAGTCTACAACAAGGGAACACCACCTAGAAGTACTCGCCACTGAAGATGCCCTCTGCATCTGGAAGAAACACCAGTTATAGACCATGGCCACATAGCCCAGAATCTTTTAATACTATGATTAAAAAGTTACTTTAAATTTAAAATATATCTCATTGTGTAATTTCCTATATACGGGGGATGATTGAAAAACATAAGCTCAGGATAAGAAAGCTTGGAGAATTTATGTCCACATGGTCTTGAACCTTGATGTTCAATAGTGCCAGAGAGTTAATTAGTTATAGGGATGCCTGGGTAGCACATGTGGTTAATCAAGCAGTGCATAAAACTGGAGGCCTTTAATTAAAATACCACAAGGAACTGTTAACAATTGCATGCTGAAAACTACCTTGAAATTTCTCCCAGACAAACATTGTGATGTACCAATTCCGTGTCCAAAAAATTATCTCCTTTTTTTAACTGCAAGGCACAGAAATAGAACCCAAAATTCAACAATGGCAACCCATTGAGGGAAATAATGAAGGCAAGAGGGTACCTGGCTCATCTTATAGAATATATAATGGCATAATAATTATCCTTAATTTAGATAATTATGCCAGTGAAGAAATTTTAATAAATCAAGGAGTTTGACAAGGGTGTACATTATCACCTACATTGTTTAATGTATATTTTGACGAGGTTATACGAAAATGGAAAAAATCAAGTCCCATAGGAATACAAATTAATAAGGAAATGTATATGAATATTTTAATGTATGCAGACGATCTGGTAATTATACAGAAGTCAGAGGATGATTAACATGTTGAATCAATTAGGACACTATTATAATCTCAAAGTCTCAACTTCAAAAACTAAAATTATGGCTTTTCAGGGCAAAGTGCCAGTCAGAGCAAAAATAGTAATCAATAATGAAATAATAGAACAGATAGCACACTTTAACTATCTTGGTTCAGATATAACATACAGCTACGATTGGGATATACACAATAAATTAAACCGATATCAAATGATGTGTGGCACCATAAGAAGAACCCTCCGAAAGACTCGAAAAGAAACTCAGCTCAGGTTTTATAAAATTATGGTTGTTCCTGTTCTTTTATATGGATCTGAATCTTGGGTACTTACAAAAAAAGATATCTCACACATTCAAGCCACGGAAATGAAATTTTTAAGATCCGTAAAAGGATGTACACGCATGGATAGATTACATAATGAATCAATAAGAAATGAACTGGAGATATTTTCAATATTCGATAAACTAGACAAGCACAAGTACCAATGGAAAGAACATTTAGACAGAATGGACAATACAAGATTACCCAAAAAGATCAACGCCTACAAACCACATGGAAAAATATATTTGGGACAGCCAAGGAATCAATGGACTTGAGACCGGAACAGGTCGCATTGATCTAATCCTGGAAAGGAAGAAGAAGAAGCAACCCACTGTATGGAACATATGGACTCCCTGCTTGAATACTGCAAAGTGGAGTGAGGCACAAATGAGGGTTATCCAATTTATCAATTCGGGAGTTGTATTATTTCCATATAGTTTAAATGAGGGATTTGGTGCTGGATTATAGTGGCTTAGAGTTAAAAAGGAAGATAATTTTCTTCTCTAGAAGAAATTGCACAGTAGGTTTTGACATGCAATGGCTGATTGTTCCCTTGTCAGTTCAGCAAACATTTTTCTCTTTAATATCATACTTAGTGACAGCGAACTCATGCAGAAATTGGATGAAATAAGATGATGGCAAGTTGGTAAAATTAGAAGACAAACAAGCACTAAATTCAAACAGTAACTCACCAATTCTGGTTGACTTGGCCCCAATGAGCGCTGAATCTGTGTAACTTTCTTCGTTGCTACACCTGCTAAATACAAAAAATCAGCATTTATAGTACATTGCAATGCCTTCATCATAAAATTAAATAATTTCTCTACTTTATCAAAAACTAACTAATACCAGGTGTGTGCTGCTATGCCTAAATAAATGAAATATGATTTTTAAATTTTTGTTTCAAATTAACTCCTCAGGGGTCCCCATCTAGGGGATATGTGGATGGCGACCACAAGGTGCCCAAACTGAACAAAACATTGCTTCCACTTACTTGTGTTTTGCTCCTTACTTTTATCTTTAACCGATCTGGTATTTCTTCCTTTTCTAGTACCAGATCCCTCTTTTTACTTTCCCATCCAGTCTCCCTTGCCTGACATCTTGTTTTCTTCGACCCTGATGGTATTAGAGTATTCGAGGCCGAAGGGTTCATTTCTGTCTTTCCTACATCTCTTTCTTTTAACCTCGTGGACACTCACCTTGAATGCCCACATAAGCTGCATGTTCAAATGCAGCCCCATTGCAACTTATAGCATAAATATGTAATGGATTCATGTCATCAGCTAAGGCTGGATACACGTAATGAAGAAATATCTATGGTTTTAGAGCAAAAATAGACAGTGGCTAAACATTTGCCATACCTTAAAACTTGAATTTACATAGGTTTACATTGCGACAGTTGTTATGAGTTATTTTTATTTTTGGATTTCAGATAAACCCCAACTTCTAATGTTCAGTTTTTACTGATTTACAACTATCTATCCCAGTTTATTTTAATAGACTATACTGGGTTTCGTTGCAAAACACAAAAAAATGTGACCGGTAGAGCAATTTTTAAATTTTTGTTTAAGATTAATTCCTACATCTAATGGTTTTAGAGCATAATAGATAGCGGCAAACATGCATGTATTCAAATGCAATGTTGTGTCAAAATTTCAAGTCAATCGATCAACTACTTTTTGTGTTTTGCGAGAACAAACATATGCAGGCCGAATTTTCATATATGAAGATTCAAGTGACAATATGAGAAAAATATCAATAGAATAAATCTCTGCCATGCAGCAAACTGCAAATTTTTCATCATCATCATCATAGTACATTCACAAATTTGTTGACCTTTTCAACCTCAAGAGAAACACCATCCAAAAGTATTTTGAGTGGATGTCCTGGTCTTCTTCTTCCTGCTAGTTGATAGCTTAACATTTGTTTGTGTATCCTGTGATCCTCCATTCAAAGAACATGTTGCATCCATCTTGACTTATAATCAGAAATTTTGTTTTCTAAATGTTCCATGTGTAATTCTTCCAAGATGTCTTCATTTTTTTATGATCTAGTAGTGTGTATCTCATTTTAGCAGATCTAAGTCTCTGTATATCCTGTTTCAATGTCCATACTTTGCTACCATACAAAAGAGTTGGAAAAGCCAGTGTTTTATACATTTTTAGTCTTGAATGTTTTTGGACTAACTGTGGCTTGAAGATAGAATTTATTAATAAGAATCAAATGAATCATGAATTTTTTTTACCTCATACCATCTATTTTTTTAACTGAACTGCAGTATCAACTAACATATCATTCCCATCTTTAGCTGTTTTCACTACTGTCAATTTTTCATTATGCCGGTAATTTTCTAAACTGCCATCTGGTGTACTTTTGAAGAACTTTGTAATAAAATTTGGTTTGTCTGGAAACTAAAAAATTCATGGTTCTAATATGGTTTTTTTGAATTATATCTTTTCCCAAACTGTTAATTCCAAAGGTTTAGATAGATGATTCGAAACTTTCAATTCTATGAATCTCTAATTCTTTTTTGTGAATGTCCAAATTCTTTTTGTTTTTTCTATATATACTTTATTGCAATCTTTGCAATTAATTTGATAAATTCCAATTTTTTTTATTATCTGGGGTGTTAACTTTATTATTTGTTAACCGAAAATTACCCAGGCTGAATTTGTTTTAGAAAATGACCGGCATAATGCAAAATCGACAATCGTGACAACAGCTGATGATGGAAATGATAATTCCTGATACTGCAGTTCTGTGTTAAAATAACATATTTATGTATTAGGTAAGAAGAATTCACGATTCATTTGATTTTTAAATTATATTATTTTTGGTCTGGACATCTTACCTCAATATTAATGTTGATTTGTTCTTGGACATGTTTCAAAACAATTCTGTTTTATCGTCAGCTTTCCCAGACGATAAATCAGAATTGTTTTGAAATATGTCCAAGAACAAATCAACATTAATATTGAGGTAAGATGTCCAGACCAAAAATAATATAATTAAAATAACCTCAAAATATAACTTCCTAAAATTAAATATTGATTTTTATATGTTACTTTGTATTGTAATTTTAAAAACAAATGTGTAACTTAATATTTCAGTTTGTATTCTTTAACATTCTTACCTCATATATTTATTCTGTTGGACGATTGTTTCAAAGCTATTGCTCCATCTTCAGCTTGTTCACAAACTGGTTTTTTCTTTTCTTCAAGTTGTTGGCCCTGGATCTGTGTTCCAAAGAACTTGGTAATGAGGTAAGAATGTTAAAGAATACAAACTGAAATATTAAATTAAACCTCATAATGTAACTTCCTAATGATTTTAAAATGTGTAACTTACCTAGAGGTGATTTTCTGAAAGGATCCTGTGATGATGTAGAAGGATGGGTCTGTATTGGGATGAATTTCTGTCTCTGTGGACTAGATGCTGATGGAATGACTGACATGCGGTTTTGAACAATTGTCTGTTGCTGCTGTCGAATATATTGATGCTGCGGTGATTGATTCAACATTCTTGGTGGAGATAGACGAATAATGGGTTCTTTCACACGACAATGGCTGTCATCAATAGTTAAACCTGGCAATTCCTATACAGAGAAACATAAGTTTTTAATTACATTTCTTTTAAATGTGATGAGTGGGCTAGGATTTTTATGACCTAAAAACCACTGAAATATGCAAAAAATATATGCAGTTGTGACTTAAAAATTTACAAAAAAATATGCACTGTAACATAAGAATTATGGCCTAATATTATTATAATTATGTAATAATTTCAGTTTTAAAATCAATTAGTAAATTAGTATATGACAATTAACTATTTATTTAAAAATAAAATGCAAATGAGAAGCAAATTAAAGTATGGAATTTGATATTGAAGCAGCTTTTTATTTTATTAAAATTATCAGTAGCTACCTGCTTGTCGCGAGACAATACATAAATATTTGCTCAGGTATATACACAAGGGAAAAGTCCATACTGTGAATTGGAATGAAATAGGAGAGGAAGATAGATTTTACAAGAAACAAAATTCTGAGAAATTTAACAACTCAAACGCAGAAGAAATAAATTATATGATAAACATTCTTGAATTTTTAAAACAGTGAAAATATGACGAATCATCATCATCATCATCCATGCAAGTATTAGGCTGTGTGGCCTGTTATGGTCTCGAAGAGGAATTTTCCATCCAGCACTTTTTTGGACGCCCCAGCGATCTTTTGCCTTGTGGGCAGTAACGAAGCATGGCTTTTAGAATTCTATGAGACGGCATTCATTGAAGATGGGCTTTCCAGTTGTTCTGGTAGTTTTGTATATGGTGAAGAATGGGTTCTACATCCAATTCTTCCATAATTTCCTCATTTCTTTTATGGTCCCACTTTGTATAGCCTGCTGTACGATGCATAAATCGCATCTCATTTGCTATAATATGCTCTGTCACATATAAATGGCCAAATATGCATAAATATGACTTAACAAAGTACTTTAATTCAATTAGTTTTTGTATAAAAAGCATTTATATATATTTAAGAAACATATCGCTCTTAATATTTAATTTTAGGAAGTTATATTTTGAGGTTTGATATTCCGATGGAGGGTGACCTTGTTTGGAGGTTCTTTGGCCAACCACAGGATGGAGCTGACATCGACATCCAGGTGGTGCAACATAATGCAACATAAATAAAACCAGTCTGGGAAAGCTGAAGATAAAACAGAGAATTGTTTTGAAACATGTCCAAGAACAAATCAACATTAATATTGAGGTAAGATGTCCAGACCAAAAATAATATCGCTCTTAACATAAAATATATGCTATATTATAAAAATCCTAGCCATTGTGATGAGTATTATTTGGAAGAGCTTCATGAGGTCTTGGGTTCAATTCCCGGTCAGACAATAGAAATTTTTCCTTAAAGGGAATTATTCCAGTAGTTGCCCATGATCTGCAATTTAGGTTAACAACTTCCCTGACATTTCATTATCATTTATCACCCATCATATCATCAGGGTAACGTAACTCTACCTTCCAAGTGCCACAACCTAAGAAATGGATTACAATTCCAGCAATGCCAGGGAAGAAGGAAATGTCATAAAAGGTAACCTGGTGGCATTGGACAAGAAAAATTTTTTTTTGGAAAATACATTTTTACAGACAATTGGACGAAGTTAATTGGAAAGTGTGAATTTAAAATATGACGTCAAAATAAATATTCTTACTTTAATTTTTGGTCGATAATCCTTATAAACATCATTTCGTAACTGGTCCATCCTCCTTTGTAAGTCGTTTATCATTTCATCGGTTTCTTTAAATTCATCTGCAAAAAACAATCATATAACATTAATCGATGTTTTTATTATTAATTTCATACATCTCAATGATGGATAAATCATATTTGAAGAGAAAAATTATACGCTCAGACCGGGACTTGAACCCGGGACCCTTGGTTTTCTAGTCCAAGTGCTCTACTATTTGAGCTACCTGAGCAAGTACCGATCTAACTGCAAATTCTTCTCTACATACGTTGTAATTCCCGCCCGCCAAATGCTTTTAAGCCTTTGCTTCTATCTTTGTAAATAGTGGCTCCTATATTAAGAAGACATATTTGGGAATTATACATTACATTATAAATGCCAGTACGGCTTTTTTAGATGTTTTTATTATTAATTTCATACATCTCAATGATGGATAAATCATATTTGAAGAGAAAAATTATACGCTCAGACCGGGACTTGAACCCGGGACCCTTGGTTTTCTAGTCCAAGAGCTCTACCATTTGAGCTACCTGAGCAAGTACCGATCTAACCGCAAATTCTTCTCTACATACGTTGTAATTCCCGCCCACTAAATGATTTGAAGCCTTTGCTTCTATCTTTGCAAATGGCAGCTCCTATATTAAGAAGACATATTTGGGAATTATACATTACATTATAAATGCCAGTACGGCTTTTTTCGATGTTTTTATTATTAATTTCATACATCCCAATGATGGATAAATCATATTTGAAGAGAAAAATTATACGCTCAGACCGGGACTTGAACCCGGGACCCTTGGTTTTCTAGTCCAAGTGCTCTACCATTTGAGCTACCTGAGCAAGTACCGATCTAACCGCAAATTCTTCTCTACATACGTTGTAATTCCCGCCCACCAAATGCTTTGAAGCCTTTGCTTCTATCTTTGCACATGGTGGCTCCTATATTAAGAAGACATATTTGGGAATTATACATTACATTATAAATGCCAGTACGGCTTTTTTCAATGTTTTTATTATTAATTTCATACATCTCAATGATTCATAATATGATTTATCCATCATTGAGATGTATGAAATTAATAATAAAAACATCGAAAAAAGCCATACTGGCATTTATAATGTAATGTATAATTCCCAAATATGTCTTCTTAATATAGGAGCCGCCATTTGCAAAGATAGAAGCAAAGGCTTCAAAGCATTTGGTGGGCGGGAATTACAACGTATGTAGAGAAGAATTTGCAGTTAGATCGGTACTTGCTCAGGTAGCTCAAATGGTAGAGCACTTGGACTAGAAAACCAAGGGTCCCGGGTTCAAGTCCCGGTCTGAGCGTATAATTTTTCTCTTCAAATATGATTTATCCATCATTGAGATGTATGAAATTAATAATAAAAACATCGAAAAAAGCCGTATTGGCATTTATAATGTAATGTATAATTCCCAAATATGTCTTCTTAATATAGGAGCCGCCATTTGCAAAGATAGAAGCAAAGGCTTCAAAGCATTTGGTGGGCGGGAATTACAACGTATGTAGAGAAGAATTTGCGGTTAGATCGGTACTTGCTCAGGTAGCTCAAATGGTAGAGCACTTGGACTAGAAAACCAAGGGTCCCGGGTTCAAGTCCCGGTCTGAGCATATAATTTTTCTCTTCAAATATGATATAACATTAATATTCAATTCTTAAAATATAAAATGTTAATGGAGGATTATTAAGGAAATAAAGCACTCAGAAAAACACTATTCAGGGGAAACATTATTTGATAAAATACACAACACAGAAATTAGGGGCAAATGTCATATTCAAGACATAACCAAATTTATTATAGATAGACAAAAATATTGGAAGATTCATATAGAAAGAATGGAAGAAAACCGACTTGGAAAAAGAGCTAAAGAAGATAGATCAATGGATGGGAGAAGAACAAGAGGAAGACCAGCCAAGAGATGGATAGACAGTGAATGCACATCCAATACGTCTTCCTCCGAGGAATGATTTTGGAAATAAACAGAATGAAAATCTTACAAATTATGTTTAAGAAGAAGAAGAAGAAGAAAAACACATATTAAAGATAGCAAAATATAATGGTTTTCAAGAAAAGATGATTCATAACAAAATAAATAGATTCAAAAAACAAAAATTGTAAATATTCTTGTCTTGTAAGCCCATGTTTCCCTTAACAGAGATTTAGGTGCTCTCCCCCTACAGGGAATAATTTGGACCATACTAATTTAGTTACACTTGTTTTCGTATAGATGTCATTTGAGTGGTCTGTGGTCAGCGTTCTGTCTCATACTGACATCTCGGAAACCAAGGTAGTACTAGGACGGGAAAATTCGGTAAATTTTGCTTAGAGGCCTTTTCATTCAGGCTTAAGGATCTTTTACGAGCCTGAAAATCTTCAGACTCGGGACCCACAGCTTAAAGTCCCTCCCGGAGGACTTGCTCCTTGGATTTTTCCTTCCTAACAAAATCCATCGACGCCGGCTGGGTTTGAACCCGCGACCCTCGGACCACACTCGTCCATCGCGGCTGAAAAATTGGTAAATTAAAGTACTATTTTTTTAAAAGATAAATTAAGGTTTGAACCAGGACTAGAACCCTGGTCTCTCGTTCTCCATACGAGTATACTATCCATTACACTTTTCAAGCTATGGTACAAACATTAACATTTCTTTATTCACATATGGGGGCAGAACTAATTGGGATTTCTGGATCTTTGATCTGGTCAAAAACGCTAATGGAACTAATATTTAACCTCTGGGGTGAATTTCGGTGAAGTCTGGAGGGTCTATCTTAGCCAAATCCACTCTCCTCACCTCCAAGTTGGGGCCCCCTGGAACTTTCTTAAGATCTTTTAAGATTTTAAGATGCAAAAGAGAGAGTGGGGTGTGAAAAGAAACGGGATGCTACTGCACCTGTATATCCCTAGTAAAGCTGCAAACATGGAATGACGAGTCTTTCCACGGTAAAAGAATATTAAAATAAATGGTATGTATGCGGATATAAAAAGGAAAGCTGAGTTAATGAAAGAATGGAGAATGGTGAGTTTGCAGTGAAAGACCTGCTCTTGGGCAGAGCACTATGTATGTATGTATCCTCACTCACGTGCAACCCAGGATCGTGATAAGATGACATGAGCTCTCACTATATAGAGGTCTGTGAATGACAACGGTGCCGGCCGACCACGCCTGATGCGCCATCGCAGGAGCAAATGAATGAAAGGAAATGGATGAGATGAGTATGGAGAACTGGTGGAATCAAATAGTGGCAGCGGAAAACAGGAGAAAAGTCCAAGAAAAACCTGCCCAAGCTCGTTTTCATCCACCACAATCTTATTCATATACAATTCTCAAATCGTCTGAAGGCAGATAGATGTCGCTACCAATGGCCAGCTTCTGTTGAAGTATTTTTAGTGAGAATTTTACACTACCTTTTTAAGCATAAAGCTTAATACAGTGAAACCTGTCTTAGCCGGAACCTTTATAAGATAGAAACCTGTAGAGATGAAAAAAAAAATCTCCAGAACGGTACGATTTTATATGTAAAATCGTCCTGTATAAGCCAGAAACCTTCATAACGCAGAAACGGAATGGTTTTTAAAGTACCAATAGTTAATTTTGCACATGACGCTTCTGCATTATATCGTTTTCCTTCTTGTGTTGCCGTTGTATTGCAAGGATACCCTAGCTTATGTGTGACAGCGGGGAATCCCTAGCTTTTCCTTGCTTGCTTACGTAACCTGCGAGGGAGTTAGGAAATTTTTCAGTCCTCCTGTAGTTGTTCCTTCTCGTTTTTCTGTAATAAAATTGTTTTGTATTGCTGTGCAAACTGTGCTGTGTAACATTCAATATTTTGTCTGTATTTCAGTTCAATACGTTATATCTTTAAAGCATGCATGTAAAATCCTTACACTGCGAGAGAAAATTCAAGCTTGTAATTTTGGAACCCTTTATAAGAAGAAAAACTGCCAAGACGGAAATATATTTAAGGAACCGTCATGTTCCTTCATAGACAGGTTTTACTGTATATTTTAAATTTAACATTTTCATTGCTGGCTGTCGGCAATCTATCTGCCTTCGGACGATTTGAGAATTGTATATGAATACAGAAATGTTAACATTTGTATCACCGGTGTGGAAAGCAACAGGAAGCTACCACACCTGTAGTTTCCTAGTAAAGCTGCAAAGCATAGCATGAAAATGCTATAATTGCAGTAAAAGATCTGCTCTCAGGCAGAATTACTATGGATGGATCATAGCTTGAATAATGTAATGGATAGCATACTTATATGGAGAATGGAGGTCCAAGGTTCAAGTCCTGGTTCAAGCATTAATCTCTATCTGGGTTTTTACAGCTGCTGCCGTCTTCCCATGCCAAATCTCCAAAGACTTTTTTTTAATGTGTGGGGAGTTGGCCCACAGCATAAACCCCCAACCTGGAGGACCAGGAAAATTTCTGTCTAGGTTTTCCTCCCATAGCCTTTGAAGATCCCTCTTCACCGCAAGGCAGTCAAGCATTAATTTTTCTTTTAAAAATAATAATGTCCAGCAATGGAAAATGTTAAATTCAAAATCTCACATAAAAAAAATGCATAATTACTCCAACTAAAGCCTATAACTGTTGTGTATTATTATATATCCATCCATAGTAATTCTGCCCAAAGGCAGGTCCTTCACTGCAATCATAGCATTTTCATGCTATGCTTGCAGCTTTACTAGGGAATTGTAGGTGTGGTAGCTTCCCGTTGCTTTCCACACTGGTGAAGGATGATGATGATGATAATGTTAAGGATGATGATGATGGCATATGATTTCGGGGACCGTTTGGGCCTTAAAGTTTTCCTGACATTTGTCTTACAGGTGAGGAAAAACCCCAATAAAAACCTCACCCAGAAAAACTGCCCTGACCGGGGATCGAACCCGGGCCCGCTGCGTGACAAGGCAGCACGCTACCTCGAGACCACAGCGGTGGACTTATTATATATAAAGAAGTAAAATATATTATTGAGTTTTCAGGAATTAACACTATGAGGTATAATTGAATCAAGAAGAAGAAAAAGATGAATATCGATGGTAGGTAATGAAAACTTTGTAACTCCATTTTGTAAATTTTACAGGAGAAACAAATAACCGTTTGCAGTAGATAATCCTCCTGCATTCCACTGGAGGATGTTGACTGTAGTTCTTTCTTTTGCTCTAATAAGAGCAGTTTTTGTTTTGTACTGTTTCTTGTGCCTATAATTGTTGTTCATTTTGCAGAAAAATCTCAAAATCTGCTCCCAGGGGACACCGCATGGAGGCGAACAACCTTGGATACCCTCACACTTCGGAATAGTTGGCAATGAAATAGCTGATGGACTTGCCAAAAAGGGTACCAAAATACAGATAACAACCCACCCCAAATCAAACCTCCACAGAAAGATCGAAGAAATTAAGAAAGCATTCCAAACAGAAAACCTGAAAGAAAACATTGCAACAGTCCGAGGGAAATCATGGGAAAAAATTGATGAGCTATACACAGAAATAAAATATAAAGGCTGCAAGGAAGCAGTAGCAAAATTCAGACTGATGTCGGGACACGACTGCCTGGCTCATCATCTCCACAGAATACACGTTTTCCAATCAGACAGGTGATCACATACAAAGACCTGATCATGGACAAACACCACTTTCTAGTCTGTCCAGCTTTAAATCCAACTGCACAACACTCTAAGGACCTTGTTTGCTTGTACTGGGAAGCCAGAGAGAAAATGACTTAAGCATCAAATCTCGCCATTAGAAAACAACAACAAATAACCATTTTAAATAATTATGAAAATTGATAAGCAATAGTTCCCACATATTTTACTACATAATACAAGTCAAGTTATTAATAAATTTGAAGTCCGTGTTCTGAACAGGTTATGCATCACATATTTCTGTGCTGGCTACTGGAGTTATGTGGTTTTCAATGACTGATGGAGTTACGAGGTTTTCATTGCCTACCGTCGATATATATATATATATATATTTTTTTTTACCAGTCAATCTATCTAATTTTCTATTTAAGATGTCCTGTGATTCTTGAATTTGATAATTCAAATCATATTTTTCTACTGTCGTCTCCAGAACTTCCTGCAGCTGATTCTGAAGGTCTTCCAAAACTTCATTTGGAATACATTCATCTGCAAAAAACATTGAAAATGTTACTTGATTAATAGCATGTACGGGGAATGGAGGAGGGGCATAAACTAGAGGGTCATTCCATGCAAAACAATATGACACACAATATCAATAATTCCAAATTCTTTCAACATTTTACAATTAATTTTAAATATCATATATCCAGGGATGTCTAAACTATATCCATGGGCCTTACCATCCATCACTTTCTATCTGGGCTTCTAGCATTCTATATAAATTAAAATATGCTAAAGATAGGTCTATAATATTAGTAATGGAACAAGAACTTATGAAATATGTTATAACAAAAAAAGTAGCAAATCAACACACTTATGATATTTAATTTTAGGAAGTTATATTTTGAGGTTATTTTAATTATATTATTTTTGGTCTGGACATCTTACCTCAATATTAATGTTGATTTGTTCTTGGACATGTTTCAAAACAATTCTCTGTTTTATCTTCAGCTTTCCCAGACTGGTTTTATTTATGTTGCATTATGTTGCACCACCTGGATGTCGATGTCAGCTCCATCCTGTGGTTGGCCAAAGAACCTCCAAACAAGGTCACCCTCCATCGGAATATCAAAATTCATAACTCTGTTTCTGTTCTTCTGAATATAAATTTTTTCCCAAATAGTCAGCTCGTTTGTATTTTCTAACTGTTTTAATAATTTAGTGTCTGAATTAATATTATGTTTTTCAGACCAAACATGAGCAGCAACTGCAGATTTTTCAATTTCTCCATTTTTAATATTTCTTATGTGTTCTTTGGTTCTAATTTTTAGGTTTCTTTTTGTTTTCCCTATATATATCTTTTCACAACCCATGCATTCAATTTGATATATTCCTGACTTTTTATTTTTATCAGTTTTTTCATTTTTGTTGGTTTTTATTAGTTTATTTAAACTGTAGTTATTTTTTGGTGCTAATTTAATATTAAACTTCTCAAATATATTTTGAAATTTATTATATATTTGAGAAGTTTAATATTAAATTAGCACCAAAAAATAACTACAGTTTAAATAAACTAATAAAAACCAACAAAAATGAAAAAACTGATAAAAATAAAAAGTCAGGAATATATCAAATTGAATGCATGGGTTGTGAAAAGATATATATAGGGAAAACAAAAAGAAACCTAAAAATTAGAACCAAAGAACACATAAGAAATATTAAAAATGGAGAAATTGAAAAATCTGCAGTTGCTGCTCATGTTTGGTCTGAAAAACATAATATTAATTCAGACACTAAATTATTAAAACAGTTAGAAAATACAAACGAGCTGACTATTTGGGAAAAAATTTATATTCAGAAGAACAGAAACAGAGTTATGAATTTTGATATTCCGATGGAGGGTGACCTTGTTTGGAGGTTCTTTGGCCAACCACAGGATGGAGCTGACATCGACATCCAGGTGGTGCAACATAATGCAACATAAATAAAACCAGTCTGGGAAAGCTGAAGATAAAACAGAGAATTGTTTTGAAACATGTCCAAGAACAAATCAACATTAATATTGAGGTAAGATGTCCAGACCAAAAATAATATAATTACACTTATGATAATTAACCCTTAATTACTGGCGTGGGGTAATTTTTTCCGTTAGGTTGAAAGATGCTACTATTTAGCGACAATTACATTTATGAGATTCCCTGCAACTCACCTATTGTGAAATGGACTTGTCCAGCACATGTTTCAGTTGTATTTAGTTTCTTGGAATAGCTAATGACTCAATTATATTTATTTTATGTCATTGTTGCTACCTGCGAAAATTTGTTACCCCGTGCGTGTCTAGCATCTGTAGAGAGTTATTTTCTATTCCCGTGCTTACAATTTGAAGTCTAAGAGTAAATACGAGTAGAAAGAGGAAAATATTGACAGAAGATGAAATTATAGAACTGTTGGAAGCATCAGATGATGAAATTTTTGGAGGATTTTCTTCTTCATCAGATGAAGACTGTGTAGAAGACAGTGATCATGATTCTAACTCTATACAGAGCGCTGAAAGTGATCAGGATGATATTATGTCAGTAGATGAAGATGTTCAATCATTGGTCACTGACTATATTTTACTTCTTGTTGAATGTTGGTGGCATCAATGCACATATAATTATACAAGAAAATGTGGAAAAAAGATTACTCGCCGCGAAAAATGTGGAAAAAAGATTACTCGCCGCGACTTCCTAAAAGACCTTGGTCGGAGTCTACTGGACAGCTATCTGAAGAAATGGGCAACCATAAACACTTTGCCATTCAGGCGAAAATAAGACATCTCACAGGACCTGTGGAGGAAGCTGAACCACTGATCAAGGAGGAAGGTGCCACTTCTGTCCCAGGGTCAAAGACCGGAAGACAACAAAGAGTTGCGCCAATTGCAGCAAGCCGATCTGCAAAGATCATGGTGGAGTCCTGTCCAGATTGCTTTTCTGTTGAGTGAGGTGTGTATAGATGTTATTATTTTTTAAAAATCATTAAACTTTGTAATAATGTGATACAGTGAAAACTATGATAAAGACTTGAAGGCAAAAAATTACCCTGCACTAGTCCTTATGTAGATTATGTATGCGTGAGTAATTAAGGGTTAATAATAACAATAGCAACAACGTGTGACCATATATTTAGTTTTTTATCAATAAAACTAAATATATGGTCACATGTAGAAATATAATGAAAATGGACAGCTAATGACAAATGAGGGAAATTTTGAGGAAGTGGCTGAATTCAAATACCTAGGAACAATAATCACAAATAGGAATGAGATTCATAAAGAAATTAAACATAGGCTCAATTCTGGAAATGCATGCTATTATGCATTGCAGAGACTCTTCATGTCCCAACTCCTTTCAAAAAGCGTTAAACTGAAAATATATAAAACTATTATTCTACCAGTTATATTATATGGATGCGAAACATGGACTCTTACTTTAAGGGAGGAAAGGAGATTGCGAGTATTTGAGAATAAGGTAGGAGAATTTTTGGACCAAAGAGAGATGAACAAACGGGTGAATGGAGAAGATTACATAACAATGAACTACATGGTCTTTATAGGAAGCCAGATATAATAAGAACAGGTAAGTCTCGTAGACTGCGATGGGCAGGACATGTTGCACGTATGGGGAATGAAAGACTTGCATGGAAGCTTCTTGTAGGAAAGCCAGAGGGAAAACGCCCAGTTGGTAGACCAAGAATGAGGTGGGAGAATAACATTAACTATGATTTGAGGGAAGTAGATTATACAGGGAATGATTGGAAAGCATTAGCTCAGGATAGGGATGTATGGAGAGCTTATGTCAGTGCGGCCATGAACCTATGGGTTCGATAGTGCCAGTGAGTAAGTAAGTAAGTAAGTAACAAGTAATAAAATTGTATAGTTATGTAAAAACTTGATAGAAAAAGAGGGCAGCCAAAAATAATGTGGATTGATGGAGTTTTGAACAGCATCAGAGAAAAAGAATCAGACGATTGAAGTAGGAATGACAGAGATATGGAAGAAAATGATAGTAGATTAATTTGTCACAGGAAAATGTTGTAAAACATTGTGAAAATTGTTAAATAAATAAATAAATAATATTAGGGTAAATAATAATAATCCACAACAGCTATAAGAGGACCTATGGCCCGTGCCACCGTAATGTTTCTTCCATTTGGCCTGCGACACAAATAAGTTTGGGTGGCTCTAATATATATATATGATTCATGCACAAAATATGTTTCCGTTAGCTATTTTTTAAATATTACAGACAGTTTGAAATACTAATTTTATTTAAGTATACACACCTGACTGTAGGACACAAAGAAAGTGATGAATGAAAAAGAAATGCAAGACCAGAACTGGGAAAATATTTGTAGAAAAAGGATAGGAGAGCTAAACTTTACAACCTGTTATGCAACTTTTTTAATTCCTTCATAAACTCCTGTCACCGCTGTGGTCTTGAGGTAGCTTGCTGCCTTGTCATGCAGCGGGCCCAGGTTCGATTGCCAGTCAGGACAGGCTCCTGGGTGAGGTTTTTTTTTGGGAGGTTTTTCCCTCATCTGTAAGGCAAATGTCATGAAGTTTAGGGCCCAATGCTCCCCAAAATTCATCCGGTCGTCATCATCATCATCCTTCACCAGTGTGGAAAGCAAAGGGAAGCTACCACACCTATAATTACCTAGTAAAGCTGCAAAGCATAGCATAAACAATGATATGATTGCAGTGAAAGACCTGCCCTCGGGCAGAATTAATGGATAAACTTCTGTCAAATTTTAGTCTTCGGGTTTCATTTTTCAGATTATTTCCCACCATTTACAATGATTTTTTACATTTTTTTCTAATGATTATTTCAATATATTTTCTATGATATTTAACTACATATGTAGCATGAAGACATGGCAGCCATATTGATTTTGACTCATACTCTATGCAACAACAAAGATGTTTCCAGTGCAGCCAACATAGAGTATGTATTAATTAACTGTACACACAACTAACTCACTGGCTCTATCGAACCCATAGGTTAATGGCCACATGGAAATAAGCTCTCCATACATCCCTATCCTCAGCTGTTTTCCAATCATCCCCTATATAATCTACTTCACTCAAATCATGTCTAACGTTATTCTTGTCTACCAACTGGTCACTTTCTCTCTGGTTTTCCTACAAGAAGCTTCCATGCACCTCTTTCATCCCTCATACGTGCAACTGAACACATTTTTTTACAGTGTTCTGCACTAGGGCAGGTCTTTCACTGCAATCATAGCATTTTCATGCTATGCTTTGGAGCTTTACTAGGGAATTATAAATGTGGTAGCTCAATTCTGGAAATGCATCTATTATGCATTGCAGAGACTTTATTTGTCCCAACTCCTTTCAAAAAATGTTAAACTGAAAATATATAAAACTATTATTCTGCCAGTTATATTATATGGGTGTAAAACATGGACTCTTACTTTAAGGGAGGAAAGGAGATTGTGAGTATTTGAGAATAAGGTACTTAGGAGAATTTTTGGACCAAAGAGAGATGAACAAACGGGTGAATGGAGAAGATTACATAACAATGAACTACATGGTCTTTATAGGAAGCCAGATATAATAAGAACAGTTAAGTCTCGTAGACTGCGATGGGCAGGACATGTTGCACGTATGGGGAATGAAAGACTTGCATGGAAGCTTCTTGTAGGAAAGCCAGAGGGAAAACGCCCAGTTGGTAGACCAAGAATGAGGTGGGAGAATAACATTAACTATGATTTGAGGGAAGTAGATTATACAGAGAATGATTGGAAAGCATTAGATCAGGATAGGGATGTGTGGAGAGCTTATGTCCATGCGACCATGAACCTACGGGTTCGATAGTGCCAGTGAGTAAGTAAGTAAGTGATAGCTTCCCGTTGCTTTCCACACTGAGGGATGATAATGATAATAATGATGATGATGGCCAGATGATGTTTGGTGACCTTTGGGCCTCAAGCTACCTGACATTTGTCTTACAGGTGAGGAAAAACCCCAGAAAAAACCTCACCCAGGAAGCTTGTCCCGACCGGGGCCGCTGTGTGACAAGGAACTTAGAAAAGTTTTTCGCATTACGTGTTGTAAGGTAGTGTACAACACTGGTAACAGATGTACAAGGTAAAGCTGCTGATGATCAATTCATGTGTAATTTCTGCAATTTTTTTTCTGATAAAATTTATGGAAAAGGTTTCATTATCCAGTGACAAAAGTCTTACCATCACAAGCTCCTTCTTCATCCGAATCAGTTAGGACAACAGTATCATTTCTTGGACGAAATTCAGCACTGAACAATGGCTTGTGTTCAGTTAAAAGATAATACAAATGCTGAAACAGATCAAGTTTGCATTAAATTTATCATAAGTAATGCTGCGAGTGATTTCCAAATTATCGAGAGTATTTGGAAATCAAGAGTAGCATTTGTTAGGACTATTTAACGAATAAAATTAAGCTGTTTAATCACAAATCATTATTTAAATATAGTTATTTTAAAATATTTATATATTTAATATAAATGGCGATGTTTGAAAACAAATGAGAAACATTTGCTATGTTTCACTTGTTCATCACTGCAACCAGATCATATTATTGATTGCCAAAGGATCGCAATATTGTAAGAATGCACCCTAGTGGAGAAAAAATGAACCAACATTAAATGTTATTAATTAATTTCTAACATACTATGATGTAAATATGTCAATTATATTTTATCTGGAACGTGAATTCCTGGGAAATAATATGTTTAAGAAAGTGCAAACAGTGGTTTCTTTTTCTGTGGTACAATCAATTGCTACAAATGTTTTTATATTATCTCCCACAAGCACTATCTGGTTACATTCATGCACTATATATACAAACTGGTAGCCAAATGCACTCTAGAATTCTTACAACTTAATACATAAATTGTTATATTCAACGTATTCTTAGAGAGTCAGTCACTGCAAAATAATGCTATTACCTTCAGAATGTTAAAAAGGAGGAGCTTGATTTTAAAGCGATACAATTAAAGTGATAAAATTGAGGTGAAAAACGACTGTGATTGGTTGTAAAACAAAATTCAATGAAACATGATTGGTCATTGACTCCCATTTGGGGCATGAGTTAAATAGTCATAAGTAATGCCACGAGTGATTTCCAAATTATCGATAAATTCACGACTCACGAAGTGAGGAGTGAATTTATCTAGAGAATTTGGAAATCAAGAGTGGCATTTGTTAGGACTATTTAACGAATAAAATTAAGCTGTTTACTCACAAATCATTATTTAACTATAGTTATTTTAAAATATTTATATATTTAATGTAAACGGCGATGTTTGAAAACAAATGAGAAACGATAGGTACGCTTCTACTGCTTCATTTGTTTATCACTGCAACCAGATCATACTATTTATTGCCAAAGGAACGCAATATTGTAAGGAGCAGCTTTCTTTAATATGGTAATTATAACACTGATAAATATTTGGTGAAACACGACTCTGATTGGTTGTAAAACAGAAATCATTGAAACGTGATTGGTCATTGACTCCCATTTGGGGGCATGAGTTAAATAGTCAAAGTAATCTACTTTAAATTACAACTTCTATATACTAACTAACTCACTGGCACTATCAAACCCGTAGGTTCATGGCCGCGTGGACACAAGCCCTCCATACATCCCTATCCTGAGCTAATGTTTTCCAATCATCCCCTGTATAATCTACTTCCCTCAAATCATAGTTAATGTTATTCTCCCACCTCATTTTTGGTCTACCAACTGGGCGTTTTCTCTCTGGTTTTCCTACAAGAAGCTTCCATGCATGTCTTTCATTCCCAATTCGTGCCACATGTTCTGCCCTCTAGTGCCCCGCTATTGTATAAAGTCCTAACATTCCATATTCATAGGAACATGTCCCTATGTTTGAGCCTTTGGCATGGGTTCCCTGAAGTAGTCCCCACCCGGAGAACCGAATGGGGGACTATTTGACCTCCAGAAAATTTTACCCCAGTTGAACCCATGTCCGCATTTCTTGACGGTTGTATTTTTACGGTGAAAGATCATCACTCTTTCGGCCAAGGTACTTTTTTCGTCTGGCTTATCACCTTCGACTAGTCCGGCACGGGTAATCCTATCGGCAGCAATGCTACCGCCGGCATAGCTCTCGGGAACATTTAAGCACACAAGCCACTTCACCACGACAAGGTAAGGATATCATTGAAGGACTTCTATATACATTACTTATTTTAAGAAATGAACACTACTAGGTATTCAATGTTTTTATTATTCATTTCATACATCTCAATGATGGATAAATTATATTTGAAGAGAAAAATTATACGCTGAGATTGGGGTTTGAACCCAGGATCTTTCGCACTCTAAACAAATGCTCTGCCAAGTGAGCTATCTAAGCAACTACAATCTAAATGCAGCAATCAAAATGCTGCTTATCATCAGAATGAGCTGTTCCTCTACATCGAACATCTTACTATTTGTCATCCTTCCTTGTTTCAGCCACACAACTCTGGAATTCCCTCCCCTCGTATATCAAGGACTGCCCAACTCAAAAACAGTTTAAAGAGAAACTCACTTCATATTTCCTTAGACAATATAATATATAACCGTGTTCCATGTATACTTTTATTATTCCTTTATATTTTAAACTTTCTTTACCAAGCCAATTACTTAATCTAATTATGGGTTATTATTTTTGTTATTATTATTACTATTTTTCTTTCTTTATATTGTGTAGTTCGTAATTATCTATTACATATCATTTATCATTATTCTTATTGCATGTGTAATTTAACTTGGTGAAGTGGAAGACAAGACCTTACGGTCTTAACTCCAACAGGTAAAAAAAAATAAATAAATGATAGAATGCAGGCATTCTCAATAATTCTACTGAATTATTAGGTGAGATATTTTTGAGCATTTTTAATTATATTGATGTAAATTTTGTATCCAGTATTTAATAAGCCTAATTCATCTGAAGCTTGGTTTGAGACTTGAAAGCAAATGTAAATTTTTTTGCCCAATGGGTTGCTGACCCAGAGGCCACAAACAGAATGGAATGAAATTAATAAGGGTGTAAGATAAGGATGCGGCCTCTCGCCCTTGCTCTTTATCGTGTACATGGCTAGAATATTCAAGATTCGTGACAGATGAGCCATGGTTCTATTCTAGGGTGTCCATTTGTCCTGCTTTTCCCTGGACAGTCCTGTTTTTTTAGAAAATGTCCCGCTGTCCCAAAAGTTTTCTTGGGGACGCTCAAATGTCCTGCTTTTGGAATGATGCTTTGTCAATGTATTTATGAATGGCAACTTTCGTTTTGTTCTTTACTATGTAATTATAAATATGAATGTTAGAAAGCACCAGTTGTATGACCACGATGCACTGTTGATCTATAATCTTTGTTTTTTACTCTCATATATTGGTAACTGGTACATTTTTTTCAAATTGTCAATCCATGGTCAGAGCAGCCAATGTCGGAAAGATATTTAATTAGTGGATTTTTATACCCCCTGCAGCGATAAATAAATGTTTTTAAACGTTAATAACCAACAACTTTTGTGGTTTTTGATTAATGTAGCTGAGTAAGGAATTTTAATGGACAATAAAAAAATATGCATAACTTATATGTGCAATTGTATAATTTGTTTCATACAATTTTTGAAACTTCCTTTTATATTTTGTTAATTTCCCACCTTTTTTTAAAAATGTCCCAGGTTTTTCCTTTATTTTTTTTGTACATGTCCCCTTTTACATTGAAAGTATTATGGACACCCTATTCTATTCAAATTAATAGAAACCAAAAGACAGACTCCCTACTTTTTGCATATTATTTGGTTTAGTAGCTCCAACAGAAACAGATTTACAGTATTCTTTACACAATTATAATGTAATTTGAGTTATAATTTAACATTTCAAGATGAAGCTGATATAGCAAAGAAAATCACAAATTTCACAAAAACAAAGGGGATCCGTCCATCCATAGTAATTCTGCCCGAAGGCAGGTCCTTCACTGCAATCATAAAATTTTCATGCTATGCTTGCAGCTTTACTAGGGAATTGTAGGTGTGGTAGCTTCCCATTGCTTTCCACACCGGTGAAGGATGATGATGATGGCCATATGATTTCGGGGACCGTTTGGGCCTTAAAGTTTTCCTGACATTTGTCTTACAGGTGAGGAAAAGCCCCGATAAAAACTTCACCCAGAATATCTGCCCCAACAGGGGATTGAACCGGGGCCCGCTGCGTGACAAGGCAGCACGCTACTTCGAGACCACAGCAGTGGACTACAAAGGGGATAATTAACAGTATTATGAAACCATCTTTAGTACAAAAGAACACAAGATTACAGCTTTATACGGTTCTTGCAAGACCAGTATTAAGATATGGTCGTGAAGCATGGACAATACGAAGAAGAGATGAATGCCAAATAACAACAAATGAGATGTGATTCATGCGCCATACAGCAGGATATACAAAGTGGGACCATAAAAGAAATGAAGAAATTATTGAAGAGTTGGATGTAGAACCCATTCTCCATAATACAGTAAAAGCTCCTTATTAGCGGTTCCCTTATAGCAGATTAAAAAAAAAAAATTGCAACACTGCTCCTGTATTCGCGGCTAAAAAGTTCTTTATTTGCGGATGCAGTCAGTATATTAGAAGGATTAGTATCCTTTATTAACCATCGGCAACTATTTTAATTGCAGGCACATGCCAAGGCAGATTTTACAAGGAGTGATTCAAATCAAATAGACAAATTAATATCAGAGTAAAAAAGTCTTTTTGTCACTAAGCTTAAAGTTCATTGTTAAAAGCCACCGCTGCTGTATTTCACGTGCCGCTATGTCCGTTGATAAATGCCGCCCTCGCCACAAGATTTATTGTTTCAACTTGTCATTCGTTGAAATAATTTTGATTGAATAACGCGTGTCTCTTCTGCTTTGTTGCCAATTTATAATGTAGATAAAAGAAAAGAAAATTAGTTCCGAAACAGAAAAAAAAATACTGTTGCCGCTTAAAGTAAAAATAGAAATGTTTGACCGTTTACGTGTTGGCGAGTCTTTGCATCCATATCACACTATTTGAATGTTAATGGATCAACTGTACGATTCATAAGAAAATCTAAGACAAAATAAGGAATTCTATCGTTGAATTTACAGCTAAATATCAATCTGAATTGATAGACCTTATAAAAGAGGCAAAACAGGAAAAAATTACTAACTTCTTTAAGCCCTTGCCTAAGCCTACAGTAACAATTAATAGAAATTGTTCAAAATCTCTCTTAATTAATTTTATGTTGATAATTTTTATTCTATATCAGAATCTTGGAACGTATCCCCTATATACCCATAAAAATTACCATTCCATATTTGCGGAACATATCCCCCGCGAATAAGGAGCTTTTATTGTATTAATTTAATGGTGTATAAGTTCACTTACCTCCTGATGCTGCATGGCTTCTTCAAAACACTGGCCACACACCTTGTCAATTCTGCCTTTTTTATATTTACGTCCATAATACGTTAATACAAAGACTGGAGCTCTCCGCAAGTCTTCATCTTGATAAGGACATTCAAGATTACAACAACTGATAGTCTTCACTTCTCCCGTCCTATTCCTCTTCTTTCTCGATTTTATTGTCTCAATACAGATGTCGTCATCATCGTCAAGATCAATTACAATCTCTCGCCGTTTCCCATTTGTATCTTCCTGAAGTATTTCTGGACTACTGTCACGACCTGATCTCCTTCTGCGAAGTCTCTTACGTGCCTTTGTACTAATCTTCCCTTTGTCAACCATACAGATGATGTCATCGTCGTCATCATCGTCATCGATAGTAAGGGGGGACTCACAAGGAGGTGGTGCGTTGACATCCACAAAGTTTATCTGATCTGGAAGTTCGTCCGAATGTTTATCATCGTCATCAACTTCCATCTGTAGTCCCTCTGGAATTCCTTCTGATTCTTTGTCTTCATTGTCTTTCTCTTTAGTGTTTTCAGAGTCCTGCTTTCCTCCTTTACCATCTGTTTCCACATCTTTCTTAACATCTGCATTATCCTGCTTTCCTTCTTCAGTTTTTTTACTTAAATCATTTTCTATTTTCTCTTTTTTATCTCCTATGTCACTATCTACATCCATAGCCTCAGATTTGTCTCTAACATTTTTATTGCTATCATCTTCCTTTTCTGTATTTTTATCAATTTTCTCTTCTTCCTTGCTTGTTTGTTTACCTTCATCTTTTTTGCTCAATTCTTCTGTAAATTTTTTATCATTGGTATCATCTTTAGTAACTAACTTTTCTCCTGTTACTGCACTTGTGTTTTTATCAATTGCATCTTCATTTTTGCCATCTCTGAAAGTTTTTTTGGTACTTTCTTCTTTATCATTTTTGGCAGTTTTCTTGCAATCTGCAACTTCTTCTTCTTTTACAGATTCTTTGGCATCTTTTCCTTTAATATCATCTGCATAAGTTTTGTCATCTTTGATTGTTTCCTTGCTATTTTTTTCTTTAATATCAATTTTGTTATCTTTGATGAATTCCATATCATCCTTTCCTTTAACACTTACTGAATCAACTTTGTCATCTTTGATTGATTCCTTGCTACTTTTTTCTTTAATATTAATTTTGTCATCTTTGACAAATTCCTTATCATCCTTTTCTCTAATATCTACTGAATCAACTTCATCTTTGATCAATTCCTTGCTATTTTTTTCTTGAATATTAATTTTGTCATCTTTGTCTAATTCCTTATTATCTTTTCCTTTAATACCTACTAAATCAACTTTGTCATCTTTGATTGATTCCAGGCTATTCTTTTCTTTAATATCAATTTTGTCATCTTTGACTATTTCCTTAGGATCATTTACTTTAATACCTACAAAATCAATTTTGTCATCTTTGTTCAATTCCTTGCTATTTTTTTCTTTAATATCAATTTTGTTATCGTTGTCTAATTCCTTAGCATCCTTTCCTTTAATACTAACTGCATCAATTTTGTCATCTTTTACAATTTCCTTAGGATCATTTCCTTTAATACCAATTGTATCAATTTTGTCATCTTTTACTATTTCTGTAGGATCATTTCTTTTAACATCAACTGCATCAATTTTGTCATCTTTGATAGATTCCCTAACATTTGTTTCTTTAATTTCAACTATAGTACTTTCTACTGTAGTATCATGATTTACTTTTTCCTTGGTGTCCTTTTCAACATTCACTGCATCAATTTTATCATCTTTGTCTGATTCCTTGATATTTTTTCCTTCAATATCAGCTTTGTCATCTTTGATTGATTCCTTGGCAATTTTTTCTTTATCAATTTCATCAACTTTACTATCTTCGACTGATTTCTTAGGATCTTTTGCTTCAACACTAATCACAGATTCAATTTTATCATCTTCAGTAGTTTTCTCACTATCTTTTTCTTTAGTATTCTCATCAATAACAAATTTTTCACTTACATCTGAATCCACAACACCCTTTACGTCAATTTCTTTCATTTCAATGTCCACCTGCTTTTCCTTATTACCTTCTTCCATGTTTACAATATTTCCACTTTCAGTTTCCATATCTTCCATTCCCATAAAATCTTTACTTTTGTCAGAATTTGAAATATCTGACTTTTTCTCTTCTGCACTTAAAATATCTAATTTTTGTTGATCAACAACATCAATATTTTCATCTTTCTTATTTTCTTTACTATTATCTTCTGACATGTCTTCTGTTTCCATTTCTTCGTCATCTATTTCCTTAGCTTTATCATCGTCTGTTTGCGTTTTAGATCCAACAGACTCATCTGAAAACTGAAGTACCATTTCAGGACTATCATCAGCATCATCTTCTATATTGTTTTCTGCATCATTTTCCTTTTCCATCTGAAAGAGATAGTTTTAACAATTGTTACTTATTCAACTAAACTAGCTTATACAAGGATTATTCATAATCCATGGTAACTATTTTTTGTCCCTGAAAATATGCCAATGCAGAAAATTTAATATTCAAATTTCAAAAGTATGTTACATGAAAAATTATTTTCTAAAGACAAAAATGTATGTCCAAATTAGGATTTAAACCCAAGATATTGTCACTAGTTGCCATCTGGGTAGTATTTGTTTTGGTATAATAAAACAACACAGATGATCATGTAAAACTCAACAATAACTTCATTTAATTTTATACACCCTCTGTGATATTCTACTCACAAATTGCTGTAATTATTAATCTTGTTTTAAAATTTATATATCACACAATTATTGTCAGTCTCTAACGAATTCACTTGCCAAATGCAGATATAACTTACGAACACATCGCAGTGAACATACAAATAGGACAGACAGTGGACAGAATTGCCAGTCTCAAGACAACCCTTGAGGATGCCAGATGCAGTCTCTGGCGAAACATCGGGGAACTACAAGCCTCACGACCACGGCCTACAGCTCGAAAATATTCTTCAAGATCATCATATCACTTGCCAAAGTTTCTTCCAATTACAGTCACTGTATCGCTGTCACTTCACAACTGACTCACTCTTTGATCCTTGCAACATACTATATAGGTGAGAAAGTAAATTTCTCGGCTTCCAATTGAAACTTCCAGGATGGAAGTTTCTGGCATTGATCTTTCCTGACAGGAGAAGTAGAGGCTTAGAGAAATCTCTGGAAAGGCAGTCCAGAAGCATCAATGATCTGAGCGGATTTTTCAACTCGCAAGTGAATGACTCATAAATTTATATCTACCAATGCAAGACCACTATTCTCATCGTCACCCGTGAAATTCAAATGCCATTATTACAATGCATCACAATACCTTTAAAACCAATGCACTGACTGTTATGCTACCTGGCATCACATTTTAGACTGAAATTAAGAGAGAGAGAGAGAGAGAGAGAGAGAGAGAGAGAGAGAGAGAGAGAGAGAGAGAGAGAGAGAGAGAGGAGAGGAGGAGAGAGAGAGAGAGAGAGAGAGAGAGAGAGAAAATTCCATCCAAAGTGTGATATCCAAATAGCATAATGATCAATGCACTAGCAAGGTAAGGTTGCCTAATTCCATGATAGTTTTTCACATTTTTGTGCAAATGTAACACTTTTGAAAATAGTGACAAAAAATGAATACAGGAACATAGTATGAACCTTCCATGAGATTATTTATCGAATTCACTCCAAACTTATGTACAGTTGTCCCTAAATGCCTCATTTTTTTCTCCAAGAGAAGGATTCCTTACCTCTGGTCCCAAGGGTTGCAGGTTCAAACCTGGCCAGGGTTGATGGATTTTTTTAAGGATGGAAAAATCCAAGGAGCAAGTCCTACAGAAGAGACTTTAAGCCATGGATCCCGAGTCTGAATATTTTCAGGCTCATAAAAGATCCTTAAAGCCTGAATAAAAATGCCTCTAAGCAAAATTTACCAACCTCAACAACCTAGTAAAACCTTGGTTGCCTGTTAGATGTCTCAATGAGTCGGTGTGTTGACCACATGTCATTCATAACATCTATGGACAAATAAGGTAACTAAAAATTAACTTGGTCTAGTAACTCCTACCAAAGGAGAGGCTATGGCTCAACAATGGGCTACGTCATTAATAATAAGAAGAATAAAGACAAGGATTAGTAAATATGGTGATATGGCTCCTAAATCTGTGATAGTGGTAAGCTGAATCCATCAGAGATAAGTGAAAACTTTAGTCAGGCAGTTAAAACTTACAATTTCCATCCATAGTAATTCTGCCCGAAGGCAGGTCCTTCACTGCAATCATAGCTTTTTCATGCTATGCTTGCAGCTTTCCACACCGGTGAAGGATGATGATGATAATGATAAGGATGATTATGATGGCCATATGATTTCGGGGACCATTTGGGTCTTAAAGTTTTCCTGATATTTGTCTTACAGGTGAGGAAAAACCCCGATAAAACCCAGAAAAACTGCCCCAACTGGGGATTGAACCCGGGCCCGCTGTGTGACAAGGCAGCACGCTACCTCGAGACCACAGCGGTAGACACATGTTATTTCATTACTCCAGTACAAGTAACTTTTAAAGACAATCCACACATAAGCACACACTGCAAAATACGTCTTTCCATCTTAACTACATTGCATACTATGAAAATGCGTAATAAAATGTAATTTGACATAATATGAAAAAAAAATCATCTACCAATACTACATAACTAATTCACTGACACTATCGAACCCATAGGTTGATGGCAAAGCAGACATAAACTCTCCATACATCCCTATCTTTCTGCATTTTCTGATCATCCCCTGTATAATCTACTTCCCTCAAATCATGATTAATATTATTCTGCCCTCATTCTTGGTCTACCAGCTGGGTGTTTTCCCTCTGGTTTTCCTACAAGTAGTTTCCATGCCTCTATTTCAATCCCCATTCATGCCACATGTCCTGCCCATCACAGTCTACAAGACTTAACTGTTCTCATTATATCTGGTTTCGTATAAAGATCATGTAGCTCACTGTTATGTAGTCTTTTCCATTCATCTGTCTGTTCATCTCTCTTTGGTCCAAAACTTTTTCTAAGAACTTTATTCTCAAATATTCCTTCCAGTCTTAAAGTAAGAGTCCATGTTTCACATGCATATAACTGGGGAAAAAAACAGTTTTATATATTTTCAGTTTAATGTTTCTCAAGAAAAGTTGGGATGACAAGAGTCCCTGTAATGCATAATAACATGCATTTCTAGAATTGAGCCTATGTTCAATTACTGTATGCACCACATTCCTGTATATAATTATTGTTCCTAGGTATTTGAATTCCTGGAAATGCATGCTATTATGCATTGCAGAGACTTTTGATGCCCCAACTCCTTTCAAAAAACGTTAAACTGAAAATATATAAAACTATTATTCTATCAGTTATATTATATGGATGCAAAACATGGACTCTTACTTTAAGGGAGGAAATGAGATTAAGAGTTTTTAAGAGTAAGGTTCTTAGGAAAATTTTTGGACCAAAGATAGATGAACAGACAGGTGAATGGAGAAGACTACATAACAATGAACTACATGGTCTTTATAGGAAGCCAGATATAATAAGAACAGGTAAGTCTCGTAGACTGCGATGGGCAGGACATGTTGCGCATATGGGGAATGAAAGACGTGCATGGAAGCTTCTTGTAGGAAAACCAGAGGGAAAACACCCAGTTGGTAGACCAATAATGAGGTGGGAGAACAACATTAACTATGATTTGAGGGAAATAGATTATACAGGGAATGATTGGAAAGCATTAGCTCAGGATAGGGATGTATGGAGAGCTTATGTCCGCGCAATCATGAACCTACGGGTTCGATAGTGCCAGTGAGTAAGTAAGGTATTTGAATTCAGCCACTTCTTCAAAATTTCCCTCATTTGTCAATAACTGTCCGTTTCCATTATATAATGTATTTCTACATGTGAACATATATTTAGTTTTTTTGATGTTTGATGTTTACATCCAGTCCCAATTTCTTAGTGTTACTCAACAGTGTGTGTGTATGTATTGGCCTTTTGTATCTCCTTGCTATCATCTAATAATACTACATCATCAGCATAAACTAACAGCTTATTAATATAATTTGAATTGTAGGTCTTCCTCATCTCTAAAGATGTGATAGCATGCTCTAGTAGAAAATTGAATAGTAGAAGAGATAGTGCATCTCCATGCTTTAACCCAATGTGAATTTCAAAAATGTCCAAAAACCTATCAATACTACATAGTAAGGAATACACTGTTAGAGAAAAAAAAAGAGAGAGAGAAAAAACGTAGATACATCATTTAATCAATAGTATTTGAGATAGTTTATAACTACTGGTCCATTCTAGTGTGCAGTGGGCTGTGTTTCTCTGACAATACCTAATTATTTAGTAATTAATAAAAACGAATTGTATCTAGCCTCATACTTCGTGTTCCTCAAGCACAGGAACTCCAGTTTTCAAGAGGCATCCCTGCCATCTTCAGCCATTATTACAACTGTCAAATTTCGGTCGGCATCTTCATCTTCAAAGTTGACACCTGTTGTTGATTTGATGAACTTTGAGATCAAATCTTGCTTGCCGGGAATTTCAAAATTCATGGATCTAATTTTGTTCTTCGGAATGTATATCTTTACCCTTGGAATTGACAGTTTGGGAAAATATATATATTCAAAAGAACAAATTTAGATTCATGAATTTTTTAATTCCTGGCAAGCAAGATTAGATCTTAAAGTTCATCAAATTAACACCAGATATCAACTTTGAAGATGTAGACCGAAATTCGACAGTCACAATGGTGGCTGAAGATAGGAGGGATGCCTCTTGAAAACTGTAATTTCATGCTTGAAGAATATCAAGTATGAGGTGAGATACAATTAATTTTTATTAATTACTAGCTAATATCCGGCGTGTGCTGCTACCCCTAAATAAATGAAAATTAATGTGCTTTTATATATAGTTGAATAAGTAAGGGGAAAAATAATTATAAATTTATATTTTTTAGATACCCTGTGCTGATTACCTGGCGTTGCCCGGGAATCTACTTATCCCAATCTTCTTGACATAAATGAACTGTATTAACGAAGAATTAATGTGTTTTATGTTTAGTTAAATAAGTAGAGGGAAAAATTTATACCATAATTATTTTTAGATACCCCTGCTGTTTACCCAGCATAGTTTGAGAATCTACCCATCCCGATCTTCTTGGCATAAATGAACTGAAAGACAAAAATTAATGTACTTCTTATGATTAGCCGAATAAGTGGAATAAAAATAATTATAAATGTATATCGTAATTATTTTACGATTCCCCATGATGATTACCCGGTGTTGCCCAGGAATCTACTTATCTCGATCTTCTTGGCATAAATGAGCTAAAAGACAATTAGTTATTGTGAGTTATCCATAAAAGAATACCCGCCATGTGCTGCTATGCTTGCACAGGAATCTACATACTTGTCTTGATCTTCTTGGCATCAATGAAAGACAAAAATGGTTATTGTGAGTTATCCGTAAGAGACAAACATATCGTCGCTTAAGAAACAATACCACGTAACTAACAAAATACAAATTTTACACGAGAAACAAAAAACTGTTTATTTTTCTCCTTAGTACCTATAGATTGATACCATTGTATCTATAAGTTTAGTGAGGTCATGGTACAAAATTTCATCCTAATCTGTGTTTGAACTGAGCGCACTTCTTCAGTGATGCTAACAGTATAAAAATGTCAATTTCACCAAAAGTGTCAGTTACGCGGTATTGTTTCTTAAGCGACGATATGCTGTAGTGGACTTCTTTGTAGAGCTTTTAGAGATATTCACTTCTGTGTACATTAATTTTGTGTATTTGTTATGGTTTAGGCAGCATAAGCCATTTAAGCGTCCAAAGAGCTATTTTTTCAAATTTTCCACTATAAAGGACGATTTTTAAGGGTGTAGGAGTTGAGTAACCCAACTCTCTTTATGTTCATCCCGAGAATCTCCTGAACATTTTTACAAAAAGCCCCATCACAATCGGATCAACGGTATGGTCACGCATAAAGTACAAACAAACAAACAAACAAACCAACGAACATTCATTTTTATATCCATCCATCCATCCATCCATCCATAGTAATTCTGCCCGAGGGCAGGTCTTTCACTGCAATCAGAGCATTTTCACGCTATGCTTTGCAGCTTTACTAGAGAATTATAGGTGTGGTAGCTTCCCGTTGCTTTCCACCATTTTTATATATTAGATTAATTGAAAACCTCAATGTTATTTACCATAATTAATTTATGAATACCTAATTAATTTAGCAAGTAGTCTGAATGTTAATTCCTGATTCCAGAAATCACATTACTTAATGACATAGTACCAAACTATGTTGGAATGTTTTGCAACAGAAGGAAAAATCATGTTTGCAGCATTTGATACATAATCGAAGAAAATCAATAGAAATCGAAATGGTTTGTATTCTGTGAGATATTGTAACATGGATATGTACCCATTTGAGCAAAAGTAGTCCCTCAATTATCAAACAGTTGTCTATTAAATATTATGGATTTTTTATCTCAAGAGTGAATGAGATGCACAAAGAAATTAAACATAGACTGAATTCTGGAAATGCATGCTATTATGCATTACAGGGACTCTTTTCGTCCTAACTTCTCTCAAAAAACATTAAATGAAATATATAAAACTGTTATTTTCCCAGTTATATTACATGGATGCTTACTTTAAGGGAGGAGAAGTTTACGAGTATTTGAGAATAAAGTTGATAGGAAATTTTTTGGACCAAAGACAGATGAATAGACAGGCAAATGGAGAAGACATCATAATCAGTTAACTACATGGTCTTTATAGGAAGCCAGATATAATAAGAACAGATAAGTCTTGCAGACTGTGATAGGCGGACATGTGGCACAAATGGGGAATGAAAGTGGGGTATGGAAATTTCTTGTAGGAAAACCAGAGGGAAAACACCCTGTTGGTAGACAAGAATGAGGTGGGAGAATAACATTAACCATGGTTTGAGGAAAATAGATTATACTAGCTAAGGACAGGAATATGTGAAGACTTTATATTTACGTGGCCATGAACCTATGGGTTTGATAGTGCCAGTGAGTTAGTTTTTTTGGCTCAACTGCACTTCTACTTACGCTTGATTTTACAGTTTATTGTTGTAAACTATAACTCTTCTTCTGTATTTACTAACATTATTTAATATTTTAAACTTTTTCAAACAATTTTTATAACATTATTAGACAATTTTGAAGTATTTATTAAAATACGCAAATCACAATATTATGACACTGTTAGACAATATTGTGATGCTAACTGCTATTTTCTCGACAGAATATATTACTTAGTCTATGATTTTTGTACTGCTGTTTTGGATTATCGCTGATTGGATCGGCATTAGGGAGTGATAAGTAAGTGTACACCCATTTTTAATAAACGTTTGATAATTTTAATATTATTATAATATTTTTTTAACATAGATTTGGGAATTTATTGCAAAGATTGATCAATTAAATTTCATAGTGACATGCTGCCATCTAACATAAGATTTTTGAATTTTAGTAGGATATCGATAGTAATCGAGGATGATAATTGATATGTGGTTCCATTGTGGGTTATCGCTGGCTCTATAAACTCTGGCGCATGCACACTGTTGTTCTATAGGACTTTGAAAAGATTTCACGCAAGTTTAAGTGCAGTTTTTCCATTTTTTTATTCCATTTGAACAATGACTGATGCATATTTTCCATTGTAAATATGGCAATTTTGTTTAAAATTACCTCAACTTCTCATTCAATTCTTCCATTTTTTAGAAAAACTCAATGTATATTTCTCAGATAATTATTCACCTGTTAAAATAATTTGTGCATTTGCATTCTTTTATTTCAATTTATGTAGATCACTCCTGGCATACAATTCCAGAAAAACAGTAGTTTACCTTTACCAATATATTTTGTAAGGCCTACAGAATAATGTGCATGAGTTTATAGAGCTGTTGCTAAGGTGAAACCACATATTTTTAAAGTCCTACAGAAAGTTTATAGAGCTGTCGCTAGATGGCAGCATGTGCCATATTACCAACCTTCAAAATAAATTCCCAAACGTTTATTAGAAATGGATGTACACTACCTTCTCCCTTTCTAACCTAACAAAATAAATTTTACTAAAGTGAACACTAATCTGATGTACACTGACTTGTCCCGTCAGAACCCAACAAAATTAAGTAAGAAAACATCCATTTCTTCAAATACATTTTTTTAATTAATTGTTAATGTTGGTCATTCTGATTTCACAGATATCTCCATTATCCAGCAGAAGTTTCTTTAAGTGTTCACGCATGTGCCCAATGATTCAGTAGAACTTTGAAAAAATCATTTGAGAAAATGTGACAATTTGTATATGTAGATATATATTCCCTGTATAATCTCTACTTAGACAAAATAAGAAATACTGTCATAAGAGAAAAAATGAATATTGGTTATTCAATAGTAGATTATATACGATATAAGCAATTAAATTGGTATGGGCATGTACAACAAATGCAAGAAGAAAGATTACCCAGGAAAACATTGGAATGGTGTCCACCTGGAAGAAGGAGGAGAGGAAGACCTCGAAACTCGTGGATGCAGAAAATAAGAACTGGAATGAGAGCAAGAGGACTGGAGGACATGGATTGGATGGAGGGAGGCGAGTTGAGAAGAAAAATAAAACTTTAGGCACAGAAAGATGTGTAAACATTAAAATTCTGTATATAAATAAATAATCTACTTTCCTCAAATCATAGTTAATGTTGTTCTCCCACCTCATTCTTGGTCTACCAACTAGGCGTTTTCCCTCTGGCCAGTTCGTATACCAAGAATGAGGTGGGAGAACAACATTAACTATGATTTGAAGGAAGTAGATTATACAGAGAATGATTGGAAACCATTAGCTCAGGAGAGGGATGTATGGAGAGCTTATGTCCATGTGGCCATGAACCTATGGGTTCGATAGTGCCAGTGAGTAAGTAAGTAAGTATGATTTGAGGGAAGTAGATTATACAGGGAATGATTGGAAAACATTGGCTTAGGATAGGGATATATATGGAGAGCTTATGTCCGCATAGCCATGAACCTACGGGTTCGATAGTACCAGTGAGTTAGTTTAGTTAGATATATATTTAATAATTCTAAAAAAAATGTTATAATCATCGTTGCAAAAAGTTTAAAATGTTATGAAATGTTAGTAAAGACAGAAAAAAATACATAAAGCAACAGAATGTAGTATGGAAAATCATAGGTCGAGATATTACAAACTTGAGCCATAATGGCTATAAACAAGTATTTCATTCAATGAATTAATTCAGAAGAGAAAAATAAAATTATAATTTTCTCAACAACGCACATGTGGTCTTCAAAAAATAAATTCTGGAAAACTGAATAAGTTGACAAAAAATAACCTAAAATACACCATAATATAACTGCTAAAAACAGAATAGTCACTTATAAAAACATACACAAAAAAAAAAAGATCACAGAGTACCTACCGCTACCTAATTTAATCGAAAGTAACTATGTAATCTAACCTGAATAAACAGGTTGGCAACTGGCTGTAACTGAAAATGAATAAATATTGGCAACCATGTCATAAGTATCAATATAATTAATAACTAGTGACCCATTGCAAAATTCATAAACTAGCATCTCATATAGAATAACCTTGCAGGGAACTCTTTGGTAATTCCTTAGGAAACCTATTCATTCATTAGAATATAAACTTCTAGTTCAACAGCTGCTAATCTTCGATTTTTTTAATCTAACACCAATGCCTAATCTTGGTTATTACCAATAAATAGCAGAATAGTATAAGGTAAGGGTTAGGTTTTTTTTTTTTTGATCAGTTGAGTGAACAATTAGGTGTGCTATTTATCTTCTTCTTTTTTTTTTTAATGGAAAGCCTGTAGTTGTTTTATTCTTGTACACTTGTACACACCAAAATTTGCATAATGCTATTAATTAAAGAACATGGTGTTTAGATTTAGCTTTTTAGAAAGAATATAGTATAATTTCTTTTGGTTTTGTTGATGACAGAAAGTTGAACTATTAGAATTCCTAATTAATTACCCACCTGTTGGGAGGGTATAATACCTTTTAATTAAAATGTTATACTTATTACACGTCGTATCACGGCAGACACAATACGGTGACCGTATACTGTATATAATTTGTAAATAATGTCTAGACTACATTACCTTTTAGTTTTATAAAACTGGCGATCGCTGAAACGGTAGACCCAATTATCTGTAAATAAATAAAGATCTACCTCTAATAATAATGTCAAATCACTAATTCTCATAAAAGATACAATAAAAACAGAAGCACAAATTTAACTTAACATATACAACAACAAAGCTTATGGTTTACAGTAAATAACAGTGTCACCAACTGTCAATATAGCAAGAAGTTCAATGTTGCCAATATGCTCAATGAAGACACCAGGCATAGTTTAAAAATACGCGACTATACCCATTATTTTGCTCGTTTTTGTAAATACATTGTAATTTTGAATATATATATATATATATATATATATATATATATATACACGACGTCCACCGCTGTGGTCTCGAGGTAGCGTGCTGCCTTGTCACGCAGCGGTTCCAGGTTCGATCCCCAGTCGGGGCAGTTTTTCTGGGTGAGGTTTTTATCGGGGTTTTTCCTCACCTGCAAGACAAATGTCAGGAAAACTTTAAGGCCCAAACGGTCCCCGAAATCATATGGTCATCATCATCATCATCCTTCACCGGTGTGGAAAGCAACAGGAAGCTACCACACCTACAATTCCCTAGTAAAGCTGCAAGCATAGCATGAAAATGCTATGATTGCAGTGAAGGACCTGCCTTCGGGCAGAATTACTATGGATGGATATATACGCCCTATGTTCCTTAAATTTTATTACAACTACAATATTAGACAAGCGACTACGGCGAGTCCGTTAGGAGGCAGGACTTACTCATAAGGAGGATTTCTAATAAATAATTACACAATAAGATATGGTGCATGATATATTTAAATTGTATGTTACAATATTAGGTATTATTCAAACTATTAAAATAAATGATAAGAACTTTGTTTTGTTAAGAACCAAAACTCGTGTTAATCCATTTCACCTATCCACTTGTTCAACTATGCTATGATATCCCATGTTTTACAGGAGAAATAATCATAAGAATTTGCTACAAAATTAAATACTTTACATATGTTTAAACAAATTATTACGCACAACTACACCAGTAAATGTATAGTAAATAAAAATATCTGTCCTTACCGGGAGCTCCCCGTGCTGATGTACTGATCACTGCATTATTCATTAGTACATATTCACGGAGAAACCTTGCTCTTATAATTTTTCTCGCTAAAATTTCTAACCCTAGAGCAATGAACATTGTATATGGATAGCTTCTAATTATAGAAGACATTAACTAACACACAGGCACTATTGAATCCTTAGGTTAATGGCCACGCAGACATAAGCTCTCCATACATCCCTATCCTGAGCTAATGTTTTCCATTCATTCCCTGTATAGTTTACTTCCTTCAAATCATGATTAATGCTATTCTACCACTTTATTCTTACCCTATCTACTGCGCGCCTTCCCACTGGTTTTCCTACATGACTGCGCGCTTTCCCACTGGTTTTCCTACAAGTTTCCATGCCTTTCTTTCATTCCCCATTCGTGACACATGTCCAGTTCATCGCACTCTACGTGACTGAACTATTCTTATTATATCTGGTTTCCCATTAAGATCATGTAACTCACTGTTATGTAGTCCCGACCGGGAATCGAACCCAGGCCCGCTGTGTACGAGGCAGGAACACTACCCCGAGACCAAACACACAGCTAATTGTTGTTAAATAGTATTATTACAACTTCTTATTGGGGCGCGCCGTAGCGTAATTGGTACCAAATTAGTGCCAAACACTTGTTCTGGGGGTAAAGGCGGCCGGCAGGCAGGGCTAACAACCTAGCTAACATCAAGGGTCAGATTGTTTTAAAATTTGGGAGCCTTACCACCTACTACCCCAAGGGTTTCCTATGGCCAGTAACTGTGTTTACTTTACCTTATTATTATTATTATTATTATTATTATTATTATTATTATTATTATTATTATTATTATTATTATTATTATTACTACTGTTTTTATTATACTATTGACAATATATTATTATTATTTATTTTTATTATTATTATTATTATTATTATTATTATTATTATTATTATTATTATTTCAAATTAGGGAAATTTTGAGGACGTGGCTGAATTCAAATACCTAGGAACAATAATCACAAATAAGAATGAGGTGCACAAAGAAATTAACCATAGGCTCGATTCTGGTAATGCGTGCTATTATGCATTGCAGAGACTCTTGATGTCCCAACTCCTTTCAAAAAACGTTAAACTGAAAATATATAAAACTATCATTCTACCAGTTATATTATATGGGTGCGAAACATGGACTCTTACTTTAAGGGAGGAAAGAAGATTACAAGTATTTGAGAATAAAGTACTTAGGAAATTTTGTGGACCAAAGAGAGATGAACAGACAGGTGAATGGAGAAAACTACATAACAATGAACTACATGGTCTTTATAGGAAGCCAGATATGATAAGAACAATTAAGACTCGTAGGCTGCGATGGACAAGACATGTTGCACATATGGGGAATGAAATACTTGCATGGAAGCTTCTTGTAGGAAAGCCAGAGGGAAAACGCCCAGTTGGTAGACCAAGAATGAGGTGGGAGAATAACATTAACTATGATTTGAGGGAAGTAGATTATACACGGAATGATTGGAAAGCATTAGCTCAGGATAGAGATGTATGGAGAGCTTATGTCCATGCGACCATGAACCTATGGGTTCGATAATGCCAGTGAGTTATTATATTATTATTATTATTATTATTATTATTATTATTATTATTATTATTATTATTATTATTGATTTTTAAATATTATAATTAACCCAATATTTGTTATGTCAGATTTTATATTTGATTTTAGTGAAGGAGACATCATCAACTCAAGTTAGGGATGTGTGGAGAGCTTATGTCCGCGCAGTCATGAACCTACGGTTTTGATTGTGCCAGTGAGTTAGTAAATGTATAAAGTTTGAGAAACATGGTTAATGAATATGTAAAATCTGTTTAAACAACATAGTTTAAGAAATAATTTAGACATGGCAACACTGTTCATCATTCTTCGTCTCCGGCTAATCGGAAAATAGTCGATGACTCTGTGTGAAGTTTCATATTAAATTTATTTTAATATTTACACGAAATCTATCAAACTAACATAAAAAATAAACATTTTCATATAATCTTAGGAAAATTTGCTATTAAAATATGCTTTTGAAATACCTCTGAGTTATTAGACAGAATATATATTTTATCGTTATTTCAAAGTTTTTAATTTTCTTTTATTTGCATTATAAAGACAGCTTGTTTGTGTTGCCAGGATATGTGACAACTTCATGAATGTTACATGAACACGATTGTTTTTTGTTTATCGGCAACATCGCTTTTTGTTTTTCTTGAAATCAACACAAAGCTTGTACTTACTTGAACATTTATATTGTTATTTGATAATCAGGAATAGCTGTATGGCGTTCTTATAGCAGCTATAGCTATTAGTAATCTAACAGTAACAACTATTTATACATATACCTTAAACTTAAAATATTTAAAAAAATAAATAATCTTAACTTTATATATTTTTTCTTTTTGTCTAATATGTTAATGATTAAATCACATTTTGGTTAGTTTTTAATATTTCTTGGTTTTAAACTTGATATTTAAATTTTTGTGGGTAGCTGTGATCAGTTGTATATACTGCTATAATTCGCAATTATGGTTATCACCATTATGATCATCATAATCATTAGCACGAAGGATTACACCTTACGGTCCGTTCCGATCTCATGCTAGAATTGGTCTGTCCATCTTTTACTGGACCTGCCTCCATTATGACATATTTATATTTCATTTTTAATTTCTTGGCAGAATCATATGACGGGGATTCAATGCCAGGAGTACAACTATATAATTTTAAATAAAAACCGAAATATACTAGATATCGCGAGAACTTGCTTACTTGTTATAGTCAGCTACTAAATGGCAGTGAAGACCGAGTTCTCGCGACATCTAGTAATAATGGAGAATGTAATACATAAGTAAGAAAAATAAGTGTTTGAATTGGATTCGCCTGGTGGTGTAATGGATAACACGCTGAGGTACAGACTCAGAGTTCCGGGTTCGAATCCCGTCCAGGCATTTATTTTTCTTATCATACCATATTAAGCTTGCATTGCTCAATGTTAAACATTTAATTATAACACACACATATATATAGATATAGAGTAGCGTACCCGACAGAGGTTAACCTGCCCGAAGTTCAATTCCCGTGTCATGGCCAGACAATATAAGTGTGCTACTTTTTTACCATAAAATTCACTAATCAAGACGGAATTAGATATTTTTAAGTAAGTTCGCAAGAAAACCTCTCACTGCCATCTGTTGCGGCTCAAGAAGCGCGCATGATGACGTCACATTGTTGTCGCGCGGAATATATCCATCTACTTATCCCGATCTTCTTGGAATAAATGAGCTAGTTATTGTTAATTATCCGTAAAAGAATACGTCCTGCCCGAACGTTTGCTTGCCTGCTGTTAACGGGTTCTTAAAACGTTTTCTCGATATTTGAATTATCGATAAACCATATACTAAGTGATATTTTTAACATTGAGTTTGACATTTCAAGCTTTTCGTTTTGTTATTGTGTTATACTTTTTTACACGCTTTATATTAGCTTGGCCTGTATCTATGTAACTGAATCTTTTAACGCGATTTTCCACACACTTAAAATCATTGGATCGACTTGAAACTTTGCATACTTGTAAAAGACCCGTGACAATATAATAATTTCATATTTTGTTTCTAAAATCATGGCCAGAATCATCAGAAAATAAAAAAAAAGTGTCTTTGTAACGGAATTTTTGAACACGATTTTCACCACTTAGAAACATTGGATCGACTTGAAACTTTGTGTACTTGTAAAGGACCCGTGACAATACAATAATTTCATATTTTGTTTCTAGAATCCTGGCCAGAATCATCAGAAAAAAAAATGAAAACTGGTATAATAGGTTGCGGACTTGTCGACTTTTTAGTCAATCGTTGTAAGAGCTCAGTTGGTAGAGCGGTACACTCTAGTGGTATATAATTTCTGTAATCCATAGGTCGCTGTTTCAAATCCGGCTGAGAGTTTTTTTAGAAGAGTATTACTTTCAGCTCATACTACAATAGAATCGAATTTAAAGATATTTACATTTTTATCTTATTCTGTAAAATATTAAAACTAAAAACGCTTTTGATGGTAAAATTATTTATCCCAAGCATGTTGGAAATTAAAATTATTTTTCATTTTTTAGTTCGGTTTTCTAATAAATCGTGTTGTTTTAGTTTTTTAAAACTATTATTTATTTATCCATATTTGGTTCGTCTTCCGGGCTTATAGGCCGTGGTCTGGTTGTCTTCTTACTCGACGTTTCGTCTACTGCTGCGGTAGACCTCATCAGGAGATACTGCGTGCTCTCTGTGAACTCCTCAACAGTCGGCTGCAGACTGGCTGGTGGTTGGAAACTGTCTCTCTTTTTATAGCTAAACCCTGGGTGGTGGGGGGGTTTTCTGCGTTTGCTGTTGTGCCGATTGCAGAAGTCATAGGCTTCGTTGTCGTGTTATGCAGTGCTGGGATCCAAATTTTGTTTATCTTCATGGTTTCTTCTTTTTTGTTAAAGGAATTTTTATGTTTATATATTTCAATGGCTTCTCTGTATAGTCTGGTGTAGTAATGTGATGTTTGTGATAATACCTGAGTATCTTCGAATCTTATAATATGTTGTTGGTTGTTCATCAAGTGTTCCGCTACGGCCGATTTTTCATTTTGTTTTAGTCTGCAGTGTCTCATGTGTTCTTGTAATCTTGTGTTGATCATTCTTTTTGTTGTGCCGATGTACACCTCTCCACAACTGCACGGGATACGATATATACCGGCATGACTTAAAGGATCTCTAGTGTCTTTGGCTGGGCGAAGTATATTGCTGATTTTTTGTGTTGGTTTGTAGGTTGTTGATATGTTGTATTTCTTTAAAATTCACTAATAAATACATTATTAGATATTATCAAATAAGTTCGCAAGAAAACTCCTCATTGCAATCTGTTGTGGCTCAAGAAGCGGACATGAATATGTCACATTGTTGTCGATTAGAATATGACGATAATGCAGATGACTACATATCTGACATAAAAAATCCTATAATCCGATCGCAGCGCCACCTACTGAGTCCAATTGTGAATCTAAAGCATCCAGGGACACACTCAAACACACACAAATATATTAAAATCGGTCCGGTCCTTCAGGCAGGTTTTAATTTCGGATTTCAAGTAAACCTCCACTTCTAATTGTCGGATTTCGCTAATTTTTTTGTTAATACCTACTTCGGTTTATTTTAATAGGGTATACTGAATTTTGTTGTGAAACATCGAAAAATGTGATCGCTAGAGCCATTTTTTATTTTTCGCTTCAGGTGCACTCCTACACCTAATGGTTTTAGTGGGTCCAATTGTGAATCTAAATCATCGAATGACCCAATCAGACACACACACACACACACACACACACACACACACACATAAATTTAATCAAAATCGGTTCAGTCTTTTAGGAGGTGTTCAGTGACAAACACGTCTACAGTAGAATTATATATATATATATATATATATATATATATATATATATATATATATATATATATATATATATATATATATATTGTACATTACAATATTCGACACTAGCTAATACCCGTCGTGCGATGCTACGCCTAAACAAATGAAATATTAACGGTTAATTACATTGTATGTAATAAGCTGAGATGAACCAAACATTATGGTTGCTAGCCAGTTTTTAATTTCGGATTTCACGTAAACCTCCACTTCTAATTGTTACATTTCACTCATTTTTGGATAATACCTACCTCGGTTTTATTTTAATAGGATATAGGCCTACTGAGTTTCGTTTTGAAACATCGAAAATTGTGACCGCTAGAGCAATTTTTAAATTTTCACTTCAGGTGAACTCCTACACCTAATGGTTTTAGAGGGACCAATTGTGAATCTAAACCATACAGGGATCCACTCAAACACACAGAAAAAATTTCATCAAAATCAGTCAAGTCGTTTCGGCAGTTTTTAATTTCGGGTTTCAGGTAAACCTCCACTTCTAATTGTCAGATTTCGCTAATTTTTTAATAATACCTATCTCAGCTTATTTTAACAGGATGTGTACTGAGCTTTGTTATGAAATATCGAAAACTGTGACCGCTAGAGCAATTTTTAAATTTTCACTTCAGGTGAACTCTTACACCTAAGGTTTTTAGAGGGACCAATTGTGAATCTAAACCACCCAGGACCCACTTATATACATATATATACAAATATATATATATATATATATATATATATATATATATATATATATATTAGTTCCTAAATAATAGGGCATCTAATCGAAGTTTATAAATTAAATTGCATACCTTCATCATGAAATTAAATATACAAAATTTAAAAAAAAGTTTAAAATTAGAATCATTTCCCATAAAACTAGATATTCTTCTTTCCTTTTAAACCCTAGCTATAATGTAATTTCCGACAGTTTCTGGAATAAAGTTTTATTTGGGACATTTACTTGTTCCTAAAAGTAAATTTTATGAAATTTGAATAACATCATAAAAAATATCCTAATTTGCAATCTCTAGTTTTTTATTAAATTTTACATAATTTAATTCCTTTTTGTGCAATTTATTCCAATTATATGTAATTTATAATAATATATCAATAAATTTTGGGATTTGGAAATATCGAAAATATGGATAATCATTTTTAATTAATCATTTATTTAAGTTAAAAATCATCTGTAAATATACTTTGAAAATAATTTATTTCATAAAATTTAGTAAAAAACGTAATTATATGAATAGAGAGAAAGAAAAAACATAATTATGAAATATTTTAACATAAGTTTATCATTTTATAAAAAAATGGCAGAACGTAATACAATGCATACATTGCTCCTCATTAATTTCAATTATAACTATTATTTTTGTTAAATTGTGAAAATAAATATTAGTATAAGTAATTAAAATTATTATTTATATATTTTTTAAAAATATTATTATTATTTTTAATAAAATAAAATAAATGTAATAATATGAGATTCGCGGTGGCGATATCTGATTGGTCGTTATTTATGACCTTCCATTGTCATTTTGTGATCAGACACCGGGTTGAACGGACGTCAATTCGTTTCGTCTCCGGTGAGTATTGAAATGTCCCTATTATTTTTTACTGAACTCAATTAAAATAAGTATTTTATTCCTTGAATATTATTTTAGTAAGTGTGCGTATCATTTTTAATAATTATCATTAGGTTTGTCTTTTTTAATCTTTCGAAGTGTAAGTATGCAATTTTGTATCTGCTTACAATCTGTTAGAGTAATGTTCGGAAGCTATGTGAAAGCATCATTCCTCTCATAAAAGAGTGTTAGAACATGTTTTATTCCCTTTTTAAAGCTTTCCCGTGATTGTCTTAGCTAGTATCAGATTTGAAAAAGGAATTACAGTGGTACAGTAGGACTCCCTATTTCAGCCAATCAGAAGCCAGATAAGATATACGTTAGCAAATGTAGTGGAATATCTTCGTGGGTTATCGCTACTTCGGAATATCTGAAGATCTTTGATGAAATTATTAGATATATCAAACTTGAAATAATAAATATATATTATTTAGTTGTAAAACGGCTAAAAGCCGTGCACATTTTTTTTGTCTTCGTTTTTTCAAACAGTTAATATGGCGGTCAATCATCTACATCCATAGGATTACTCTAGTTTGAGTTGACCAATCAGAATGCACCACATATACAAAGCGGGAAAATCAACTTGAAGTCAATGACCTCTTCCATTATTAACCAATTAGAGAGCTCATTTAGGAAGGGCGCCCGGGATGATTGATTGAAGCAATGAAGTGCAAGAATTTTACGCGGTATGTGTTAACTTGTTTATTTAATAATAATTATTATAAATATAAATTGCGTAAGTAGGGCTTTCGATAATAAATTATGCAAATATTTTATAGCTAATTGGTTTTACATAAATTTCATAATTTAGGGAAAAACTGTTGAGTGCATAGAACTGATTGCAACTTGTACAAAATTAAATTCAGAAAAGTATATTATTTTGAAGAATTTCAGTTTAATTTCCATATACGTGGATTTAAATATAAATTCAAGTAGATTTTAGTATTGGAATATTATTTATTAAAATTAATGTATCAATTTTCGATCGAGTTGACTTAATTGTTTGAGACTTATATGGGAGGTCCCAGGTTCAAACCACGGTTACGGCCAACCTACTTGAATTCTTTCCTGATTTTTCCGAAGCCTTCAAGGCAAATACTGGGTTGGTATTTCATTACCAGCACCCACTTCTACATATTCACCATTTTACAGAAATATTGAAATATATAAGAGTGGCAGCTCTTGCCTAAACTGGCTGCAAGTTCAACTATACCATTTTTAAAATTAGGGCTCAACTGCACTTTTACTAGCGCTTGATTTTTCAGTTATATTGGTGTAAACTATAGCTCTTCTTTTGTATTTACTAACATTATTTAATATATTTAAACTTTTCAAACAATGTTATAACATTATTAGACAATTTTGAAGTATTTATTCAAATATGCAAATCACAATATTATGACTCTGTTAGACAATATTGTGATGCTAACTGCTATTTTCTCCACAGAGTATATTACTTAGTCTATGATTTTTCTATCGCTGTTTTTGGGTTATCGCTGGTTGGATCAGCGTTAAGGAGTGATAAGTAAGTGTAAACCCATTTTTAATAAATGTTTGGTAATTTAATATTATTAATATTTTTTTAATATAGATTTGGGGATTTATTGCAAATATTGGTCATTTAAATTTCATAACGACGGATAGTAATCGAGGATGATAATCGATATGTGGTTTGATTGTGGGTTATCGTTGGTTCTATAAACTCTGGCGCATGCGCACTGTTGTTCTATAGTACTTTGAAAATATTTCATGCTAGTTTAAATGCAGTTTTTCCATAAATTACATTAGGAATTAACATCGAGGTTCATCTTAATAAATAAGGTGAATCAGAGTCATCTTACCTCATAACTTGTTGTGTTCTATTTGAATTAGTTTTCATGTATCATGTATACCATTGTCAGCTTTTTCAGACTGTTTTTCCTACAACGTAAATTTCAACTGTCTGGAAAAGCTGACAGTGGTATACGAGTACATGATATACTGAAACTAATTCAAATAGAAGTTATGAGGAAAGATGACTCCGAATTCACTTATTCGTTAAGTAATTAATAATTGTAAAATATGTTATAAGAATTGTTGCAAAATGTTTAAAATAATATGAAATGTTGTTAAAAATGGCAAAAGTATGTAGTGCAACAGTGACATAAGAAATTTGTATGGAAAATCATAGAATGACCTAATCTAAAGTAAAGCCAAATAAAACTAATAATAATAATTTCTCTTCTTCACTTCAGGGTTTAGGCGATTTGCCTGTTCCAAATTCATAATGATTCCTTCCCTCTCCCTCTCTTCCTAGGTCTTTCTACATCCCTTAATCCCTTTGGTTTATAATGATATGCTATCTTGGGCAATCTTGTTTCTTCCATTCTCTGGACATGCTGTTCACAGTCGACGCTGTGTGTTATTGAATTATATCATTTATTGAATATATTTGCAAGGAGTAGTGAAGTGTCTCATATAACATCTCCTACTCAATTCTCAACCTCACCTTCTCATGGTGCAACCTGTTTTAACAAACGAGGTTCTGGGGACCGAGTCATGGTGGTGTAACCATTCCAACTAATACTGAGTAAATGCAGTATTGAAGCAGGTCCAGATGCATAAAGATGGCAACCCCATCGCTGGACTTACCACCTCCTTGCTAGCAACTAGTTGGTGGGACATTCTATTGCTTTCAAGCCTGATAAAAGGAAAAGCAGACGGATCACCATGATGACGACTTACGGACGAATAAGGCTAATGAATGGAAAAAAGAAAATTTATCCTTCAAGAACATGTGTCACCAATACTGGACTACATCTCCAGATATCAGCTAAACTGGAAGGAACATGTCTCAAGAATGACTAGATCCAGGATCCCCAAGGCAATAATGAACTACTGTCCAAATGGGAAACGGTCACTTGGTTGACCTATGAAAAGATGGCACGAAAAACCGCTTTCTCAGGCCGTAACAGTTCTTCTAGGACTAATACCTGGCAGGATGATGATGATGATTGAATATATTTCTAATTCACTTCTTATTTCTTCATTTCTTATGTGGTCCAATTTTGTGCTCATTGTGAATACTTCGAGTAATTATTATGCATTGCAAGAAACTCTTGACGTCCCAAATCCTTTCAAAAAAACGTTAAACCGAAAATATATAAAACTATTGTTCTACCAAATTATATTATATGGATGCGAAACATGGACTCTTACTTTAAGGGAAGAAAGGAGATTACAAGTATTTGAGAATAAAGTTCTTAGGAAAATTTTTGGGCAAAGAGAGATGAACAGACAGGTGAATGGAGAAGACTACAAAACAATGAATTACATGGTCTTTATAGGAAGCCAGATATATTGAGAACAGTTAAGTCTCATAGACTGCAATGGGCAGGACATGTGGCATGAATGGGGAATGAAATAGGTGATGGAATGTTGTTGTATGAAAACCAGAGGGAAAACGCCCAGTTGGTAGACCAAGAATGAGGTGGGAGAATAACATTAACTATGATTTGAGGGAAGTAGATTATACAGGGGATGATTGGGAAACATTAGCTCAGGATAGGGATGTATAGAGAGCTTATGTCCGTGCGGCCATGAACCTCTGGGTTCGATAGTGCCAGTGAGTTAGTTAGTTAGTTAATTATTACACCAAAGAGGCAACCAGCCTCTTGTGGAGTAAATGGTGACAGGGCTGCCGTCTTATGGCTTAAACCATTTAGCCCTATATGAAGGGATGCTCCTTCCACTCTGACTAGACCATTGGAGTCTTCACCCTTGTTACTCCGGGCATGGGCCCTCCATATTTATAATCCTGGAGAGAGGGTGTGCCAGCATTTTTAAGCCCCCAGGAACTGGGCTCCTTGTTGGTCCATGGGTCCTTATTACCATAGCTATTCGACCCACCCACCCATAACTGGTGGAATCCCCCATCTGCCACCCAGGGGATGTGTCCGATAGGGGTTACAAGGTCCCCCACAGGAATAATATTGTAATAAAACTGAAAACAATATTTATTCTATCGTTGTACGTGCTCTCAATGTAACAAATCAAAATCTTGAAGTTTTAGATTAACTCATCCAGTTCCGCCAAGATTCCTTATGAGCTGGCAGTTCGCCAGTGACAGGAGACATGAAAGTAAGCAATATATCCCCTCACCTCACTCTAAGCAAACAAACTGATTTGCAGGGGGTTCGTAAAGAAAAAAACACACCTCCACATTTCTAAAGCTTGTCTATACAACATCTCCATGGTAGAAATACATTCATAATCATCATCAACAACAAGGATTAAGCCCAATGGCCTGTTCCGATCTCATTATAGGTCGAATTGGTCCTTCCATCTCTTCTATGCTCTTCCAACATTCTTCTCCCTTTTGGTTTATAATTATACATTCTTCTTGGTATGCGCTGTTCATTCTATTCATAATACGTGCTGAAGATAAGCATTTTGATAATATCTTATTCTTTCACAGAGATTTAAATATATTAAGTTCTGTTCTTATATCTTCGTTTTTCTTTTTATCGGTTCTTTGCTATTGCTCTCAACATCTTCATTTCAGCAGCCTCTATTTGTTTACTATCTGCCTTTGTTAATGTCCAGGTTTCACATCCATAGATAAGAGATGGAACTGCCAAAACTTCGTAAAACTTCAAAATAGTTTCTTTTCTAGTCTTATTCAATACAGAAATACATTCCTGATTAAAAAATATGGAACAGCTATTCAATGCCACTGTGAATATTTGGTTGGAGAACAAGCATCATGTTATCCAGGTGATAACATATGTTCCTGCTAGAGCCAATTGCCAACATGTTTACTCACATATAAGGGGATTCTATCCCAGCAGTCCACTTACATTAGTGTGCAAGTTGGGGTGAGAAAATGGACAAGTTAGAGTGAGGTAGTATAACAGATTAGTTTAGTGTACACTTGTTTGTTTAACATTAACTATGATTTGAGGGAAGTAGATTATACAGGGAATTATTGGAAAGCATTAGCTCAGGATAGGGATGTATGGAGAGTTTATGTCCGTGCGGCAAAAAACCTATGGGTTCAATAGTGCCAGTGAGTAAGTAAGTAAGTACACTTGTTTGTTAGTGGTTGTGATATTTTTACTTCACTGTCTGAGTAATGACTAAACACATATTTTGCATTGCTAATATGGTGATTTTAGGTTAGTTTAAGCTCAACTTCTCACTTCATTTTAAGGCATATCTCACTTTTTTAGAAAAAATCAACGTAATATATTTCTATCATATAATTATTCACATACTTACTTACTTACTCACTCACTGGCACTATCGAACCCATAGGTTCATGGCCGCGCAGACATAAGCTCTCCATACATCCCTATCCTGAGCTAATGCTTTCCAATCATTCCCTGTATAATCTACTTCCCTCAAATTGTAGTTAATGTTATTCTCCCACCTCATTCTTGGCCTACCAACTGGGCGTTTTCCCTCTGATTTTCTTACAAGAAGCTTCCATGCACATCTTTCATTCCCCATACGGGCCACATGTCCTGCCCATTGCAGTCTATGAGACTTAACTGTTCTTATTATATCTGACTTTCTATAAAGACTATGTAGTTCACTGTTATGTAGTCTTCTCCATTCATCTGTCTATTCATTTCGCTTGATAATTATTCACATATTGCAACAATAAATTGTGTTTTTCCTTTTTATTTGAACTTGTAGGATGGTGGCATAGAATCACCAAACTTTCATCTTAATAAATAATATTTTTTAAAAAACAAAAATCTTTTTACCTTACTTAATTTTGTTTAATTTTTCAGATGATTTTGGACTTGCAAAAAAGCCGGCAGTTGTATTCGATCCGGAATTCCGAAGATTTGAAAAGATAAGTATTATTTGTTTTGAATTTGAATTTTGTAAAATTAGTTTGGTATCAATTTGATGTGTTTCGGGTTTGAATTATTTCTCAACCTAACTTTGGAGCCAATCGAAATGTCTCATGCAATCTGGTCCATTAACTTCCTCGTAAACTTTGTCATCAATATTTCTGGGTTAAGCCCAGTCCTCTCTCTGTCAAAGTGACCTTTAGTCTGTGTTGGGTCTTCCTCTGCGTTCGAAACATCCGGTTAGTTTAGAATTCCGTGATTACCATAGCATTCTCCTTTTCTGTGGTTCAACCACTTTTCTTGTTGGACCTTCTAATATCTGATCAAACATTTATTTTTATCTAATCTTAAGAGTTGAAAAGAGGTTTGAAAAATTCATTTTTTCAGCCTCCAGTGTTTAAGGGTAAAACTAGATGTAAGAGTGTATTTTGTCATTTACTAATTTTGTCTTGCTTTTCAGCTCACATGAAATTGGATTTTTTTGGAATTAAATGTTGTCTCTTCGAAATGCTTTATTTTGAAGAGATTAAAAATGAATAAAATATAAAGAAAAGTAATATTTTGCTAATGGGATGGTAGAATTTTTAGTTTGTAATAAAAATGGTTGAAGATGCAAGTTTTCGCAGCGCGTAGAATAACAAATGTAGATACTAACACTTAAAGTTTGTATCTTCAACGTACTTACTTACTTACTTACTTACTCACTGGCACTATCGAACCCGAAGGTTCATGGCCGCGCGGACATAAGCTCTCCATACATCCCTATCCTGAGCTAATGCTTTCCAATCATTCCCTGTATAATCTACTTCCCTCAAATCATAGTTAACGTTGTTCTCCCACCTCATTCTTGGCCTACCAACTGGGCGTTTTCCCTCTGGCTTTCCTACAAGAAGCTTCCATGCACGTCTTTCATTCCCCATACGTGCAACATGTCCTGCCCATCGCAGTCTACGAGACTTAACTGTTCTTATTATATCTGGCTTCCTATGAAGACCATGTAGTTCATTGTTATGTAGTCTTCTCCATTCACCTGTCTGTTCATCTCTCTTTGGTCCAAAAATTTTCCTAAGAACTTTATTCTCAAATACTCGTAATCTCCTTTCCTCCCTTAAAGTAAGAGTCCATGTTTCGCACCCATATAATATAACTGGTAGAATAATAGTTTTATATATTTTCAGCTTAACGTTTTTTGAAAGGAGTTGGGACATCAAAAGTCTCTGCAATGCATAATAGCATGCATTTCCAGAATTGAGCCTATGTTTAATTTCTTTGTGCATCTCATTCCTATTTGTGATTATTGTTCCTAGGTATTTGAATTCAGCCACTTCCTCAAAATTTCCCTCATTTGTCATTAGCTGTCCATTTCCATTATATACTGAATTTCTACGTGTGACCATATATTTAGTTTTAGTGATATTTACTTCCAGTCCTAATTTCTTAGTGTTACTCAATAGTGTGTGCGTGTTGGCCTTTAGTATCTCCTCGCTATCGGCCAATAATACTACATAATCAGCATAAACTAACAGCTTATTAATACCATTCAGTTGTAAGCCTTCCTCATTCTCTAAAGATTTAATGGCATGCTCTAGTACAAAAATTAAATAGTAGAGGAGATAGTGCATCTCCTTGCTTCAACCCATTCTGGATTTCAAAAGTGTCTGAAAACTGTTTGCCTACACGCACCCTACTCTTTGAGCCATTTAGACACATTCGTATAAGTCTAACCAACTTTTTAGGAATTCCGAACTCCAGCAGGATACTATATAACTTCTCCCTCTTAATTGAATCATATGCTTTTTTGAAGTCTAACATATAGTTGATGTACAGTACCATTATATTCCCATTTCTTCTCCTAAAATCTGTTCTTATACTGAAAATCTGATCTGTTGTAGACCTGTTTCTTCTAAAATGCACATTGATGATCTCCTAGAATGTCATCAATATAGGGAGTAAGTCTGCTTACTAATATATTTGTTAGAATTTTGTACGAAGTTGGAAAGTAATGAGATGCCCCGGTAGTTGTTGCAATCAGTTTTATCTCCTTTCTTATAAATTGGTACGATAATTGATTCCTTCCATTCATCTGGAAGAGCTTCTTTTCCCAAATCATACTAAGCAACCAGCGTATCTTGTTCATCAATTTTTCTCCCCCTGATTTTATCAGTTCTGCTGGGATCTCATCTGAACCTGATGCTTTATACATCTTCAATTTTTCAATCGCCATTTCAACCTCTAATGCACTTGGCTCTGCGACTAGCATTTCTGCTGTCTGTAACTTATCCTCCTCAATGTCCTGTTCTGTATGTACATTTAATAGCTGATTAAAGTAAACCTTTCCATCTATTTAATATACTCCTAGAATCTGCAATCATATCCCCATTTTCATTCCGAATTATGTTTGTTCTAGCCTGAAACCCCTTCTTCTCTATACTAATTCCCTGATATAATTCTCTAATGTTCCTATTTTTTGCATTCATTTCAAGATTATTAATCTTCTCTCTCAAATATTCCCTCTTTTTACTCTTTAGTAACTTGGTGGTTTCACGTCTAACACTACCCAATTGCTCTAAATTTACCTCATTTGGCTCGCGTAACCATTTCCTTTTTGCTAGCTTTCTTTTCTTTACAATGTCGGCACATTCCTCATCAAACCATTTCTTGTTTTGCCTCTTTTTTAAACAACCAATGCTTTCTGATGCTGACAATTTAATAGTATCTCTTATAGCCTCCCACTTCTTTATTTATATCAGTTTCTTCTTCGTTTGCCACATTGTCATCTGAAGATTCCAGTACTTCAAATCTATTAGCTATTTTGATTTGATATTCTTGCCGCTTTCATCATTTTTCAAGTTTTTTAACTCATATTTTACAGAATCATCTTTAGCGTTCGTTCCTCTCATAAGCGATAGCCGTTGTCTGATTTTCACTCTGACCAGATGATGATCCGAATTGCAGTCTGTCCCTCTAACTGATCTAACATCAATGATGCTACTGTGCCAGCGTTTATCCACTAATACATGATCTATCTGGTTCCGAGTTTCTCCATCTGGGGACGTCCAGGTGTATTTATGAATATCCTTATGCTGAAATGTTGTGCTCTTAACAATGAGATTCTTTGATGTAGCAAATGTGACTAATCTAACCCCGTTGTCGTTACTATCTTCATGAAGACTGAATTTGCCTATTGTTGGTTTGAATATATCTTCCCGCCCCACTTTTGCATTAAAATCTCCTAAGACAATTTTCATATGATATCGTGAAAGGCTATCAAATAAGCATTCTAATTCTTCATAGAACTCATCCTTGATCTTGTCATCTTTATCTTCTGTGGGGGCATGTACATTTACAATTATAAAATCATGTCGTTTGGTATCTTCAACGTTGATTTCAAAATTTTTAATCATTCCATTGGTGACTTCATCCAAAAAATCAAAAAGCTTATTTTCCCTCTTAAAGTGTACTTTATTGAAGTGTAGCCACAGCTGGGGATGTACCATAGAGGAAGATGCTTACTTTGGTCTGTCGTTGCTTGATTCTGAGTTTGACTCAGAACTAGGAACTGCAAGGCTGTGAGCATCTTTCTCAATGATATTATCCATTTTGCAATTCAACTCTCTGTGAATTTTTTTTCAGTTTAACCATATCCTAAAGATGGATTTTCTAAAACATTAATTTCCATATAAAATATATAGTTAACTGATGCTTTTTTCAGTGAAACCCCATAAGGGCTTCTTACAGTTGAAGCTCAAGCTCTTAGTAACCTCTCCCATAAAGTCTTTCTGAACACTCACTACTTACAGGGACTTGGGATTAATTAAAGACCTCTTCTTTGGAGAGCAATTGTGCTTGCTCCAGAAGGTAGACTCAGCGGTAGTTTGAGCACTAGTGTGAGTAGAGCTGGAGATTTGGGTTTGAAATACCCCCAGTTCACATGCAAAATTTTCTTTCTAGTTACAATAATTTTGGCCTGTAGAAGGCGTATTTGAAAACAGTCCATTTCCAAACATGTTTTTAAATTTGTATTTTTTTAGCTGGATGAATTTACAGAGAGAAGAGAAAAGTAAGACTAAATTATTGAAAACCTTAGGACCTTAACATAACAGATTATCAACAAATACTCCATGAAAATTCCCTATTTTATTCTAAAAGATTGGGAGGATCATAAGCAATGTTGTATTTAGAATCAAACCCACATTCGAAACAGCTTTTACGATGATATGTCATGGATTTATATAGGCTACTTAATGACAAGTCGCAATTAAGAAAACTAAAACTAAGGTTGAAAGACTGCCATCACCACTAACCATGTGACTCATGACTCTAATATACTGTCTTCTGTTAGCCAGTGACCGCAATTATTTCAGTTAAAGTTGGAGCTTTGAGTTAGCTTAAGTTAGCTTCTTTATTTGAGAAGTATCAAAAGTCAAAATATAAAATAAGCTAGGTGCTTCTACCTAGCATGGTGCTATGTATGTTTAGAATATACTTTTCCAAAATGACAAGGGAGAAATTTTCACGTTATGAGGGTAGGTACTGGAATAGAATGACAATAACTGCTGTAGAGACGTCATGTAATGGGAACCTAATGATGTCGTAGATTGCATACACCATTTAATTACCTACCTTAGTTCGAAACATGGTAAACTCTCATGTCCTCACATTACACGCATGTTAGGTGGCAAAAAGAAACAGAGCATCGTGTTTAGCTGGTCTAATGAAGTGTTGTCACAATGTTTTTCAAACAGGAAAAAAAGAGTTGGGATAGGATGATTGAATATGCCACAATTCATTACATGCCCGGCAGTGGTCATCAAGGTCTTCAGGCGGCCTTTGCGGGGAATCTGAATTGCCTAACAGAAAAGTGTCCATGGATATGTTGCCTTTGACCCAATGGGACACTGTTCTGTAAGGGCAATGTAGCTTCCCTCTAAACCTCTTGAAGACCTTGATGACACTGCCCTGATGTAGGGTCTCCAGCATATTTAATCTTCACCTAACTATGGTGTTCCTGTGTTTGAAAATATTATGACAACAATAAATTAGACACCCCAGCTATCACGAGATTCTCTCATCTTGCCAGTTTCACATGCACATGATATGGGGATGGAATACTTTAAATGTTCTGGGGGTAAGGTGCTATGTAACTAACCTGTGCTACCAACGACATCATTAGGTTCCATCGCCTAACATTTCTACAGCAGTGTTGCCACTATTAAAGTTACAAACATCATATTTTTCATAATTAACATATCTAATTCAATTTGTAGATTTATTAAGTTATGTAGGTAGGAAATAACACTATGAGGTATAGTTTAATTTTGTTGGGTTGTTTCTTGACTCACCTCATACTTCTTAACTCCCTTGCAGACTCGAGTTTCTTCACTTCATTTGTGACATTCTCAATGCACAAGTTGTGAACGTGATATAGCATTGAGAATGTCACAAATGCAGGAAGAAACTCGAGTCTGCAAGGGGAGTTAAGAAGTATGAGGTGAGTCAAGAAACAACTCAACAAAATTGTAGATTTATGTTCCGGTCACTTATTGATGAAGATGTTATTTTTTAACTAGTTAAATAATACACTAGATAATTTCTTCATTTGATGTGAATTGATCATGTTGAAATGTCTAGAGTAAGAAACTGATCATATAACATACACTAGCAAATATATTTATATTTGTTAGATAGTGAAGCAGGGGTTGATAATCTAGTAGTTAAGGTCGAGAACATATTTAGTGCTGCTAATTTTTGCAGGTGCGGTTACACTATATGCTGCCACACCTGCTGCATCGCTGACATCATATTAAAAGTGAAAAGAACACAAGCAGGGATTACACAAGTGGCTTCGAGGGACGGTAAAAGGTAGGAAGAAGAATAAGATTTTACACTGAACTGGTACTTTAACCTGAACATAGGCAGAATGTTATCAGTCCTCCCGATTGCAGCGAAATTAGATATTAAGTTTCTTTTTCAGGTTAAAGTCCTGTACCGTAGCCGAGTCGTTAAGGCAAGATGCCTTGGCACAGAGCTACGGTACTGGTATAAATCCCCATGGGTGAGGATATTTTCTCATGGAATTTCAGCCAGTATGGACCGGTGCCAACCCAGCATCATGAGGAATTTGGGTAGCTACAATAAGTAGTGACTCCAGGTTGAGATAACCTATTTCAACAGAACTAGATTTTAAGTTTCTTTTTCAGGTTAATGTCCCGTGCCGTAGCTGAGTGGTTGAGGCAAGATGCCTTGGCACAGAGCTACGGTACTTGCGCTGGTTCAAGTACCTATGGGTGAACAAATTTTCTCATGGAATTTTGACCAGTATGGACCGGTGCCCACCCAGCATCGTGAAGAATTTGGGTAGCTACAATAAGTAGCAAATCCAGTCAAACTAGATTTTAAGTTTCTTTTTCAGGTTAATACTGGTAAACATTTGTGTGGATAATTGTATCCACAATTGGAACAGTATAGGGAGAGCTTATTCTACAACAACGGCCATAACCTATGGTTCGATAGTGCCAGTGAGCTAGTTGTAAGTCTACAAGATTGAGGTCTGCCTGACCTGTAGGTTAGTTGTAAGTCTACAAGATTGAGGTCTGTCTGACCTGTAGGTTAGTTGTAAGTCTACAAGATTGAGGTCTGTCTGACCTGTAGGTTAGTTGTAAGTCTACAAGATTGAGGTCTGCCTGACCTGTAGGTTAGTTGTAAGTCTACAAGATTGAGGTCTGCCTGACCTGTAGGTTAGTTGTACGTCTACAAGATTGAGGTCTGCCTGACCTGTAGGTTAGTTGTAAGTCTACAAGATTGAGGTCTGTCTGACCTGTAGGTTAGTTGTAAGTCTACAAGATTGATGTCTAGCCTGACCTGTTAGGTTAGTTGTAAGTCTACACGATTGAGGTTGGTCTGTGCTTCCTGACCTTAGGTTAGTTGTAAGTCTACAAGATTGAGGTCTGTCTGACCTGTAGGTTAGTTTTAAGTCTACAAGATTTGAGGTCTGTCTGACCTGTAGGTTAGTTTGTCAGTCTACAACCAATATTGAGTGTCTGCCTGACATGTAGGTTAGTTGTAAGTAGACAAGATGTGAGGTTCTGTCTGACCTGTAGCTTAGTTGTAAGTCTACAAGATTGAGGTCTGTCTGACCCGTAGGTTATTTTGTACGTCTCCAATATTGAGGTCTTGCCTGACCTGTAGGTTAGTTGTAAGTCTACAATAGATGAGGGCTTCCTGACCTGTAGGTTAGTTTTAAGTCTACAAGATTGAGGTCGGCCTGACCTGTCGGTTATATGTAAGTCTACAATGACTTGGAGTTCTGCCTGACCTGTAGGATTGTTGTACGTCTACAGATTGAGGTCTGTCTGACCTGTAGATTAGTTTGTAAGATTACAAGATTGATGTCTGCCAGCCCTGTTAGGTTTAGTTGTAAGGCTACAAGATTGAGGTCTGTCGGACCTGTAGGTTTAGTTGTAAGTCTAACCAAGATTGAGGTCTGTCTGACACTGTAGGTTAGTTGTAAGTCTACAAGATTGAGGTCTGCCTGACCTGATAGTTTAGTTGTAAGTCTACAAGATCGAGGTCTGCCTGACCTGTAAGTTTATGCTGGAGAGTCTACAGGATCGAGGTCTGCCTTACCTGTAGGTTTAGGTTGGAAGTCTACAAGATTGAGTTCTGCCTTACCTGTAGTTTAGCTGGTAAGTCTACAAGATTGAAGTTCTAACCTGCCTGCTGTAGGTAGCTGTAAGTCTACAAGATTGAGGTCCTTCCTGACCTGTAGGTTTAGTTGTAAGTCTACAATATCGAGGTCTACCTTACCTGTAGGTTTAGATTTAAGTCTACAGGATTGAGGTCCTGCCTGACCTGTAGGTTAGTTGTAAGTCTACAAGATTGAGGTCTGCCTGACCTGTAGGTTAGTTGTAAGTCTACAAGATTGAGGTCTGCCTGACCTGTAGGATTGTTGTAAGTCTACAAGATTGAGGTCTGCCTGACCTGTAGGTTAGTTGTAAGTCTACAAGATTGAGGTCTGCCTGACCTGTAGGTTAGTTGTAAGTCTACAAGATTGAGGTCTGTCGGACCTGTAGGTTAGTTGTAAGTCTACAAGATTGAGGTCTGCCTGACCTGTAGGTTAGTTGTAAGTCTACAAGATCGAGGTCTGCCTGACCTGTAGGTTAGCTGGAAGTCTACAGGATCGAGGTCTGCCTGACCTGTAGGTTAGCTGTAAGTCTACAAGATTGAGGTCTGCCTGACCTGTAGGTTAGTTGTAAGTCTACAATATTGAGGTCTGCCTGACCTGTAGGTTAGTTGTAAGTCTACAGGATCGAGGTCTGCCTGACCTGTAGGTTAGTTGTAAGTCTACAAGATCGAGGTCTGCCTGACCTGTAGGTTAGCCGGAAGTCTACAGGATCGAGGTCTGCCTGACCTGTAGGTTAGCTGTAAGTCTACAAGATTGAGGTCTGCCTGACCTGTAGGTTAGTTGTAAGTCTACAAGATTGAGGTCTGCCTGACCTGTAGGTTAGTTGTAAGTCTACAAGATTGAGGTCTGCCTGACCTGTAGGTTAGTTGTAAGTCTACAAGATTGAGGTCTGCCTGACCTGTAGGTTAGTTGTAAGTCTACAAGATTGAGGTCTGCCTGACCTGTAGGATTGTTGTAAGTCTAACAAGATTGAGGTCTGTCTGACCTGTAGGTTAGTTGTAAGAGTACAAGATTGAGGTCTGCCAGACCTGTAGGTTAGTTGTAAGTCTACAAGATTGAGGTCTGTCGGACCTGTAGGTTAGTTGTAAGTCTACAAGATTGAGGTCTGCCTGACCTGTAGGTTAGTTGTAAGTCTACAAGATCGAGGTCTGCCTGACCTGTAGGTTAGCTGCAAGTCTACACAGATCGAGGTCTGCCTGACCTGTAGGTTAGCTGTAAGTCTACAAGATTGAGGTCTGCCTGACCTGTAGGTTAGTTGTAAGTCTACAATATTGAGGTCTGCCTGACCTGTAGGTTAGTTATAAGTCTACAGGATCGAGGTCTGCCTGACCTGTAGGTTAGTTGTAAGTCTACAAGATCGAGGTCTGCCTGACCTGTAGGTTAGCCGGAAGTCTACAGGATCGAGGTCTGCCTGACCTGTAGGTTAGCTGTAGTCTACAAGATTGAGGTCTGCCTGACCTGTAGGTTAGTTGTAAGTCTACAAGATTGAGGTCTGCCTGACCTGTAGGTTAGTTGTAAGTCTACAAGATTGAGGTCTGCCTGACCTGTAGGTTAGTTGTAAGTCTACAAGATTGAGGTCTGCCTGACCTGTAGGTTAGTTGTAAGTCTACAAGATTGAGGTCTGCCTGACCTGTAGGATTGTTGTAAGTCTACAAGATTGAGGTCTGTCTGACCTGTAGGTTAGTTGTAAGAGTGCAAGATTGAGGTCTGCCAGACCTGTAGGTTAGTTGTAAGTCTACAAGATTGAGGTCTGTCGGACCTGTAGGTTAGTTGTAAGTCTACAAGATTGAGGTCTGCCTGACCCGTAGGTTAGTTGTAAGTCTACAAGATCGAGGTCTGCCTGACCTGTAGGTTAGCTGGAAGTCTACAGGATCGAGGTCTGCCTGACCTGTAGGTTAGCTGTAAGTCTACAAGATTGAGGTCTGCCTGACCTGTAGGTTAGTTGTAAGTCTACAATATTGAGGTCTGCCTGACCTGTAGGTTAGTTGTAAGTCTACAGGATCGAGGTCTGCCTGACCTGTAGGTTAGTTGTAAGTCTACAAGATCGAGGTCTGCCTGACCTGTAGGTTAGCTGGAAGTCTACAGGATCGAGGTCTGCCTGACCTGTAGGTTAGTTGTAAGTCTACAAGATTGAGGTCTGCCTGACCTGTAGGTTAGTTGTAAGTCTACAATATTGAGGTCTGCCTGACCTGTAGGTTAGCTGTAAGTCTACAAGATTGAGGTCTGCCTGACCTGTAGGTTAGCTGTAAGTCTACAAGATTGAGGTCTGCCTGACCTGTAGGTTAGTTGTAAGTCTACAAGATTGAGGTCTGCCTGACCTGTAGGTTAGCTGTAAGTCTACAAGATTGAGGTCTGCCTGACCTGTAGGTTAGCTGTAAGTCTACAAGATTGAGGTCTGCCTGACCTGTAGGTTAGTTGTAAGTCTACAAGATTGAGGTCTGCCTGACCTGTAGGTTAGCTGTAAGTCTACAAGATTGAGGTCTGCCTGACCTGTAGGTTAATTGTAAGTCTACAAGATTGAGGTCTGCCTGACCTGTAGGTTAGTTGTAAGTCTACAAGATTGAGGTCTGCCTGACCTGTAGGTTAGTTGTAAGTCTACAATATTGAGGTCTGCCTGACCTGTATGTTAGTTGTAAGTCTACAAGATTGAGGTCTGCCAGACCTGTAGGTTAGTTTGTAAGTCTACAAGATTGAGGTCTGCCAGACCTGTAGGTTAGTTGTAAGTCTACAAGATTGAGGTCTACCTGACCTGTAGGTTAGCATACAAGATTATGAGGTCTTCCTGACCTGTCATAGATCTTCTGGACTTAGTAATTAAGTTTAGGTTTCCTCGCCAACATTCTGCCTTGTTCAGGTTACAATGATTTTAAAAGAAAACTGATGCTCTGATTGTTTTACATTTTTCATTGTATTCAGTTTTAATTTCGACATTTTTTATTTATTTTTGTTGAATCATTATTTTGCATTACTATGCAGATAGTAAACCAGGCCAGTGTGGCCACTTCAGATTTCACAAGTAGTTAGTCAAGTTCCCAGTAGATGCAGCTAGGGTCTGAGGTGGCCAAATAACACCAGTCCTAATATAAGCGCTGTTGTCACAGTCCTCATATCAGGATTGTTTGCTGAAGTAGACGTGCATTATATTCTCACAACAGTGTTTATTGTATATGTGTGTCTATGTGCGTGGACATACACACACATATACACTATTGTTTCGTGTCTAATCAATTTTTGTGTGTTTCAGGTTTAATCACTTTTTTGTTTGTTTCAGGCTAAATTTATATTTTTTCTGTGTTTATTGTGTAATCATTTCTTGTGTGTTTTTGAGGTTTAAATTTTATTGCTTGTGTTTCTTATCTAATCTTAATGTAGTGTTGTTTTTTTGAGGTTCATAACTATAATGCTTTTTAGTTCCGTAGACACTGTAGTTTCTCTATTAGGTGTAGCATTGTTCAGTAGTTAGATTATTTCAGTGTATATATATATGTCTAATAAATATTTCTATTGCAGGTTTAGAGAAACATTATAGGGGTTGGAATCAAAGCAGATTAAATTGCTGTTCCAACCCCTATCGACGCTGCAAATAGCAGCTGATAGATATATTTTGTGTGTTATATTGTTTTTACCCTTTGCCCTTACCCATCCCTAATGAGTTATTTTTTTTATAAATATGATGCCTGGATCCACATTCATTCGTCCAGTACCTCATTAGCACCTTCAGTGCAGTAGGGAGGGAAAAGCGAGGAAGGGTTGGAGAGGTGTCATACAAATTTTTTTTTTGTTTTAACGGAAGTATTCATGTCATCTGGATCCACGTTCTTTCGGCCAGTACCTCATTGGCACCTTCAGTGCAGTAGGGAGGGAAAAGCGAGGAAGAGTTGGACAGTTGTAATGGAATTTCATACTTCCGGGCATGAAATTATATTTCGGCATTTTTTAATTTCATGTCCCCCCTCCATACCCTGTGCCTCATCGTGGCGAGGGGGTGAAACGAACAATGTCACAAAGTCTTTAAAACAACTCTTATGTTTTACGTGGCCAGTATCTCATTTTAACTGCTGTGAAAATCCTCTAACTAAAAAGTGCAGATAAACAGTCATATAATTTCAAGTCATTACAGTTGGGGTTCGATTCCCGGTTCAGGCAAAATTTTTTCTCTTTACAATTGATTTACAATAATTTAATTGTGTTCATTAATTTACTTATTTCTATCATAGTAATAGCTTTAGCTTCTCAATATTAATTTAATAAATAATGCTATAGCTGTGTGGAGTCCCTTCATGTCTTCTTCAGGTAGAAGCCATTCATTGTGTATTTGTGAATGATGATTCATTGCAATTGAATGTGGGACCAGTAGAGTAAGGTAAAGGAAGGATTTCTGCTTGGATGGGAATGAAGCCTGAATTAGCTCAGTGGACAGAGCATTAACACGGAAAGCATTACAATCTGCGTTCCTACCTCCCCACATGGGATTAAGATTCCCTCTTGTGGGATTCAATTAGCATAAATTTGTTATGTGTTATGTTTATTTCCCTGTGAATATCAATGAGTGACAAATAGTTGCAACGTCACCTCAAAGAGAGATCTAGTAAGCAACTAAATAATTAAAATTAAAAAATAAAATTATTTTCACCTCACCTCATATCTTGTCTTCTATTTAGATCGATTTCAAAATCTAGACTGCTTCATCATCAGTAATTTTATGATCATTACTCCATCTGTTGGTGGATTGATGAACCTCTGAATCAAATTAACTTCCCTGGGAATTTCAAACTTCAATTAGTTTTCTTTCAAGAAGCTGTTGTGAAGTTCCATCTACAAACAACACGACATTCTTGCCAAACATCTGTCTCGCTTTGGAATACTTCAAGCGCCCACCTTCAAGTTTTGTAATCTGTATGAAGATATGGACAGGGAACACTTAATGCGCTGCCTGGCTCTTCGCAGTACTTCTGAGACCGGAAAAATTGCGAAGCCAGATCCATGATAATGAATCAGATGAACAAATAACATTTCTGTTAATTAATAGTGAGTGGAGAACATATTTTTAATGACTCACCTCATATATTTTCAAATATCTTTGATACCGGCGGTTTCAAAGATATTTGAAAATATATGATGTGAGTCGTTAAAAATATGTTCTCCACTCACTATTAATGATGTAACCTCATAATGTTTACTTCCCAATATTAATTTAAATATATTTCTGTTAATGTTTAAATACCATTAGATAGATAAATAAATAAATAAGTTTTCTTTCTCTTTTTAAATGCAGATTTTTTTTTTCCCCCAAAACCTTGAAGAAGAAAATAAAATTTAATTTTGAAATTCTCGGGGAAGCTGATTTGATTCGAAGATTCAACGGTCCACCAACAGATGGAATAAGCAGCAGTGCTCCTGTACAACAGAACATCGGTCATAAAATGACTTATGATGAAACAGCCTAGGTTTTGAAACTGATCAAATTATAAGACAGGATATGAGGTGAGGTGAAAAGAATTTTATTTTAAATTAAACCTCATAGTGATGTTTTCTACAATAAAATAATACTCTGATGGGAAGGCAGATACCTCTGTAGGCCTTAGGAGACCATATGGTAGTAGGTCAATACTCCCACTTTTCTAGAGAATTGGTACTTGATATCAACTGGGTTGTCAGCCCTGCATGGCAGCTACCTTTACACCCTGATACTTATTTCAATTGTCCCGTGCCATAGCTGAGTCATTAAGGCAAGAAGCCTTGGCACAGAGCTACATGACTTGCGCTGGTTCAAGTCTCCATGGGGGAAGAAATTTTCTTATGGAATTTCGGCCAGTATGGGACCGGTGCCCACCCAGCATCGTGAGGCATTTGGGTAGCTACAATAAGTAGCGACTCCAGATTGAGAAGACCAGCTATAACGGCTGGGGGGGCCCGACATGTTGACCACATGTCACCCCTACACTGGCTAGATGATCGTCTACATCTGTGATTAACACGTGGATGTGAGACCAGCAGCCGAATGGTAGGCCAAGGGCCTTCTAGGCCTGTTGCTCTTGGAGGAGGAGACATTTCAGTTAGAGGCTCAGTCGACCCCTACGGCAATGGTGCTGCCAGAAGTTTTGGGTCAAGTTAAAAATCCTGATCCCACTGGTACTCGAACCCTCAAGCTTCAAGATTGAGGGTTATTGCCTTAGCCATCTACAGTAAATAATGTTCCTGTTAGCTTCGAGGTCCTGTGCTGTAGCATAGTGGTTAAGGCAAGATGCCTTGGTGCAGAGTTTATGGGACTTGCGCTGATTCAAGGCTCCATGGGGAGAGAAATTTTCTCATGAAATTTTAGCCAATATGGGACCAGTGCCCACCCAACATCATGAGGAATTTGGGTAGCTACAATAAATAGCAGCTCCAAGTTGAGAAAACCACTATAACATGTTGACCACATGTGACCCATACACTGGCTGGATGATCGTCTACCTCTGTGATTAACACAAGTGGATGTGAGGCAGCAACCAGCTGGTAGGCTAAGGGCCTTCTAGTCCTGTAGAACAGTGGAGTTTGTTTTTTGTGAGGCTCATGGTTTTGAGTTATTGTATGTCTCTTTTTGAAAAAAGTCTGAATTCAAAATAAAATAATCAATTGAGTTGGTGTTTACTTGATGAAAATCCATATTTATTAATTAAATAAAAATAAAACATAGTTTTATTTGATTTTCATATTTATTAAGATATAATTCAGTGACAGCTGTTTCGGTACACTGTACCTTCTTCAGACATGTTAACAAATTATGAATTGTGTTCCAACTGATCTAAGCAACAATACAACAATATTTATTTAAATTTAACAAAGGGGATTCATTCAAATCAAGTTGAGAATTTAACTGTTTGTTATTACTTTTCAATTTAATTATTTCTACAGCCTCCAAAAGATCTAACTTCTTACCCTTATCACAAACATGTAAAATTTCAAAATTTGGATCGAAACAATGATTAAATTGGAATAGGTGGTTAGCATATTTTGAATATTCTAAATTTCTGTTATGTGCTCTCATGTGTTCCTTTATCCGAGAGATAAAAGGTCTACCAGTTTGTCCTATATAGAAATTGTCACATGTGCCACACTTCAATTTATATACACCTGATAATTTTAACATGTGACAATGTCTATATAGGACAAACTGGTAGACCTTTTATCTCTCGGATAAAGGAACACATGAGAGCACATAACAGAAATTTAGAATATTCTAAATATGCTAACTATCTATTCCAATTTAATCACTGTTTCGATCCAAATTTTGAAATTTTACATGTTTGTGATAAGGGTAAAAAGTTAGATCTTTTGGAGGCTGTAGAAATAAATAAATTGAAAAGTAGTAACAAACTGTTAAATTCTCAACTTGATTTGAATGAATCCCCTTTGTTAAATTAAAAAATTTAAATAAATATTGTTGTATTGTTGCTTAGATCAGCTGGAACACAATTCATAATTTGTTAACATGTCTGAAGAAGGTACAGTGTACCGAAACAGCTGTCACTGAATTATATAATAAATATGAAAATCAAATAAAACTATGTTTTATTTTTATTTAATTAACAAAATAAAATAGTTTTCAATTTTCAAAGGAAACTCTTCAATTTTTAAAATAATATTATTGAGATATTTTAATTAAAATTATAGTGGGAGGAAACGCTATGAGCTATTTTATATTAATAAATAAGTTGGAGAAAATGTTTTAACATCTCACCTCACAAAGTTGCATGTCTTCACGATACCAGTTTCAAAAGTAATACTATACTTTTGAAACCAGTATTGTGAAGACACGCAACTTTATGAGGTGAGATGTTAAAACATTTTCTTCAACTCATTTATTATTGAGATAATTACAAAAATCATACATTAGAATATCTCTATGGAGAATATAAATGGAGAAAAATACACCATATATCTCCTGCTGGTCTAGAATTAAAAATTTATAAACCTCAACATAAATTTAATGTTTTATTTTGAAAAATTGTCACTATTCCCATGCATTAATTAGTTTAGTGTCCATAACTTTTAGAAAATGCAGTAAAACATTTCAACCCTTTAGCTTTAAAATTGTAGATGCTATTTTGTTTTGAATTTGCAGAAATGCAGTGAAAATAAAAATGTGGGAAAACCAGTCTAAACATTTCCATGCAGTTAAAATAGAGACACTTGCTCATATCTTTCTAATATGACATAATTAAGTAGATTTAGATGTGTTCTAGAGCATTGAAATTCTGGAAAAATATGTCTTAATTTTGACAAAAATGGCCAAATTTGATTATTTAATTAAAATTCATTTAATAAATATTTTTAGTTGATAGTATGTTGAATAAAATTGTTTTTGTATTTATTAAAGCTTCGTATTCCTTGCGTAAAATAACGCTGAAATGGCCTGAATATTCAGCCGGCCTAAAATGAGCTATGCAAGTTGTGACATTGTTTGGCTAAAGCAGGGTTGAAATTAACAAGATTTAATAATTATTTTGTGTACCATTGAAGTAACTGTTCGAAGTTATAGTAATTATGAAGAAACATTGTATGAACGATTAAATAATAAATTAATGATAAAAGAGATCCGGGGTTCGAATCCTGGTCTGAGCATTAATTTTTCTTTCTAAAATTAAACTAAGTCCAATTCTGGAAAATGTTAATTTAAAAATATAACATCAAGATAACTGAACTACTTAATCATTCTTGTTCATTTGAACATGTTTCTATGTACCATGTATACCATCATCAGCTTTTCCAGACTCCAGATTCATCTAATTTATTAAGAAGAATCTCATAATGTTATTTCCTATTGTAATTTATTAATTTCCTTTACAAAGTAATAATGTTTAATAGCTAGTTTTCATTTCAATGATTTTGGTTTATAAAAAAATATATATAATTTTGTTGTAATATTTTATTTGTCTTTGGACAGCTATCAGCATTACAAACAATAAATAACAGCAGAACAAATACATGATCAAGAATACAGATAGTTTATAAATTAAAATAACCTAAAAATTCATTTAACATGACTATTTAACTCATGCCCCAAATGGGAGTCAATGACCAATCACGTTTCAATGATTTCTGTTTTTACAACCAATCAGAGTCGTGTTTCACGAAATATTTATCAGTGTTAAATTTACCATATTAAAGAATGCTCCTTCTTTTTAATATTCTGAACAGGTCTGACCATTATTTTACAGTGACTGGGCCTGCAAGAAATACGGCTACCAGATTGTATATATAGTGCATAATGTCAACACATAGCGCTTGCAGGTGTTAATATAAAAACATTTGTAGCAATTTATTATACCACCAAAAAAAGAAACCACTGTTTGCACTTTCTTAAATGTATTTTTTTCCCAGGTAATAATCCAGAAAAATATAATTGTCATATTTACATCATACGACATCAGAAATGAACTAATATACAATTTGATGTTTCATTTTTTCTCCACTAGAGAGCATTCTTACAATATTGCGTTCCTTTGGCAATAAATAGTATGATCTGGTTGCAGTGATAAATAAAAGAAGCAGATGAAGCATACCTATCGTTTCTCATTTGTTTTCAAACATCGCCGTTTACATTAAATATATAAATATTTTAAAATAACTATAGTTAAATAATGATTTGTGAGTAAACAGCTTAATTTTATTCATTAAATAGTCCTAACAAATGCCACTCTTGATTTCCAAATTCTCTAGATAAATTCACTCCTCACTTCGTGAGTCGTGAATTTGTCGATAATTTGGAAATCACTCGTGGCATTACTTATGATAATCCTTTATGTATGTGGTTACACATTCCCTCATCTCTGGTTCCCGAGTTTGCATCTCGGTCGTTCCATGTAGGGTTCGTGGTGATGAAATGGAGTCAGGGGAGATTTATCCCCATTTTCCCCGTCAAAAACTTAATTCCACTATTACATCATACTCATGTATCTATTTTATTTTATTTGATCTGCCTCTATGATGGTATGCCATGCCTGGTCAGCCAACATCCTTGTAAGGGAATCCATTTTAAGCGGAAACCTTTTTACAGTGTTGCAGTGGCTCTCACTTTGCCTGCTATTGTGCTTGCACCAGTGGGGAGTGTGTTTTGTTACTATCGGCAAATGAAGACAGTTAGAAGCTACAAAATACAAGTAACTCAACTAATTTAGATTATTATAAAAAATAGGCCTACAAATAGAGGCTTATTACTCACCATTCTTGTGGTGAAATCTGCCTGTTTAAGTTCCTGCATAAACCTTTGTTTATAAGGTCGAAATTTCAGCAGTCTGGTCGCTTCGTGGACTGCCCCTTGGATATGTTAGTTTAACTTTTAGGTTGGTCTTTCACAGGTTATTTATATTGTGTTAGGTTCATTAAATAGCATGTATATGTTGGCTGCATCGCGATATTCCATAGAGTAAACTGCTTCGTGTTTGTTGGTGCATGCATGTGGTGTCTACCTTGGACTTAGAAACATTTTTCACTGCATTTAATGGAAACTTCAGTCACATTGTTCTTCACCTATATTCAAGGCATGAACTATGACTGCTTCAAGGATGTTTTCCCAATTTTAACTACTCCATGAACAAATTTATTAGTTCACATTTATGAGCTAAATGGAATACTTTTCCAATAATCAATAATTGAAGTTATATGACCGCCATGCACCTCTCAAAACAAAGACAATTAGACAACCTCCTGCACCCTGGATGACACCCAAAATAAGAAACCCAATTACTGATAGAGACTTAGCCCACTGTACTTACTTATGCAACAAATTTGACCTTAATCTAAATGTATACAAATGACTACAGAACAAAACCAATCAATTAATAAGAAATGCTAAACTAAGACATACATATAGACTAATTGAACCCGATATTACATCCTCAGAAATGTGGAAAAATCTGGAGACAATGGGCCTTGGAAAAGAATTTCAACAGACAAATGACAGCAGGACTAGTGTCTCTATTGAACATCTGAACGAATATTTTACAAACATTAAGACAGGTAACACTATTACGATAGACTGCTCTGAGAATAGATCGATTGAACTTGATCCCACACGAGATAAGTTTTTCTTTTCTTACATAAATACTGATGGCGTAAAGAAAGCATTGCATGAAATTAAATCTAAAGCCATAGGTGAAGACCATATCAATATGACTCTTATTAACAAAATCTTGGACATTAACTTACCAACTTTAACTCACATATTTAATGCCTCTATCATGACTGCAACATACCCTAACATATGGAAGAAAGCACATGTACGTCCCATCACCAAAATAAACTCAGCCTCTTCCCCTCAACATTATAGACCTATCAGCATCCTACCTACCTTATCAAAAGCACTTGAACGGATTATAAATAAACAACTAACCAACTATTTAAATTAACACAAACGTCTTGACATTTATCAATCGGTATTTTGGGCTGGTTACAGCACGGCATCCGCATTACTTAACATTACTGAGGACATAATTATGTGAGGCTATGGATCAGAGTAAATTGACAATCCTAACTCTAATCAACTTTTTCAGAGTTTTTGACACAGTTAATACAAACATTTTACTATCAAAATTTAAGTTACTAAATTTTTCTGAAAATTAGATTCAGTGGTTCCACTCCTACCTTACTGGCTGCCAACAATAAGTTATTGTAAGTGATCTTTTTTTTCATGGAGGTCAGTGGAGTGCAGAGTACCACAAGGATCAGTATTAGCTCCAATTTTATTTTCTATATACATCAATGACATAAGTGACTGCATTAAACATTACAAATATCATATCTACGCTGATGACTTACACCTTTACATACATACTAGACCAGAAATGATTAACGACATAATTGAACAACTTAATGAAGACCTTGACTCCATAGCAACGTGGACAAAACAAACAGACCTTATTATAAATCCCGAGAAGTCACTAGCAATTGTAACTGGCCATCAAAGTCTATTAAACAAAATTGATTGTTCATTGATAATTTCTGTAAATATGAATCAAACTGAAATTCCATTTACCCTCCGTGAAAAATCTTGGTGTGTATTTCGACCAAAATCTTAGTTGGCATCTTCATTAAGAGAAACTTGTAAAAAATATATTCAATCTTCCATTCCCTAAAACATTGTCTCAACTTTGATTATGCCGCATTTTGAATATTGTAACTTACTCTTAACTGACATGAGTATCACATTCGGACAAAGGCTGCAACGAGTTCATAATGCTTGTGCACATTATGTATGTAACCTACGTAAATCAGACCACATAACTCCAGTATTTGAAATGTTGTCTTGGCTCCGATTGGAAGACAGGCGAAAGATACATTGCCTCAGCTTCTTATACAACATTTTGTCCACCTCATCACTCCTTTATATTTCTACTCGCTTTCATTCGCTATCCTCTCAACATAACTTGAATACACAATTAAGAGAAAATTTAACTCTAGCTGTTCCTCTACATCAAACATCTCACTATTCTTCATCCTTCCTTGTTTCAGCCACTCAACTCTGGAATTCCCTCCCCTCGTATATCAAGGACTGCACAACTCAAAAACAGTTTAAAAAGCAACTCACTTTATATTTCCTTTGAAATATAATGTATAACAGTGTTCCATGTATACTTTTATTGTTACTTTATATTCTAAACTTTGTTTACCAAGCCATTTACTTAATCTAGACCAATTTTGTTACTATTATTATTACTATTTTTTTTTCTTTCCCTTGTCAACTTTATATTGTGTAGTCTATAATTATAATTCTTATTGTATACATAATTTAACCCTGGTGAAGTGGAAGAGAAGACCTTACAGTCTTAACTCCATCAGGTAAAATAAATAAAAAAACATGAAGTTAACTAATCCATTGGCACTATCAAACCAAGATCTTCATGACCGTACAGACATACATCTATATTCTGAGTTAATTGTTCAATCACTTTCCTCAAATCATGGTTTAATATTATATCTCCAGGATCTCATTCTTGGGCTACCTATTTTATGCTTACCCTCACTTTTCCTACAAGAAATTTCCTTGTCCCTCTTACTTTTCCCCCATCAATGTTACATGTTCTGTCCATTGCAATTTTATGAAATTGTTAACATTATTACATGAATAAACATATATTTGCATAGAAGAGGTGCATTTCTCTTCTCTGCTTTTTTAACGGTTAAACTGAAGAAATTTTCTAAATGCAATAAAAGTGGTTAATTTAATCTGTAATTTAAATGCTGGATATTTTTATGATGAAATAGAATATGCCAGAGTTTTTATGTTAAGGTTAGAGGTTACTTAGTGCAAAAGCGTCAAAAGAATGCAACATGTAGCATAGTAACCATATTCTACAGTTCAGCTGTTACTTAACTTCGTTATGTCGTTTATAATACATATTACAATATTTAAAAATAATTCATCCCAACTATTCTTCGACATAATATATGTAAAATTACCAGCGTACCATAGGTCTATTTAATAAGCGTATGTTTATATAAGTATGTGAATTATGAAATATATTATTTTAAAATGCTTGTAAGTAACCAATAATATGACGTGAGCTGTAAAATCTGATTGATTAATATTATTCCAGGCATTATTTAAAATGTGGAATTACAAACGCCGAAAGTGACCTTGATTATCAAGGAAAGGTTCAAATAAAAATAGAGATATCATTTAATAATCATTTATTTATTTTAGACATATGAACAAAATAATAATAATAATAATAAACAATAAGAGAATTTAAGTAATTATGAAGAATTAATGCATTGAGATTTTTTGATTTCTTTCCCTACATATTTACCAACAAAATTTGGTCCCTTACAAAAAAGGTAATTAAAAATTACAGGTATCTTACTGTTCTTAACATATGATCATCTCAATCAAACAATGCATTAAATCACAATAAACCATTCATTTCACTGTATTGGTGGTGAATTCAGTTATCAATGACCCCTTTCCAGATGGAGCTTAAGAGCAGCATTACTGGACATTTGCAGATCTGAATAGAAAGAAAAAAAAAAGTTATACAAAGTACGTACTGTAATGGACACTACATAGTTTTTTAATCTTTATAAACGTACTACAGTTATATGAACATGAAAAAATACAGAAATCCTACGTATTATTTCAACAGAACAACCATAAAATAAGCTATAAAAGAACTGGTAGAAAATAAACATTCTCCTATCTAAAAATATCAGTTCTTTTGCTGAAATTAAAAAATTATAAAACAAGTACCGTAGTTATAATTAAATATTCCTTCATTGTTTTTTTAAGTTTTGGAAAAAGTCGGTTTTATGTCTCTCAGGAATTCTTCTAAGTTCCACAGAATCGCAGCGCGCATGCGCGAGTTGCTGTAATGGTTAATATAGACTCCGGTAGTTGGCGTCACCAACTTTGGGAATAAATTTCCAGATGCAAAAAAAAAAAATGGACGTTAACTAACTTGCCATTTTCTTACTAAACAAAACAATTTACATGCATATTATTTCTTCCCAAATGCTTAAAAATGGACGTAAACCAACTTCCCATTTCCTAACGTAACAAAGCAATTTACATGTGTACTATTTAATGAACTATAAACTAATTTTACGTACACTAACACTAAATATAGTTTTAAATTATTTTCAAATGGTGGCAACGTTGGAACAACATGGGAAAGTAGCAAGGAAGTGATGTATCCACGATCATGTTTTACGTAAATATATAAATATAAAATATTGTGAAGAAAGCTTGAAGATCATTGCAAAATGTTTAAAACAGTACAAAACGTGTTTACAAGTGTTTAGTGCATCAGTGGCATAAGAATGTAAGTGTAGAAATGTGGGAGACATAAAACCGACCACATCCTAAGTTTTAATTAATGTAATATGTTTTCAGTCTCAAGTACACATTCTGGGGTTCAAATTACAATATATATATAAATTCAATATATGGTTATCCTTCGATAGCAGACAGTTATCTAGTATGGCTTGCTATGTCTTACGTAACTTTACTTGCTCTATTAACATCGTCTTTCAGAGGTTGACCAAGATATAGACAAGGTCTGAAGAACAAGTTAAGGAGAATGTCTAGAAAAGGGTAATTCAATGGATGGAAATTATGGAAGAGTAGACATGGAATAACCAAGATAGATAGAGAATCTTATCCAAAACTTGATCCCAGAACAATGACAGGTGGCTAGATGAAGAATAATAATTCAATATAATTACGTCAAAGATATGGCATCAATGTACATATCACTAAGAAAAATAAGTTACTTAAAATCGTATTATTTCTAACATTATACAAAAGCATGTTTGCCCCCTAAAATTTCTGTATGCACTATATAGGCTAACAATCATACACAGGAAGATGTTCCACTAGATCACGTATGTAATGGAACAGTCGCATAAGAATCTTGTATTATGCGCAGGAAAAATATTAAGAATTTTAAAAAGCATTAGAATTTTTTATAAAAGTAGGAAATGTAAATAAAAACAAAACCTTAACCTAATAATTCCGTAAAAGTAATTTAAGGAATTTTAAAAATTCCGTGACCTAATGGAAACATGAGCCAATTCATATATTTTAATATTTATTTTAATGTATTTACGTACAAATAATACTTACTAGGAAATATTCTTTTAACAGAAAATTAATTCCTTCTAATTAAACAATCAAAAATTGATGCACGATGCTCCAACATTTTAAAATATGCAGCCAACATATTAGAATAAAATATACAGTTTATTATGATATAAATAAAATAAACTAGGTATAAAAATTATTCAAAGCTAATATTACATGGAATAGTTTAAACAAACGTTTTATCAAGATAATGTTTCTACTTAAATTAAGAGTAGGTCAGCTCATTTCAAATAATAAAAACAAATATTTAATTCAGGGAGTCTGTTGGCTGCCCTGTCACTGTAGACGAATTTGCTTTTCGACATAGCGACTGAAGCGCCTCCAAGCGCTAGCAGAAAAAACTAGGCCTGGCATCACCTCTATGTGACATCACTCTCTTCCATTTGCGTTGGCCTGGGGTGCTCTGGCGCATGTGCACTTTTCTATAGGACTTTCAAAATATTTCACGTTAGTTTATGTGCAGTTTTTACAATTTTGGAAAATATTACCACAATTTGATAGAAGGTGGGTCGAAAAATTGGAAAAGTGTACTATTTGTCTCACATGAATTCTTCAAAGTTCTACAGAATCGCTGTGAGCATGTGCGAGTTGCGGGAATTGCTGTAATGGTTAATGTAGCTTCCGGTAGATGGCTCTGAAGTCGGAGTCACCAACTTTCGGAATAAATTCCCAAATGCTAAAAAAAAAAAAAAAAAAAAAGATATGTAAACTAGCTTCCCATTTCCTAACCTAACAAAACAAATTGCATGCATATTATATAATAAACTATACATTAATTTTAAGTACACTAACTTGTCCCATCGGAATGTAAGAAAATTAACTTAATTTCTTGAAATATGGTTCGGAATTATTTGCGAATGTTTGTAGCACCGATTTGGACACATCTTGCGGATGTTACATTAAGCAAAGGCTCGTTTGTAGAATTCCATTCACAATATTTGCGTAATTATATAAATATTTTAAAAATCGTAAGAAATGTATATAAAATGGTTCCAAAATGTTTACAGTAGTACGAAACGTGTTTAAAAGTATGTAGTGCAAGAGTTAGCGTAAGGATGTTGTATGCAAAATCGTGTGAGATAAATAGGTAAGGTCAGCCGAAAAATCCTACATGTATAAAAGTAAAGTGACAATTCTTACGGGCCTTAGAAGCTCTTGGAGTATTAGGAAGTTTAAACAATCGGCACTAGATGTCAGCCATGCGTTACCATTCAGAACTGATACTCATTTCAGTCATAGACTGAGTCGACAGCAGGGCCATGATGCCGCCAAATGAATATTAGCTTCAGCAGTTGGATTTTATGAATTACTGATAATTTAAAATATAATTACTAGAAAATTCCATGTCCCTCTTCCATTCCTATTCGTACCATATGCCCAGCCTACCGCAGTCTAAGAGACTTAACTGCACTTTTTACATTGGTTTCCAATAATTATCACGTGGTTTATGGTTTTCGAGTATTCTCTATTCACCGTTCATCTCTCTTTGGCAAAAAAAAAACATAAGAACTTTATTCTCAAATACTCGTAATCTTATCTCCTCCCTTAGAAGAATAACAGACCATGTTTGGCATGTATATAACTCGAAGAATAACAGTTTTAGAGAGGGAGAGAGAGAGATAGAGAGTGAGTGAGTGAGTGAGTGAGTAAGAGAGTGAGAGAGAGTACGAGAGAGAGTGAGAAAGAGAGAGTGGGAGAGAGAGTGAGAGAGAAATAGTGAGAGTGAGAGAGAGTGTAGAGAGTGAGTGAGAGGGAGAGTGACAGAGAGGGAGATATAGCGAGAGAGAGTGAGTGTGAGAGAGAGAGAGTGAGCGAGTGAGAGTAAGAGATGGAGAGATACATAGATAGAGAGAGATGTAGAGGGATAGAGAGAGATAGCGGAGATAGATATAGCTTAGCACTTCCTCTTCCTCTCTCGCTTCTACCTCCCTCCCATACAGCGCGCTCTGGGGCCCGCTCCCTCTCGCGCGCACTTCGCCCAGCGCGTTTCGCGCGCTCGCGCTCTCTCTCGATCGCTCTCTGCCGCTTCTCTCTCGCTCTTCTCTCTCTATCTCTCCTCTCCTCTCTCGCGCGCGCGCGGCGCGCGCGTCGCCCGCGTCGCGCGCCGCGCGCGAGTCTCTCTCGCGCGCGCTCCTCGCGCCGGCTCTTCTCTCTCCTCCTCTCTCTCCTCTCGCGCGACGCGCGGCGCGCGAGCGCGTAGCTCGCATCGTCTAGCTGCGAGCGCCCGCGCGCGCCGGGGCCTGGGGGCGCGGCTTGCGCGGCGGCGTCGGGGCGGGCGCGGCGGGGTGGGCGGGCGGGTGCGCGTGCTGCCTCGGCATCGCGGCGTCGCGCGCGGGGCATGCGCGCGTGTGGCGCGCGTCTCGCGCGCCGCGTGTGCGTCCTCCGTCTCCGCTCAGCTCGCTCGCTCGTTCTCGCGTCGCGCGCTCGCTGCGCTCGCTCGCTCGCGCGCTCGCCTGGTCTCCCGGCGGGCCCTCTCTCTCTCGCTCGCTCGCTCGCTCTCTCCGCTCCGCGCTAGCTCATGCTGATGGCTAGCGCGCTCGCCCATCTCGCGCGCGCCCGCTCGCTCGGCTCGCTCGCTGCTTGCAGCTCCTGCTCTTCTTCTCCTCTCCTCTCTACTCTCGCTCGCGCGCGCGCGCGCGCGCCTCTTCGCGCGCGCGCTCGCGCGCGCTGGCGCGGCGCGCGCGCGTCGCGCAGCTGGCGCTCGCGCGCGCTGGCCGCGCTCGCGTCCGCTGTTGCTCTGGCTCGGCGCGCTCTGCGCGCGCTCTTGCGTGCGTCTCGCGCTGTCTCGCGCGCACGCGCCTCGCGCGCGGTGGCGCGCGCTCCTCGCGTCTCCGCGCGCGCCCGCTCCGCTCGTTCGCGCTCCTCCCTCCTCTCAGCTCTCTCAGCAGCGCGCGCGGCGTTGCTTGCTCCCTCGCCTGCCTGGGCTCCCTCTGCGCTGAGCCCAGCCTCGACGCTCTCCCTCGCTGCTCGCTCTTGGCGCGCTCGCCTCGCTCGGCTCGTCCGCTCTCTCGCTCGCCGCTGGCTCGCTCGCGCTGGCTCGCGCCGCTCGGACTCGCCTCCGCGCGGCTTGCTCGTGCTCCTCTCCGCTCGCGCGCTCTCCCTCGCGCCCGCTCGCGCGTCTCGTCTCGCCGTGGCGCTCGTCGCGGCTCGCCGCGCGCGTGCGCGCTCGCGCGCGTGCGCCGCTCGCGCTCGCGTGCGCGCTCCGCGCTCGCTCGCCATCGCGCGCGTACTCGGTCCGCGGTCTTTCGGCTCCTCGCGCGCTCCCGCGGCGCTCGCGCCCGTTCGCCCCGCGCTCCGCGCGCTCTCGGTCGCTGGGCTCTAGCGCTCGCCGCGATCTCTCGCTCGGTCTCTCGCGTCGCGGTCCTCTCTCCTCATGCTTCTCATCTCTCTCTCTCTCTCTCATCTGCCGCGCGGCGCGCAGCAGCGCGCGCTCCTCGCTCGCGCGGGGCGCTATCCGTCTCTCTATCTCCGCGCGCGCGCTGCGCCGCCGGGGCGGGGCCCCGCGGCGGCGGGAGTGGCAGCGCGGGGCCTGGGCGCGCGGGGCGGGCGCAGTGGGCGCGCGCTCGCGCCCTGGCGCGGGTCCGGGCGCGCCTGCCCCTTGCGCCGGGGCGCGCGGGCGCGCGGGGCAGGGGGCGTCGTTCGCGGCGGGGCGCGAGCTCGCCGCGGGACCCGGGGCGGGCGCGCCGTGCGCGCTCGATCCCTCGCTCGCACTATCGCGCGGGCTCTCTCTCTCTCTCTCTCTCCTCTCCCTCTCCCCCTCTCTCCCTCGCGCGCGCGCGCTCGCTCGCGAGGACGCTCGCCGCGCGCCGTGGTCGGTGTGCGGGGTCGCGGAGTCGCGGGGCCGGGGCGGGGAGGCGGTGCTCGGCCCGAGAGCGAGGGCGCAGCCCTCGGGGCTGGGGCGGGCCGGTGGCGGGCGCGCGCCCGGGCGGCGCGGCCGCGCGCCCGCGGGCGCGCCCACGCGCGCGCGCGCGGTGGCGGGCGCGCGCTCGCGGGCGCGTTGGGTCCCTTGCGCGAGGGCGCGCGCGCGCGCCGCGTGCGCGCTGCGCGCTCGCTGGGGCGCGCGCTGGCTCCTCTCTACTCTATCTATCTCCTATATATATATACATACAAGGGTAGATCGTGGCTGCTTTAGACCGATACCAAAAGAAAGAACCCACCCGCTTGTCAATTTTTTCTCTCCCCCTTTCCCCTATTAACATCACACTCTTGCGAGTTAGAGAGGCGAGTACTGTTGTCTCATTCTACAAATTTCTCGTAAAGTTAAACCAGAGAGTCTATAATACATAATAGCGCTATTCTATGCTACCTGTGAGTATTTGATTGGAGAACAAGTGACTTTTAGCGTCATTTTGCCTATGTGATAAATGTTTGTGTGTGAAGACAATATAAAAGAAAGTAAAAAGTCTAACTTCTCATTATACTAATCAACTGTTTGTGTGTGAAACCAAAACAAAAGACAGTCAGAAGTCTAACTTGTCATTATACTATTCAACTGTTTGTGTGTGAAACCAAAACAAAAGACAGTCAGAAGTCTAACTTGTCATTATACTATTCAACTTTTTGTGTGTGAAACCAAAACAAAATACAGGCAGAAGTCTAATTTCTCATTATCCTATTCAACTGTTTGTATATGAAACCAAAACAGAATATAGTCGTAAGTCTAACTTCTCATTATACTATGTTGCAATCTTAACTTTTAGTACATAAAAATCCTAGCTCTAGTGATAACACACGTTCCGCTAGGGTCAATTTGCCAACATTTTTACTCACATATAAGGGGATTCTATTCCAGCAGTCCACCTACATTAGTGGGCAAGTTAGTGTGAGAAAATGGGTGAATTAGTATACACCAGGTCCCACGCTGGTGAATGGTTAAAGCAAGAGGCTTTGGTGCACAGCTACGGGACTTGCGCTGGTTCGGGTCTCCATGGGTGAAGAAACTTTCTCATGGAATTTCGGCCAGTATGGGACTGGTACCCGCCTTGCATCGTGAGAAATTTGGCTAGCTACAATAAGTAGCGCCTCAGGTTGAGAAAACCAGATATAACGGCTGGGGACTCGACATGCAGACCACATGTCACCCCTACACTGGCTGGATGATTGTCTAACTCTGTGTTTAACACATGTGGATATGAGGCCAGCAGCTGGCTGGTTGGTCAAGCGCTATCGCGACATGGAGTTTAGTTTTTTAGTGTATACCAAAATAGTTTAGCTTTAACTTGTTTGTTAGCAGGTTATTGTGATAGGCTTAAGTTGGCTACATTGTCTGAGTAATGACTAATACATTTTTATAGGCCTATTGCAAATATGGTGATTTTAGGTTGCTTTGATCTCAACTTTTCATTTCATTTTAAGACATTTCTCACATTAAAAAAATCAATATATATATATATATATATATATATATATATATATAGGCCTATGTCTTTATATGTACGTGTGTTTGTCACTGATTTAGATGCCCGATTGGACCCTCTAAAACCATTAGGTGTAGGATTTCACCTGAAGTGAAATTTAAAAAATCGCTCTAGCGTTCACATTTGTTGATGTTTCACAATGAAACTCAGTATATCCTATTAAAATAAACCGAGGTAGGTATAATCAAAAAATGAGGAAAATCCGACAATTAGAAGTGGAGGTTTACTTGAAATTCGAGATTAAAAACTGCCTAAACGACTGGATCGATGTTGATGATTTTTTTTGTGCTTGAGTGGATCCGTGGATGGTTTAGTGCATAGCCGCCCAAACCACGGCCCGCGGGCCGAATACGGCCCTCCATCACTTTCTATCCGGTCCCTGGATACCTGTAGCATTCTAATAAATTAAAATATGGTAAGAATAGTCTATCAGTAATGGAAAAGAATTTATGAAATATGTTATAACGACAATCAACACACGCTTGTAATATAATAATAATAATAATAATAATAATAATAATAATAATAATAATAATAATAATAATAATAATAATAATAATAAAAATGTATGGTCATGTAAACAGAATGACAGAAGACAGATTCCCAAGAAAAATACAAGAATGGATGCCACTTGGTAAAAAACTAAAAAAGAGGGCGGCCACAAATAACGTGGTTTGGTAGTATTTTGAGCAGCATGAGAGAAAAAGGTTTGTCCTATAGAGATTGGAATGACAAAGAGATATGGAAGAGAATGACAGTAGATTAATTGGACGCAGGAAGATGTGAAACATTGTGAAACTGTAAAAACAACAACAATACTACTAATAATAATGATAATAATAATAATAATAATAATAATAACAACAACAATAATAACAATAATAATAACAAGAATAACAATAATAACAACAATAATGATACTAATAATAATAATAATAATAATAATAATAATAATAATAATAATAATAATAATAATAATAATAATCATCTCCATGGTATCTTTATCTTGTCGTGGTGAAGTGGCTTGCGTGCTTAAAGTATCCTTAGATCTATGCCGTAGTTAGGCATTGCTGCCCGATAAGTGTTAACGCATTCCGGACTGGTCGAAGGTGATAATCCCATCAGACTAAAAATACCTTGTTCGAAAGAGTGAACGCTCTTTCACCGTAAAAATACAACCGTCAAGAAATGCGGACATGGGTTCCATCTGGTGTTAAATTTTCCCGTAGGTCAAATAGTCCCCCGTCTCGTTCTCCGGTCGGGGACTACTTCAGGGACCCCATGCCAAAGGCTCAACCACAGGGACATGTTCCTAGGAACATGGAATGTTAGGACTTTATACAACTCGTACTTTAAGGGCGGAAAGGCTATTACGATTTTTTGATGATAAAGTTCTTAGGACACTTTTTGGACCAAAGAGAGATTAACAGACAGGTGAATTGGGAAGACTACATCACAATGAAATACATGGTCTTTATAGGAAGCCAGATATAATACGAACAGTTAATTCTCGTAGACCTTCGATGGGCAGGACATGTTGCGCGTATGGGGAATGAAAGACGTGCATGGAAACTTCTTGTAGGAAAGCCAGTAGGAAAACGCCCAGTTGGTAGACCAAGAATGAGGTGGGAGAACAACATTAACTATGATTTGAGGGAAGTAGATTATACAGGGAATGATTGGAAAGCATTAGCTCAGGATAGGGATGTATGGAGAGCTTATGTCCGCGCGGCCATGAACCTACGGGTTTGATAGTGCCAGTGAGTAAGTAAGTAATAATAATAATAATAATAATAATAATAATAATAATAATAATAATAATAATAATAATAATAATAACAATAATAACAATAATAATAATAGCAATAATGATATTAATAACAATAATAATAACAATAACAATAATAATAATAATAATCCACAACAACAATATTCATATTTCTTCATTTGGCCCGCGATACAAAAAAGTTTGGGGGCCACTGGTTTAGTGGCTCTGATTTTTTATCAGATATGTAGTCAACTGCATTACCGACATATTCCGCGTGACAACTATGTGACGTCATAATGCACGCTTCATGAGCCACGACAGATGGCAGTGAGGAGTTCACTTGCAAATTTATTAATTACTACTGAATTTTTTGGTACAAAAGTAACTTATATTTTTGTTGTCCAACCATGACACGAGAATTGAACGTTCGGGCAGAACAACGTCTGCCGCGTCCGCTAGTAAGTTTTATATATTTTCAGTTAAACTTTTTTTGAGAGAAGTTGGGACGACCCTCCCATTAATAATCCGTTTCAGAGTTGAAACCAAAGACAATGACATTTCGTATTATTATTTTTCTATCTAGGACACAGACAGTGACAACACAACAATCTACCAGAATACAAGCTGCTGAAATCAAATTACTCAGACCAATAGCAGGATAGGCCCTATCAAAGAACAGACAAAAACACAACACAGAAATAAGACAGAAGCTAAAAGTAGGGGAAATAACACAACAGTCAGCCTCATGGGCTAGTGGTCAGCGTTCCTGACTATTGTTCATGAGGTCCCGGGTTCGATTCCCGGCCAAACCATGGGATATTTTTCTTGTGGTGCCCATGGTCTGGAATTTAGGTTAAGTTTAGGTTAAGAACTCTCCTGGCGCTCCATTATAATTTATCACCCATCACATCATCGGAGTAACTCCTTCTTCCAGGTGCCCCAACCTAAGAAATGGATTACGATTCTGCCAATGCTAGGGGAGAAAGCCAGAAATGTCATAGAATATTAAAAAAAAGTAAAGTACAAAACAAACTGGAAAGAACACTTAGCAAGGATGAGTGAGAACAGAATACCAAAAGCAGCATACAACTATTTACCACGAGGAAGAAGAAGTTTGGGAAGACCAAACAAAAGCTGCAAAGAGCAGCAATTTGGAGCCGGAACAGGCTAGCTAAAAGCCTAAACCCAGGCGAAGAAGAATATAGTCGCGGCCATTTTTTTATTTTTTTACTGGCAAGCCACGTACGGAAGTGCGAACTGTATGCTAGAAATAATCTGAAACGAGAAAAATCCAACCAAGGCCGTTAACATGAGTATCCAGTTCACAAACATTATCCCCGATAGCAATTACTATCATATATTTCTTAATTGTATATAAAGGCATCCAGTATTTATTTGGGTTAAAAAAATATTTTTTTTTTCTTTTTACTTAAAAAAATCCAGGAAGATCTATTTTATCGTTGTGTAATACTATTTTGTCAATTTTGAACATTTAAACCCATAAATTATTAATTAACAATATAAATAAAACATTATTAATAATACAATATTAGAACAAACTAACACATTTAACTACTCGGATACCAATTTACATACGAAGAGGAAAAAGATTTTAGTCAAAAAATTATAGAATTTAACAGAGTTACAGGAATTATAAATAATATTTTCAAGCCAAACACAGTACAGCAACACACACGAACTAGAATTTATAAAACACTGCCATATTATGTTACGGCAGTGAGGCCTGGACAATTCGCAGTGTAGATGAACAAAGACTAACTGCGGCAGAAATGAAATTTATGAGACGTACTGCGGGTTACTCAAGAGAAGACCATAAAATGAATTCTGAGATTCTCAAATAATTACAAATAGAATCAGTCATGGAATATGTACAAAATACAGAAACAACTGGAAATCTCACGTAAGAAGAATGAGCAGAACAAGAATACCACGTTAAATCTTAAATTACCAGCCACCAGGCAAGGGCTCTTTGGGCAGACCCTTCAAACATTGAATTGAGACCCTAACATACCCCTAGCTCTATCACACGAAAGGAAAAAGAATAATAATAAGAAGAAGCCATAAAAATGGCGTCTCTGTGTTCTGCTAATGTGCACATTTTTTGTTTTTTGCAATTTCCCATAACTATAGGCTTATAGGCCTATATTTTTTTTTCTTCATATTTTGGTATACTTTTCTCTGAAACTATGAAAGAAACAGCAATTTTTGGCCTGGATATGCAGTTTAAAGAGCTCTATAATAATAAAGTAAATTTATCTTTGTGCTATTGTTAGTATTTGAAATAAAAAAAATTATGCAACATTTTTAACAAAAAATTGGTCTTTGAATTTAAAAAAAAAGTAAATCTCAATTCAAATCCGAACAGAAGCAAACCTTATTATTGTCAAATGAACTATGGGCAATACATACTAATTTTTTGGAAACATTGAATAAATATCCCTATTAGGTTCGTCTTCCGGGCATATAGGCCGTGGTCCAGTCGTTCTTCTACTCGACGTTTCGTCTACTGCTGCGGTAGACATCATCAGGAGATACTGCGTGCTCTCTGTGAACTCCTCAACAGTCGGCTAATAGGGATCAAGACGCCGGCTGTGAAAGCCTACAGTTATACATTGAATAAATAGTTTTTAAGAAAATTGTACCAAGACAATACTTTTAAGAAGTTGGATTTTTTATTTTCATTTTTTTTTTGTATTTTAAATTACTCATGAAGAAATATGTCTAAAAGTTAACCAGAATGTCATTATGTTCAGGAAGCCTTGTTTAATTAGTGACATAATTTTCATGCACATAACTTAAGAATAAGCTGAAAACATGATTTTTGTATGTTGCATATTTTTAAACCAAATTCCAAGGAAATTAGTACCGGGTGCCCTTAGTTAATTTAAAAATATTTAATATTAGAAGTTCAGAAGGTGTTTATTAGAGGATGTGAAGAATATGAGTATCTGCGAGTAAAAGTAGATAAAGAGGATAAACAAGAAAGTGACGCCAAGAACAATTACTATTTAACTCTTGCCCCAAATGGGAGTCAATGACCAATCACATTTCAATGAATTTTGATTTACAACCAATCATAGTCGTTTTTCACCTCGCTTTTATTCATTTAATTGTATCACTTTAAAATCAAGCTCCTCATTTTTAACATTCTGAATAGGGCAGAGCATTATTTTGCAGTGACTGACTTTCTAAGAAATAAGTTGAATATAACAATTTATATATTAAGATATAAGAATTCTAGAATGCATGTGGCTACCAGATTGTAGATATAGTGCACGAATGTAACCAGATAGTGCTTGCGGGATATAATATAAAATTATTTGTAGCAATTGATTATACGACAAAAAAAAAGAGAAACCACTCTTTGCACTTTCTTAAATATATCATTTCCCAGGAATTTGCGTTCCAGAAAAATATAATTGACATATTTACAACGTAGGGCATTAGAAATTAATTAGTAAACTATAATCTTGGTTATAAACAGTTTGAGTGTTTTATTTTTTCTCCACTAGGGTGCATTCTTACAATATTGAGATCCTCTGGCAATAAATAACATGATCTGGTTGCAGTGATGAACAAATGAAGCATAACAAACGTTTCTCATTTGTTTTCAAACATCGCCGTTTATATTAAATATATAAATATTTTAAAATAACTATATTTATATAATGATTTGTGAGTAAACAGCTTAATTTTATTCGTTAAATAGTCCTAACAAATGCCACTCTTGATTTCAAAATTCTATTGATAAATTCACTCCTCACTTCGTGAGTAGTTAATTTATCGATAATTTGGAAATTACTTAAGTTGAATGGAGTCTTATGGAACAGACATATAACCAGAAAAAATAAGTTACAACTATATAATTCAATAGTGAGAAGTACTGTCACATACGGAGTTGAAGTTTGGAAATTTAACAAAACCTTATGTCGATGGAAATAGATTTATTGAGGAGAGCAGCAAGATGTTCAAAATAAAAAGAAAAAGCTGATTTGTCACGCAGCGGGCACGGGTTCGATCCCCGGCCAGGACAAGTCCTTCAGTGAAGTTTTTTTCCTCACCTGTAAGAAAGGTCCCATAATATGGCCATGATCATCGTCATCATCTCACGGTGTGGAAAGCATTTCAAACTTTTAACATGTTAATAAATTGTGTCCGTCGACCTTATCCTCGACATAATGTTTTTAAAGCTGATAGTATACTATTTGTTTGACCCAATTTGTCCTTGAGGTCATTATCCTCCTTGGCAAAATTTCAAGCAATGAACATTCGCAATTCTATGCGAATTTTAGTAATTTACTGTTGGGTAGATGATCACGTGATACGAATAGCCACTCACAGATGGCAGTGCATGCTCCTCTGTGGAAGTGTGTAATTGAACTCTCAGCCGTATAGATGGCAGACGTGTGCAAAGAATATTAAATTGAAGCGTTTGCGAAAAATATTCTGCACAAGCGAATTTAGGTCATAAGTATAGAAGTCCCCCCTCTCTTCTCCCCTCAAATACCCCTTTGAATGAGGAGTTTGCAGTAAGTTTTCATGTTTTGCGAAAGTGTGCTTACAAAAATGTGTACACACATAATCAATTATAGTGAAGTGCAGTTTTTCAATGTTTCACGGTTGACGTGTGCTAGTGTGTGTGTGTGTGTTTAGGCCTACACTTTTCCCGCTCATGTGGAAAATAGGTAAATAGGGCAGTTTCTTCACCTGTCGCATGCATTAACATTGAACCCATTTCATTGCTTAATAAATCTATGATGAATTACTTACTTTCTGGGTGAAATTAAAAGAAAAAAAAAACAACCCATCCATCACCTAATCTCCTTCTTCCCTTCTCGTCACGTGGCATCGAATGACAATGGATGTTTACGTGCAAGTTCAGAATATATATTTTAGTATAAGTTGGCCCTACATTCCAGTAAGTATATTCAACTTTTTCTTTCGTGAGATTCGAATTTCGGGGAAGCAAGAAAATCGAATTATTTTGGAAGGTTTAGAGTAGCCTAATTTATAACAAAAGTTTTATTTCACTCTTTCATGTTTTCGAAGTAGACCCAAAATTTGTATGAATGTCCTAAATATAACATAATTTAATAATAATAATAATAATAATAATAATAGCCTAATAATGCTTATTTGGGCCTATTATGGACTTTTTATAATACTGTATTTTTTTCTAAACCATGAAATTAAATTGAAAGCTAACATTTGTCTTTGAACAGAATTTCGGAGAAATAAGGAGATTTAATAATTGTGGAAGGATTAGAGTTAGGCCTAAGATGAAATAATTGTTCTATTCTTATAGCAATTCTAAATAGCCTATTACCCCATTAAGACCATAAATTCCCCCAAAAATAAGGATACCTTTTAATACTTCAATGTCGAACCTTTTTTTTCCCCTCGCGATTCTCCAAAACTTCACAGAATTATATTTATTGTATTACTTTTGTACATAGGCCTATAGACTATATATATATATATATATATATATATATATATATAAGTATATAGGCCTACTATTTTCTGCCCAAATAATTTACATTTCCATATAACAATGTACAGCCTAAGTATTCAAAATTGTTCACATGTTTATTCTATTGAAGATAATTTTTAATCTTATTGGTATTTTTTTCTTTAAACCCCATGTATTTTTATTTTAAAATAGATTAGGCCTATATTTCGTCTACTTAGCACCAGTGTTGTTTTACCATGATGTCCCACGATGCTCTAACTCATCTTCTGTGTTAGTTTCACAAATAAAATTGTACATTTAGTGGTCAAAGTAGTGTTATTATTGCGATTTGTATAGGCCTAGTAGGCCTATCGAAACTTCCAATGAACGCTCCTATAACATTTAAAAATGGTGTTAAAACAACTTGGTTATAAGGAGGCGATTTATAGATGACACGTGGAACTATGCATTTTTTACTAGTGCTCTATAGGCAACTAAATATTGTAACAATTTAGTAGGCCTAATTTCTTGATAATAATAATAATAATAATAATAATAATAATAATAATAATTTTTCATTAATTTTGAGAATTTTCCTCATTGAGGGTTTTCTTCAACCAATCTTAGTAAATTAACATGAATAGAAGAAATAGGCCTGCATAAATGACTACGGACTTACAGACTATCAGTTTTTAACAAACATTCACAAACTTCCCTTAATTAAAGTTCTCCATCGTTCTCTGTATCTTCATCTGTTGCACCAAATTTCCTCACTGAATTTTAAATGTCATTCTTCCAGGTTGTTCTTGGTATTCCTTTTCTGTAATGATAATAATAATAATAATAATAATAATAATAATAATAATAATAATAATAATAATAATAATAATAATAATAATAATAATAATGATAATAATAGGCTAATAATAACAATAATAATAATAATAATAATAATAATAATAATAATAATAATAATAATAATAATAATTTTAGTAGTTTTTAAATTGAAATTGTTCCCCAATACTGATTAGATCTAATTGATTTCCATTTTCATTTCCTGGAATCTAGAGATTTGAGGGAAGCAGATGCTCTAGTCAGGAACCTCTGGCGACAAATCACTTTGGGTTGAAGGAGAAACATTGTATTGTGGAATATTCCTAATAAAAAAATAATTCCTGTAATAGGTATATAACAGCATGCATTTAATAATTGAGTCTGTTTAATTTGTTTGTGAATTTCATTGCCGTTTATAACTATTAAATTGGGTTGTTTACCAAACTACTGCAGAAAAACTATTAGGCCTATTATGAATATAAGCTACTATAATTAATATTATCCCTGTTGAATTAGCATCAACAGTCTTGCCTAGCAGGGCATTTTTTTGAAGAAGTGACTGAATTCAAATACATACTTACTTACTTACTCACTGGCACTATCGAACCCGTAGGTTCATGGCCGCGCGGACATAAGCTCTCCATACATCCCTATCCTGAGCTAATGCTTTCCAATCATTCCCCGTATAATCTACTTCCCTCAAATCATAGTTAATGTTGTTCTCCCACCTCATTCTTGGTCTACCAACTGGGCGTTTTCCTTCTGGCTTTCCTACAAGAAGTTTCCATGCACGTCTTTCATTCCCCATACGTGCAACATGTCCTGCCCATCGCAGTCTACGGGACTTAACTGTTCTTATTATATCTGGCTTCCTATAAAGACCATGTAGTTCATTGTTATGTAGTCTTCTCCATTCACCTGTCTGTTCATCTCTCTTTGGTCCAAAAATTTTCCTAAGAACTTTATTCTCAAATACTCGTAATCTCCTTTCCTCCCTTAAAGTAAGAGTCCATGTTTCGCACCCATATAATATAACTGGTAGAATAATAGTTTTATATATTTTCAGCTTTAACGTTTTTCGAAAGGAGTTGGGACATCAAAAGTCTCTGCAATGCATAATAGCATGCATTTCCAGAATTGAGCCTATGTTTATTTTTCTTTGTGCATCTCATTCCTATTTGTGATTATTGTTCCTAGGTATTTGAATTCAGCCAATTCCTCAAAATTTCCCTCATTTGTCATTAGCTGTCCATTTCCATTATATAATGTATTTCTACGTGTGACCAATATTTAGTTTTACTCATATTTACTTCCAGTCCTAATTTCTTAGTGTTACTCAATAGTGTGTGCGTGTTGGCCTTTAGTATTTCCTCGCTATCGGCCAGTAGTACTACATCATCAGCATAAACTAACAGCTTATTAATACCATTCAGTTGTAAGCCTTCCTCATTCTCTAAAGATTTAATGGCATGCTCTAGTACAAAATAAATAGTAGAGGAGATAGTGCATCTCCTTGCTTCAACCCATTCTGGATTTCAAAAGTGTCTGAAAACTGTTTGCCTACACGCACCCTACTCGTTGAGCCATTTAGACACATTCGTATAAGTCTAACTAACTTTTTAGGAATTCCGAACTCCAGCAGGATACTATATAACTTCTCCCTCTTAATTGAATCATATGCTTTTTTGAAGTCTACATATAGTTGATGTACAGTACCATTATATTCCCATTTCTTTTCTAAAATCTGTCTTATACTAAAAATCTGATCTGTTGTAGACCTGTTTCTTCTAAATGCACATTGATGATCTCCTAGAATGTCATCAATATAGGGAGTAAGTCTGCTTACTAATATATTTGTTAGAATTTTGTACGAAGTTGGAAGTAATGAGATGCCCCTATAGTTGTTGCAATCAGTTTTATCTCCTTTCTTATAAATTGGTACGATAATTGATTCCTTCCATTCATCTGGAAGAGCTTCTTTTTCCCAAATCATACTAAGCAACCAGCGTATCTTGTCCATCAATTTTTCTCCCCCTGATTTTATCAGTTCTGCTGGGATCTCATCTGAACCTGATGCTTTATACATCTTCAATTTTTTCTATTCAAATACATAGGGACAATAATTGCAAACAGGAATCAGATGCACAAAACTACTAACGTACAATTTCAATCATACTTTTGTAATGTAATGAAGGTAACTAAATGGGTAACTAACTAACAGAAAACAATTAACGATGACGCTACTACGTTATTAATTTGGTTGTTACCTTAGATTAGTTCAGGCCCAAAGGTAAGTTAGGAGCGCTAAAATTTAAACATAGAAATATTACATAAGATTATGTTCTATTTCAGGATTGTTTCTGTTATTTATACAGGTAGCCTATCTTCAACCAAAATATACAATTTTTTTTCCCCCACACTTCCCGGTCTTGCGTGTCTGCTACTGTCATGTTTCCCTTCTTCATGTTGTCTTGACTTGCCTTTATCCACGTTGGCTTTGATCTACCACGTTTCCCTTTTCCAAGAGGTATCCATTACAATACTTCGTCTGTTTCTGTGCCCCTTCTTCTCATTATATGTCCATACTATCTTAGTTGGATTTCTTCAATCTCTTGTACAATATCCTTTTCTACATTCATAACATAAAATAAATGATTAAGCCTATAAGTAAATATTTATAACAAATTAAACTGAAATTAAAATTAATCAAATCAGGCTAATATTATTAGAGAGACCAAAGTTCAGAAACCATCAATTGAACTGTTGCAATACTGTACCAATGACTATTATAACCTAAATATCTACGAAATTATTGTCTAATACAGAGCGAGGAAAATGGTTATTTTATTTTTAACGATAGAGTAAATCAGTCGTTGAGTTTACGTGAAAAGTGAAATTTTTATACTGTTATTAGGCTACATTGTACAACTTTCCCAACACCGCAATCAGCGGGATTTACTTTCAGATACTGGTAGTTAACTGTTAACATTGGAATGCATTGAAGATTTGAAATACAAGTAATTGCATGCTAGTTTACAAAATAGATAGGCCTAAATAATGCGTAGAGTTTTATAACATTGAAAACACTTTTATTTTTATCCACTATTTTCGTAACTAATTTCTGAATATTACTATAGGCCATACAAATATTATCTCACCATTTCAAATATGCTTCATAATAGGCTAGTAATAATAATAATATTAATTTTATTTAGGCCTAGATGCAGATTTTCAATGTTTACACATCTTTGTGTGCCAAAAGTTTTATTTTTCTTCTCCGTTCGTCCCTATTTATCCACTGCATGTCCTCCAGTCCTCTTGTTATCGTTCCAGTTATTATTTCTTGCATAATAATAATAATAATAATAATAATAATAATAATAATAATAATAATAGGCCTAATAATAATAAATATTAAAATATATAGGCCTATATAGAGGCCTTGTATACCATTCAATCAGGTTACAAAATTATTAGTCTTACATCTAAATTACAATACACGTAAAATCATTACATGGTATATAGGCCTATACAAATAGGCCTACATAGCCTATATATTTTCTGTTCATATTAGAATATATTTTTATAATGGTGATGTGATAAATTTTTTATGTAGTCTATGTAGCTATATTTTTAAACATTATTTAAAGATGTGGATAAAATTGAACTAATTGAAAAACAGATAGGCTAAAGTATAAGTATACCATATTGAAAAAGATACATTTAAGGCCTATTAAACATTTTATTATTGTAAAAATATAGCCTACATTTATTAAAATATACATTTATTTAATATTATTTATTTAACATGAAAAGTGTTTTTTAATACGAATTATGTAGGGTTAGCCTAATTATTTTTCTATTAGGTCTATAGGTCAGTAGTCATATTTCTTGGTTTACTTTCCATTGCGCTACAAACCTTGGCATATGAGCCGGCTGTTCTGCTCATATTTACACAGAATATTCCTAAATATAAATTTTACTAAACTAATTTCAAAAACGTATTCTTTGGTGCGAACGATATAGGCTTAATAACATTTCTAATATAAAATAATAGGCATAGGCCTATTTATTGGTCTGTATTGACTATTAAAAACATACATTCTATTTAATTGATTAAAAAAGGTTTTTTTAAGTACGAACGATGTAGGGTCTAAACTAAACAATTTTTTGTAATATAGGTGAGCACACATATTTCTTGCTTTTCACTGACTGTTGAAATAGTGTAGGCCTACTTGTAAAATTCATTGTGATTCATAATTTAGTTGAGGTTATGTAGTAAACATTTAAAAATATTAAAATAAGCACATGATAGGTCCTCAACTAAATTAGTTGACCAAGTTTTTTAAACAGAAATCTGTTTGAGGACGACTACATATCAGGTACTTTCTTTCTTCTTTCTTCAGCCTGTTGACTCGTCCCGTTTCATGAAAGCTAGAATTGTTAAAATTGTTAGGACCATCTTCTGTGTGGGCGTCCAATATTTCTCCTTCCATGTGGTTTATAATTCAGCAATAATTTTGGAAATATTTCTTCTGGCATTCTATCAACATGTTCTTTCCAGGCGTTCCTATAGGCCTATTTAATTATTCGATCTGTAAGTTTGAAAATATTTAGTTTCTTTCTTATATCTTCATTTCTTTTCTTGTCCAACAGAGTATATCCTGCTATATTTCTTAAAGATCTCATCTCAACTGCTTCCAATCTTTGTTCTTGTCTTTTAGTGATCGTCCATCCTACATCAATACAGGAACAGCCATTACTTTATAAAATTTTATTTTCGTTTCTTTTCTTGTGTTTTTTAGGGTTATTTTAATAGCGCCACACATTAGATTAAATTTATTTATTTTATCATTAATATTTTCCATTTTAACACATGATATCAGGTACTTATTTAAATAGCCCATTTAACATTTTTACTACTGAAAAACGTAATTTATAGGCCTATTAAACTAAGTTTTAAAACAAAGTGTTTTTAAGTACGAACCTAATGATTTTTGTAATAGGCCCTATAGATCAGCACCCATATTTCTTGATTTACATTTACTATTAAAAACATAAATTTTATAAAATGAATTTAAAAAATACGTCTTTGATCACAAAAGGTGAAAACTTAATTATTTTTCTAATAGACCTATAGGAAAGCAGACATACGAAGACTATTGAAAATATATAGGCCTACATTAGGCCTAGAGATTTTATTATAGGCCTACTACATAATTTGAACTATTTTATACGGCTAACTGTAAGATATAATTAGGTACTATACCAGGATTCTTAGTTAAATTTTGGAATCTCTTAGATTTGGACAGAGAGTATCTTTCTAAAATTGTCATTACTGTCATTAGAGAATCAATTTCAATTTTAAGAAACCATCTTTACAAAATTTCTACTTTATAGAATATAGGCCTACTTCAATTAAAATTTGAATTTTTAAAAATGTATTTACAAAATGTATTTAATCAATTTCGAAAATGAATTGTTGTCTATATAACTTTGTCCTTGTGGCAATCTTGTAATGAGGAAAGTTTTATGTAATAATAGTTCTTTTACTTAACAAGATTGCATTGGTTAACTGAAATTAAATCAGTTATTAAAACTCTTTTAACAACTTGCAACTTCTTTTAAATTAGAGAATAGCACACAATTTAAATTACATTTTCTAGAATTCTTTTCTTCTTCGCACAAAAAGGTTTAGGCCCTCAGTCATGTTCCGAGGCTAAATTGAACTCCAACGTTTGTGCATCCAAATGGTTCGTAAAAAAGGCATGCCGTGGATTGCTCGAAGGGGACGTTGTTAAAATGTAATCTTTCCAGACTTTCTTTAAATTTCTTCAATTATAGCCTATTCTCTTTCATCAACTGTGCACTTACAGCCAATCGGGTGTTTCTCTTTCAGACTATCTTGTTTCTCACAACAGTGTGGTGTAGAAATCTCATTTCAGCTGTTTCAATCTCTAGATATTAGGACCCAATTTTGTAGAATTAAAAAATCAATTAAACATATAATAATAATAATAATAATAATAATAATAATAATAATAATAATAATAATAATAATAATAATAATAATAATAATTTTTTGTTAGGAATATTCCACAATACAGTGTTTCTGCTTCAACCCAAAGTGATTTGTCGCCAGAGGTCCTTGTCTAAAGCATCTTCTTCCCTCAAATCTCTAGCTTTCATACTTCTCTTCACTCCACCTATCCAACGTTCTCTAGGTCTGCCTCTTCCACTTCTTCCATTAGCTTTCCAATCAAGGATCTTCTTTGGTATTCTCTCTTCTTCCATTCTTATAAGGTGAAATAATAGGCCCATAATAATAATAATAATAATAATAATAATAATAATAATAATAATAATAATAATAATAATAATCATGCTTTATTAAGATGGCAGAGTTGAGGTCATAAAAGGCCTTCTCTTCCACTCAATCAGCGAATAGGCCTAATTAAATTATACAAAAATTAAATACTTATGACAATTATAAAATATTATTGAAATATAGACTAAACAAAGTAGGCCTACAATGCGGATCTGGTCCAATATTAGCTAACACTAACAAAACTAGAAATAAAATAAAATAAGATTAGGTAAGAAAAACTTCCAACATGAATATTTATTGGTAGACTATTTACAAAAAATGACTGAATTCAAATACCTACGAACAATAATCACAAACAGGAATGAGATGCAGAAAGAAATTAAACATAGGCTCAATTCTGGAAATGTGTGCTATTATGCTTTACAGAGACTCTTGTCGTCCCAACTCCTTTCAAAAAACGTAAAAATAAAAAATAAAAAATTCTACCAGATATTATATGGATGCGAAATATGGACTCTTACTTTAAGGGAGGAAAGGAGATTACGAGTATTTGAGAGGAACATTTTTGGACCAAAGAGAGTTGAACAGACAGGTGAATGGAGAAAACTTTATAACAGTGAACTACGTAGTCTTTATAGGACGCCAGATATAATAAGAACAGTTAAGTCTCGTAGACTGTGATGGGCAGGACATGTTGCACGTTTGGGGAATGAAAGACTTGTATGGAAGCTTCTTGTAGGAAAGCCAGAGGGAAAACGCCCAGTTGGTAGACCAAGAATGAGGTGAGAGAATAAATTAACTATGATTTGAGGGAAGTAGATTATACAGGGAATGATTGGAAAGCATTAACTCAGGATAGGGATGTATGGAGAGATCATGTCCGCGCGGCCACGAACCTATGGGTTCGATAGTGCCAGTAAATAAGTAAGTAAGTAAGTAAATAGGCTATAGTAAAATAATAGCATAGGCCTATTTATTAATTAAATAAAAATAAAACTTAGTTTTATTTGATTTTCATATTTATTAAGATATAATTCAGTGACAGCTGTTTCGGTACACTGTACCTTCTTCAGACATGTTAACAAATTATGAATTGTGTTCTAACTGATCTAAGCAACAATACAACAATAATTTATTTAAATTTTTAAATTTTACAAAGGCGATTCATTCATATCAAGTTGAGAATTTAACAATTTATTACTACTTTTCAATTTATTTATTTCTACAGCCTCCAAAAGGTCCAACTTCTTATCCTTATCACAAACATGTAAAATTTCAAAATTTGGATCGAAACAATGATTAAATTGGAATAGGTGGTTAGCATATTTTGAATATTCTAAATTTGTGTTATATGCTCTCATGTGTTCCTTTATTCGAGAGATAAAAGGTCTACCAGTGTGTCCTATAGGCCTATAGACATTGTCACATGTGCCACACTTCAATTTATATACACCTGATAGTTTTTCTTTTTTTATTTTGGTTTTAGGCCTATTGTTTTTTTTATTATATTTTGTAAAGTTTTGTTAGTTTTGAATGTCACATTAATGTTCAACTTTTTAAAGTGTGTAGATATTTTATTTGAAAGTGGACCTATGTATGACATGTTTTGGGTAAGGGAAAAACTTTGTTAATTGCTTTTTTGTAATGAATTTTCTTAATTAAATATTCTATAATTTTAGGGTCGTAGTTATTATTAATAGCTAATTGTTTAATAATATTCAATTCATTATTATATTCCAAGGGTGAAAGAGGGATATTTAAAAGTCTATGAATGTAACTATTAAAGGCTGCCATCTTATGAGTAGGCCTATATGGGTGAAGAGAGGAACTATGGATAGTGGTATCAGTATGAGATGGTTTGTGAAAGATACCAAACTCAAACTTATTATCAATGTGTTTTATTGATAAATCCAATAAATTTATACTATTATTTGTTTCTAATTCCATTGTGAAATTAATACTTTTGTGAATGTTATTAATAAAATTTAAAAAGGAATTCAATTGTCTTTTAGTTCCTATGAAGCCTGCTATGACATCATCTACATAACGATACCAAAATAGAACATTTTTAGCTAATACATTCTTATGCATGGTTTGTTCTAAGTCATCCATAAAAATCTCTGCCAAAAGAGGGCTCAACGGAGCACCCATAATCAAACCATCTTTAGCTATGTACAATTGGTTATTAAATTCAAAATAATTTTGATGTAAGCATGTTTTAAGAGTGTGTAATATTTCTTCAACTTCAAAACCATTCACTTTATTAGTTAGTAACATTCTATTAATAATCTCTATTACATCAGTAGTAGGTATAGCCTACTGGGAAACAGGTTCTTTGCATCAAAAGAAACTAAAATTAAGTTATTAGGCAAATCAATGTTCTTTATATTGTCAATTAATTCAATAGAGTTTTTTATACTGTAAATTGGATTGAACTTAGTATTAGATGAAATTATATTTATTAGCTTTTTAGACATTTTGTATGATGAAGAACTTATGAAGGATAGGCTACTACTGGTCTAATAGGATAATTTTCCTTATGTAATTTAACTAGGGAGTACAGTTTGGGTGGTTGGGGATTCATTTGTATCATAGAGTATTCAAAAAAGTTATTAAAATTATACTATTTTTATAAATATTTATAATTTCTTTTTGATATTTCTCTGTTGGGTCTTTATCAATAATTTGAAAATTATCTGAATTTAGAAAATCTACAGTTTTAGAGATATAATCATCCTTATTTAAAGCTATTAATGTTTGTCCTTTATCTGCTCGTGTAATAACAACATCATTTAAAGTTTTCTTTTTTATATCTTTACCTCTCTGATTATAGAATATATGCCTTGGTATAACATATTTGTTGGAAATATTTGCGTTCATTATAAACAACCGACTAACGTTAACAGTCTTGCCAATGTTTATACGGCAAATGCCGAAAATAATTTAGTTGAAACTACAGCAAGTCGTGACACCAATCAGTCATAAAATGACGGAAAGTATGAATTTATTGTTTTGTATTGTTTCAAATAAAGTTCAGTTCATTTAAAATACAGTGATTTGTTTCGTATAATGTAGCCTAGCTATATTAACACTAACTACCTTTTGGCTATATTTTTGTATAGGTCTATAGCATTTTAGGCCTACGTAGTATAGGCTACATAAATGACAGTTTTACTTCTCGCACTAGGTAGGTAATTTGCAATATTATAGTAGGCCTATAGTTATTTAGTTACTTATAGGTTGGCAACCCTGAAATTTGGGAAATTGAAGTTTCAATCATGGTCGCCATTGCTGTAAGTACGACAGAACGCACTATCGCGCAAAAACAGATATTTTGTGAAGCCTATTTTAGTAAAATATTTGCTCCCCTTTTACGGAATCGTTTATATGGACGATACAGGGCTACTACGTAGGCCTATTGCAGTTTTCATCTAAAGAATTACATTTTTCATTAGTAGGTCCATCATAGGTTATGTTGTCAATTATATTAGGTTTAAAATGTTATGATTTTTTTTACTGTATTTACTGTCATTGAGTAAACCCCAGCGGAGTTAGATACATACATAAATTATAGCAAATTTATGAACATATTATAGCTAAATCATCATAATTAAAGTCACATGATTATGAGAATCATACAGCAGGGTCTACTCTTAAACAATAGTTCATTTTGAGGTTCTCTGAAGCCAATAAAGTGCTAGGCTGTCGGTTTATTATAAAATTCATCATCAACAACAATCATGCTCTCATAGATTCCCATTCAAAAAGTTGAATCCATCTCTTTCTCCAACATTCCTGTCTCCTTTCGGTTCGTAATTAAGTATAATTTTTGCTATGCGTTCATCTTTCATTCTTTGAATATGTTTTTTCTATATTGTTTTATTTTATCTAGAAGTTTAAAAAATAGCTCACTTCTATAATATCTTCATTTCGTTTTTTTTGTCTACTGTAGAAGTTTTCAGCCAGCTACACTTCTCAGAAATCTCATTTCAGCTGTTTCTATGATCTTCTCTTCTCTTTTACTTAAAACCCAAAATTCACAACCATACAACAGTAAGGGGACTGCCACTGCTTTATAAAATTTTAGTTTTGTTTCCCTTCTTGCTATTTATTATAAAATTTACATCTTTAATTAAAAAAAAAGAGTCCAGTTTATAAAAAAAGGTAGTCTGAACGATTACCTACAGTTAGCAAAGCTTGTTAATTTTTCATTACTTATAACAAGCTTAGACCAAGTAAATAAAACTTGTGAAATAGGTCTATATTGATTTGAGTTTGAAAGTCATTTTAACCCTCTCAAACTTTCTTTAAACATCTTCGTCGTCGAAGAATAAAATTTTTAAGACTCATACAAAATCGATCCACCAGAATTAATTTCTGCTATTTTGCAATATTCACAATTTTTTTTTTTTTGTCTCTAAGAGCTATTTTCGCGTGAATGAAAGACAGACATTTCTCTCTGATATCTATTACTTTTGCAAGTAATTATATTCTTCTTCTTCTTCTTCCTCTATGTATGAAAGCTGGCAGCTTGTTGCGTGTTCATTCACTACAAGTCCGGGGTATGGTGGCGTACTTCCATCGTAGTTGTGGTCTTCCTAAAGGCCTTTTCTGCTGAGGTGTCCAGTCACGTACTTTCTTCACTAATCTACTGTTCTCCATTCTATCTATGTGATCGTTCCAATTTAGTCTTCTATCATCTATCCAGAGGTTAATAGGTTAAATTTCACATTCTTCTCTAATAACAGAGCTGCGAATTTTCTCTCTCAGCGATTTTCCTACGATTTTCCTTAAAACTTTCATTTCGGTTGTTCCATTGATTTGTTTTGTTTTTTGAGTTTCTGTTCGGAAGTAATTATTTTAGGCTATTAAAAGTTGACGCAACAATCAAATTATATATAATAATTTAGTTATTGAAAATAATATTTTTTTAATAGGCTATGTTCACTACGAAGGACATCGTTGTTGAAAATGTTAAAATATATCTGCTTAATTAACACTATGATTGTAACTTCATCATTCATTCATTTTGAGAATTTTCCTCATCATTAAGGCTTTTCTCCAACCTATCTTAATAATTAACATGAGTTTTAACAAATACATAAATGACTACTGACTTATAGACTATCAGTTTGTAACAAACATTCACAAATTTCCCTTAATTAAAGTTCTCCATCGTTCTCTGTCCTCTGTGTCTTCACCTGTTAGGCCTATACCAAATTTTCTCATTACATTCTGAATGTTATTCTTCCAGGTTGCTCTTGGTCTTCCTTTTCTGCTGCTTCTTTTAATTTTCCAATGCATAGACAGCTTTGGTAGTTTTTTGCAAATGTCCCAGGTTGTCTATCGACATTCCTGCTGTTCTCTCCTGGCATGGCGTATTTGTAACCCACTTCTGAGGTTGGGGCCCCTGGAAGACCGGGTTACGTTGCCCCGATGATATGACGGATGATGATGATGATAGTGGTGCACCAGGAGAGTCCCTAATCCTAAGCTTAATCTAAGATGAATATGAATGATGATGATTGCGATGGCCATATGATTTCGGGGACCGTTTGGACCTTACAATTTTTTTGTGACATGTGTCTTACAGGCGAGGAAAAACACCGATAAAAACTTCACCCAGAAAAACTGTCCCGACCGGGAATCGAACCTTTGGTAGTCTTCCATCCTGCATTCTTCTTATGTGTCCATTCCATTTTAGCTTTCTGTGTTGAATCCCATCCATTATACTTCTTTCTGCATTTATCCATTTTCTAATTTCTGTATTTCTAATTTTTTTCCAATCGAAATTTTCTGGCAGCTCTTCTCCAAAAATCCATTTCAACTGTAGTTATTCTGTTGGCATGTTGTTGTGTCATTGTCCAAACTTCCGATCCATATAACGTTATATGCCTACTTTCTAGTTGGATTTATAAATTAGTTGTTTTGTTATGTTAATGATGTTTTTGCTTCATAGAGTTTAACATTTCTATGGTTTTTCTTTCATTACTAATCCTTTTTGCTATTTCTTTGTTTGATGCTCCATCTTTCTCTATAATTGATCCAAAGTAACAGAAACTATCGCTCTTCTTTATCTTTACCCCATCAATATATAATTCATCTGGGTAATTTGTTAAATACTCTGCTTTGTTTTTGTTGAATTTGAAACCCCATTTCTAATATGTTGATGACAACTGATTACACATATAATTTGCATCTTCTCCATCCTGGGTTATAATTATCTGATCATCGGCAAAAAGTAAGTGATGTAGATATCTTCTTTCTATTAATTCTAGTCCCATATTTGCACACTTACGTGACCATTCTATTAAACAAATATCTATGTAGGCCTAGGCCTATATTTTAAACAGTGTTGGTGACATCGGGCATCCTTGAAAAATCCTTTACTGGTTCCAAAAGGTTCTGATAACTGAGCTCCCATTTTAATTTGATATTTTGCAAGTAGTTGTATTATTAAAAGTTGACGCAAGAATCAAATTATTTGTATTAACGCCTCACTATGATGGTTGTCCGTTTAGGCCGTATATAAAAGCGGGTGCCGCGACAATGCTTTACAGTGCGGAATTCATATAGTTGGCATCTTTGTATTTAATTATATATAACAGCTGCGGAGATACAAAGCGAGCAGCTGGACAACCATCAGTGTGAGGCTACTATAATAATTTAGTTATTGAAAATAATCAATTTTTGAATAGACTTATGTTCATTACAAAGGACATTGTTTTTGAAATGGTTAAAATATAAAATTGTCCTCTTTTCAATGAAGCTGACATAGGTCTTATAACTGAAATTTATTTTAAGCTAGTGTTTAGGCCTAATGATATTCAAACAATCTATTATATAAAAGCGAATGCGTATAGGCCTATAGGTCTATATATTTGTTTTATAGACTTCTGAACCATGCGATGTATCTTCATCAAAATTTGTAGACTTACAGGTTTTCAGACATGGCGAGTGTTTGTTATTATATAGGCCTAGGGCCTGTTATATATTTTGGTATTACTCAGAAGGAGGAGATTCTCTGAAACCATTAAGTAGCCTATAGGAGTTCATCTGAGACGTAAATACCTCTAGCGGTAGCAATTTTCTATATTTCACAACGAAACTCAGTAGGCCTAGGCCTATACGCTATTAATATAACCACAAAAAGGATTTTGTCAAAAAATGAGCGAAATCCGATCATTAAAATTGATAGTTTTACCTGAAATCCGAAATTAAACATTGACTCTACCAACCCCCTAGTAGTGTAGGCCTATACCATACAATTTAATTAGCCCGTCATTTTATTTTAAATTATTCAACTAAAAGTAAAAACACATAGGCCTACTTCATTTATTTAGGCCGGGTATAGGCCTAATTATATTTATAATTATTGCTGTCATAAAAACGTGTAGACCCTAACTTAGATTAGTGAGATTGAGTATTAGGCCTAACTTCTCACAATAGGAATGGTCTATAAGTATTTTTCTGATTTACATTAAATTAGATAGGCCTAATTTTTATTATAACAAGTTTAGTTTATGCAAAATGATATTCTGAGCTTTTAACAAAACTTTTTCAACAAATGAGAGGTTCAGAGCAAAAGTGGACAATGTCCAAAAATTGAAAATCTTAGTTTTAAAGGAATTTGTGTTCAAAATATCAATAATTATTGATAGGAATGTAAAGAACAATGTTTTATTCTTTACCTGCAATTAAATGTATTACAGCATTTTAACTTCATATCAATTTTTCTCAAAAGTGTAAAATATAGACTTGATCCACTTTTGCTCTGAAGTCATCAAATCTTACTTAATTGTTACGGTTTCAACACTTACAAAGAAGTTAAGCCTACGGTATAAGGAAATAAAACTTATAAAATTGATGCTTAGGGCCAGAGTACAATATTCCAAATTTCGTTTTAACACAATTTAGGTCTATGACTGGCCATGGAAAATTTGTAAGTTATTTTAGGAGATTTAATATTACCCAGACAGTGATCATAGTTGTAAATGTCAAGAATCAATACAATCTGTAAAACATGTTTTATTTGATTGTCCTATATTCGAAAGACAACGATTCTGGTTAAATTTGCTTTTAAATGATGATGAGGCTTCTGCCTCAATGTGTGAAGTGATTTTTAAGAACCAAAATTATTATAAACATTTTATGAAATTCACAACACACATTCATAACAAATGTAGTATTTTCTAAGACGATTTATGTAATTTATAACACTCATTCAAAACTATAAGATAATATTTCTGTTTTACAATGTAACCTATAGTATAATATTGTTATAGAAAGCTGCAACCCTAACATGCCTTTGAGGCGAAATAGGGTTTCAAAATATTTGGAGATTCAATAATAATAATAAATAACAACCTATTGCACGATCTAGCCATCACAGTTATTTTTTTAATCTCTAAAAACCTTAAGGAATCTTTATAGGACATCTCGCTGATATGTCTGCAAGTAACCGTAGGGCCACATTATATACAGGGTGGACCGCTCGAATGGACCTAATTTCAATTGCTTGTTACTGGCAAACGGTTGAAGATAGAAACTTAAAACAACGTTCATAGTACAGAAAAACTCACCAAGTTTCGAATCCTGTCGGTAGATGGCACAAAGATACGTTTCTCGTTCTTAGATTTAATTGTTTGTGAAAATGGCGACTCCGCAGATGAAAGCGCAAGCTGTTTTGTGGTATGCGGAGTTTAAATCAATCATTAGAGTTCAAAGGGAGTTCCGGCGTGTGTTTAACCGTGATGCTCCAACTGCTAGAAGCATAAAGAAGTGGCGTGATACATTATTAGCTACAGGATCTGTGTTGAAGAAGCATGGTGGTGGTCGCAGAGCATCCGATGAAATGGTAGCAAATGTTTCAAGCCGCATTTGAGCGAAGCCCCCGGAAGTCATTAAGAAGAGCTTCGCGGGAACTTCAAATACCAAAATCGACATTACAACGGATTGTCCACAAACGCCTCAAACTGCACGCATATAAAGTGCAGTTAGTGCAACGTCTGGAGCCGAATGACATGCCGAAACGAGTGGAATTCGCCAATACGATGCTGGACCGTCTCGGCGCTGATCCTGACTTCATGACCAAGATTTTCTTCTCGGACGAAGCCACTTTCCATTTGTCAGGCAAGGTAAACCGGCATAATGTGCGGATCTGGGGATCGGAGAATCCTCACGCTATTCAAGAGCATGTTCGTGATAGTCCGAAGATGAATGTTTGGTGCAGTTTGTCACATAATAAGGTCATTGGACCGTTTTTCTTCGCCGAGAAAACTGTTCGTGGTACCACATATCTTGACATGCTGGAGCAGTTCTTCTTTCCACAAATTGAACAACTGCAGCCTAACATCGTTTTCCAGCAAGATGGTGCTCCTCCCCACTGGTCCAATGAAGTTCGTACGACTTTGGACAACATTTTCCCTGGCCGTTGGATTGGTAGGGGAGGACCAATCGCGTGGCCCCCCGAGATCTCCCGATTTAACACCACTGGATTTCTTTCTCTGGGGCTATGTCAAAGATAAAGTTTACACCACCCCAGTCAAAGACCTTCGTGATCTTCGTGAGCGCATCATAGAGGCTATTGAGAACATTCCAGAAGACATACTCCAACGTACTTGGCAAGAAATTGTTCATCGCTTTGATATCGTCACAGTGACTGCTGGGGCTCATATAGAGATGTGGTGATCTGGATATCAAAACTTGGTGAGTTTTTCTGTAATATGAACGTTGTTTTAAGTTTCTATCTTCAACCGTTTGCCAGTAACAAGCAATTGAAATTAGGTCCATTCGAGCGGTCCACCCTGTAAATTGTTGTAATTGCATTAGATCTATTATGTTAACATACATAGGCCTATATATAATTTTTGTGTTCTTTTTGTAATAGTATACTTTATTTTCCAATTGGGGAAGCATAATCTTTATGCTTAGGTCTATCTAAAAATTCGGCCTGTGTAGGCCTGCATATGTTTGTGCTCGCAAAACTCGAATAGTATTTGGTCGATTGACTTGAAAATTTATACATACTGGTCTTCAGTACGGCAAGTGTTTAGTCGCTATCAATTAAATCGCTGAGTTGAAAAGGGAAGGCACTCCAGCGCCTTCAAGGAGCGATAAAAAGCGTATGGAACTCAAGAAACTGAATTCTTGCTGTAGGTCTATTTGCATTCCGTGTAAACAAAGGATCAATAGGCTATTGTAATTGATCAAAAATTTATCAGAGCAAGCTGTAAGAAATTGGTAGTTTTTAAGTTTTTTTCAAAAGTAGGGTAGACCTACTTGGAGTTTCTTCCCTTTTTAACTCAGTGACTCAATTACGCTCTAAAACCATTAAGTGTAGTTCACATCAAATGAAAATTTAGAAATCGCTCTAGCGGTCGCAATTTCCCAATGCTTCACAAAGAAACGCAGAAGTCTGTATGCTATTATAATAAACCGAGGTAGATATTATCAAAAAATCAGCAAAATCCGAACAATAGAAATACATTAAATCTAAATTAAAAATTGATACTAACAACCGCCATGTTTAGTTTGTCGCAATGTAGGCCTATACCATACAATTTAAGAAATAAATATCCTCAACTCGTCTCCAACCCAAGGCCGGGTCAAGGAATGAGATGAAATGAAGCCTTCTATATTTATAGAGGTCTGTGATCGACAAGGGTGCCGGCCGACCACTCCTGATGCACCGTCACAGGGGGGAGGGGATGAATGAAACGAAAATGGATGAGATGAGTATGGAGAAACGGTGGAAAGAAATTTGTGGCAGGGGAAAACGGGAGAAACCCAGAGAAAAACGTGCACAAGCTCCGTTTCGTCTACCACGAAACCCACATGGAGTGACCGAGACTGGATCTCGGTGAAAGGCGAGGGTCTACCGCTTGCGCCACGGACATTGTGTATTAGTTTATTGAAACAGCACAATCGATCTGTATGAAAATTTGTAAATATCAATTAAATCTGCTTATACGCCTAAATATGCCTACATTTCGTTATCAGACTCACGAGGTATCAAAAAAGAATTAGGGCCTAACATATAGCCTACAATTATAACCATTTTTGTTTTTTACTTATTCAACTGAAAATCAAAACACATATTTCGTTAAGCATTCAATTGCATTGGCGTTTACTTGATGAAAATCCATAATATTATTTAATAAAATAAAAATAAAACTTAAAGTTTTTGTGATGTTTCATATTTATTAAAATGTCCACCGCTGTGGTCTCGAGGTAGCGTGCTGCCTTGTCACGCAGCGGGCCCGGGTTCGATCCCCGGTCGGGACAGTTTTTCTGGGTGAGGTTTTTCCTCACCTGTAAGACAAATGTCAGGAAAACTTTAAGGCCCAAACGGTCCCTGAAATCATATGGCCAGCGCAATCATCATCATCATCATTCATATTCATCTTAGGTAAAGGTTAGGATTAGGGACTCTCCTGGCGCACCATTATCATCATTATCACCCATCATATCATCGGGGCAACGTAACCCCGCCTTCCAGGCGCCCCAATCTCAGAAATGGGTTACAAATACGCCATGCCAGGAGAGAAACTAGGAATGTCGAAAGACAAAACCTGGGGCATTTGAAAAAAAAATAGGCTACATTTATTAAAATAAAAATTAGTTAGGCCTACAGCTGTTTCGGTACTTTGTACCTTCTTCGTTTGATATCTGAAGAAGGTATAAAGTACCCAAACAGCTGTACCTAATTTACATTTTAGTACATATAAAAATCACACTAAACTTTAAGTTTTACTTTTATTTAATTAAATACATAGGCAATTTCGTTTATTTAGGCGTAGCAGCGCACGCCGGGTATTAGCTAGTAAATAAATAAAAAATATAAAAGAGTTTTATATTATGAATTTGAAAATAGACTAATATTAATAATAGGCCTATAAATAGGGCCTATGTATGTATAGGCTATATTATTTTTCTTTTTTCGTAGAAGAAAAGAAAGTCTTTAGAAATCAAGCAAAATTTTTAGGCCTAATCAAAATTAAAAATGATATAATATACCTGCACACTTAGCCTATAATTATTGTCGTAAGATAATATCATATTGTTATGAGTTTGGAAGTCATTTCAGTTATTAAAATATAGGCTCTAATCTTTAGATTTCAGCAAAATCGATTTTCAAGAATTAATTTGTGTTGTTTTGCAATATTCACAATTTTTAGGGAATGTTTATAAGAGTAATTTTGCCGTGAATAAAAGACAAAAAATGCACTCTTGTAGTGATTATTTTTGCAAGTTATTATATTCTTAAAACTTGACTAGGATATGTAATATGGTGGGCCGAAAAAACTAATTTTTTTTTATTTTGAAGTTGTAATAGAGCGCAAAAGTTGCGAATTATATAGACAAAAGAAAGGGAAAAAAACTTCATTTTTGAGATTATATCTTTAATTAGATGTTTTCGTAATGTAATAGTTTGTAACATCTTCAAATAGAGCCTAAAAACATTGTGTTTTAATTTGGATTAGATCAGTTGATATATTTCGGTCGCGCATGAGCTCCAAAATTTACCAGAATAATGAACAAGTTATATTTTTACGCATTTTTGGTATTTGATAAATAATTTCCAGAGTATTGAATGTCAGTTCTCATAGATAGACATAAACGTGCTTAGCAAAGATCAGCAAGCAATACCTACTTGATATTAAAAAAAAAAGAAATAATTACAAAAATGAATTTTTTCTCATATTTTACCAAACTCCAGAGCCTTTGCGCGACAGGAAGATGTCAACCGATTTTGATATTTTTTTTCTTTTTTTTTTTAGTTATAGGCTATAATTCGCAACGTTTCCGCGCTATTAGGTCTACAACTTCGAAATAAAAAAAATTAGTTTTTTTTTCGGTCCACCCTAATAGCTATGTAATAATTCATACAAATAGGCCTAGAAGTAATAATATGGTTATTGGAAATAGGCCTAATCACATTTTGAATACGCCGTGTTAATTACGAAGGACATTGGTCTTGAAACGGTTAAATATATAGGCCTACATGACTGTTTAATTAACATAGGCCTAATTATCATGTTAACTTCATGGAGAAATAAATTTCATGAAATTCACAAAGACTTTATAAATGAGATAGACTTATTTATGTTAGGCTATGAACTAATATATGGCGTGCTTTGCTACGCCTAAATAAATGTAATATATATGGTTTTTAAATTTTCGTTTCAGGTGAACATTGCACCTAATTGTTTGAGAGTATAATAGCGGGTAAACATTAGCCGTACCTGAAGATCTAGGCCTATAGGTACAAAGTCAGGGCCTATAGGCCCTAGCATACATTGCGACGAACTAAATTTGGCGATTACTTGAATTCATTTTTAATTTCGGATTTCAGTTAAATCCTCACTTCTAGTGGTCGGATTTCACGGATTTTCCGATAATAGCCTATCTCCCTCGGCTTATTTTAGTGCTAGCCCTAAAAGTTTACTGAATTTCGTTGTGAAACATCGAATATTGTGACCGCTAGCGCGATTTTTAAGTTTTTGTTTCAGGTGAACACCTAGGCCCCACACCCAACGGTTAGAGAGTAGACTATGTATAGGCTAATAGATAGCGGCTAAACATGGATACGTTGTGTCAAATTTAAAGTCAATCGACCAATTACTTATAGAGTTTTGCGAGCATAAACATAAGGAGACTGAATTTTTATAGGCCATTGTAAATACTTTTTATAAAATTGGCAATTCTTACTCTGGCATCAATGTACGTACAGAATTAGTTACTTACTTTACATTAACGAAAAAACATTTACACAAAAATACACAAGAAATAATAATAGGCCTATATAGGTTACGTATTTGAACCCTTGAGTATTAAAATGGTCCCTTTTGGTGTAGGTCTATTTATAAGTGAACACATGTACTGATAGCTCAAGAGTATTTTTATAGTGTTACCAAGTGTCTATTAAAACATATAAAATATCTGTTCTATGTGTACTATTTATAAAAAATAGTCCACCGCTGTGGTCTCCAGGTAGCGTGTTGCCTTGCCACGTAGTGGGCCCGGGTTCTCTTCCCGGTGGGGACAGGCTCGTGGGTGAGGTTTTTTCCGGATAAGACATATGTCAGGAAGCCTAGGGCCCAACGGTCCCTGAAAACTATTCGGCCATCATCATCATCCTTATCATTATCATCACCATCCCTCACCGGTGTGGAAAGTAACGGGAAGTTACCACACCTATAATTCCCCAGTAAAGCTGAAAAACATAGCATGAAAGACCTGCCCTAGGGCAGAACACTTTAGAAATAGAAAATATATAGAAAATAGCCTACTAGCTGGTCCGGCGAACGTCGTATCGCCTTTATATATTTTTACGTTAATTTTTCCGATGTTTTAATGGTTATCTGCTATTCGGGGCGGAAACAAATCCAACAAATCAAATATAAAAATCGGTCCAGCCGTTCTTGAGTTATAAATAGTGTAACTAATCCGACTTTGTTATATATATATATAGAAGTCCCGGCCACGCGTTGATGTGGCTAAGGTATACGTTAAATTATGTTGTAGTAAACTAAGTGAGAAATCTAAATCAGAAAGTTTTTGTTTTACACAATTTTTTAGTTCTGGTACGTTAACTACACGCGGTATAAATATAGGTGGTGGTTTATGTGGAAGTGGTTTTGTTGATTGAGATGAATTTATGTTGTCTGCATTCTCAGTATCATCCATAAGTGTATCATAAGGATTATATAGGCCTACATTTATTGATGGAATATTTTGAGGAGGCTTGCTGATTTCATTATACTTTCGTTTTTTCTGCGAACTTGTTGGCAGTTCGGATTCTCATCATCATCAAGAAGTCTCTGTATAGTAATATCATCTTGTGATATATTATAATCATATTGTTTTTCATTTAATTGAGGCATGGAGATTATTTCTGTACTATTAGGCATATTATTATAACTAACAGACTTACTTACAGTTCTGTTATTCCGTTCCTTATGGCCTTCATATGTTTTTAAATTGACATTTTTCTTAAATGTAAGATTTATGTCACATAGGCTTATACCAATTTGCGGAAATTCACTTGATATCTTATCATTCATGGTCTCTAGAACTGATTCGCCATATTGTTCAATATCCCTTCTCAGTCCAGTTAAATTTAAATTAAGTTGCTGTCTTTCAGCCAGATTACTTAAAACTAATACTTACACACGAAATTAATATTATTATCAATATACTGAAAATAAAATAAACACAAACACACTTAAATTATGAAATAATCAATATTTGTAATTCAATTAAAATTCGCGGTTGCAACAAAAAGCACAGCCACCTGGTTAAATAATAACTGTATAGTAATATCATCTTGTGATATATTGTAGTCATCTTGTTTTTCATTTAATTGAGGCATGGAGATTGTTTCTGTAATATTAGGCATATTATTATAACTAACAGACTTACTTACAGTTCTGTTATTCCATTCCTTAAGACCTTCATTTGTTTTTAAATTGACATTCTTCTTAAATTGACATTCTTTAAATTGACATTCTTATGTCACATAGGCCTATACCAATTTTCGGAAATGCACTTGATATCTTATCATTCATGGTCTCTAGAACTGATTCGCCATATTGTTCAATGTCCCTTCTCGGTCCAGTTAAATTTAAATTATGTTGCTGTATTTCAGCCAGATTACTTAAAACTAATACTTACACACGAAATTAATATTATTATCAATATATTGAACATAAAATAAACACCGAACACACTTAAATTATGAAATAATCAAGATTTATAATTCAATTAAAATTCGCGGTTGCAACAAAAAGCACAGCCACCTGGTTAAATAATAAACCAATTACCTTACACCGTCATCTGTTAAATCGTATGGAACTCACAGATAATTATAACTCTTTGTTAAATAATAAACAAATAATTTGCAATAAAAAATAATGCGACTATAAATTTAGTCATAAACATCCGTAGGTCTCAAGTTGGATCAAACAGCACACAGTGTGCAAAATTTTATTAAAATCGGTTCAGTAGTTTAGGATTCCATCGCGGACAAACAACGTGACACGTAATTTATATATATTAAGAATTAAACTAGTATAAAAAAATTCCGTTTTCACAAAATATAAATTTAGTAAAACTTAGAATAGTTTTGAGCTGGTATTTTGTATAGGCCCTACTCTTCCAGATGGTATAAATGATATTTCTGTTTCTAAATTTAAAAGAACAATTAAATCAGTATTGACTTTGCAGGTTCATGAATATCTTAGCGTTGACTGCCTTGAGACACAACAGTCATTAACATAGGCTACACTGTCATATATTGTACAGTAAAACCTGTCTAAGAAGGAACATGACGGTTCCTTAAATATATTTCCATACTGGCAGTTTTTTTTCTTATAAAGGGTTCTCAAATTACAAACTTGAATTTTCTCACGCAGTGTAGGCCTAGGGGTTTTACATGCACGCTTTAAAGACAACGTATCGAACTGATATACAGACAAAATAGTGTATGTAACACAGCTTAGTTTTCACGGCAATACAAAACAACTCTATTACACAAAAACGAGAAGGAACTGAACTACACGAGGACTGAAGAGTTTCCGAACTCCCTCGCAGGTTACGTAAGCAGGAAATGAAAAGCAAGGGATTCCCCGCTGTCACACATAAGCAAGGGTATCCCCTCAATACAATGGCAACACAAGAAGGTAAAACGATATAATGCAAATAGCGTCATATGCAGAATTTTCAAATGTGGTCATTAATACTGCAATTAGAACGTGCTTAAGAATAATTTTCCGTCTTACTGACGTAAAAATTAACTATTGATACTTCAAAAACCATTCCGTTTCCGCGTTATGAAAGTTTCCGGCTTATACAGGACAATTTTACTATAAAATCGTAAGTTACCGTTCTGAAGGTTTTTTTCCGTCTCTACAGGTTTCCTTTTTATAAAGGTTCCAGCTAAGACAGATTTCACTGTACTATTTCTGACAATAAAACATCTAAACTATCTAACTATCTTCTGATCCAGACTAAATTAGCTTATTTTTTTAGAGGTCTAAGATGAAAATCTAGTTTACATACAATTAGGGCCTATAGCCTATTCTGAACAATTAAATGGACTTGTTCAACAAATATCACTTGTTTCTAAACCCATTCGCCTCAAAAGACGAGGTAGACTCTTTGGCAGTTAAATGGCCTTCAAATCAGAAGACGACGTACACTCGCTTAACTCAGCTGTTAATATATTTTGCAATACATTGTACATCCCTTGGCAGGGTAATCTTTTGTTAACATATATGAATAGTAGAGGAATGTATTTTGACCGTCACCCTTATTATGTTCTCAAGTGCCGTTATATTTTGTTTGTTTTGAATGTCTGAAAATAGACAATGTAATTTACGGTAACTTAAATCCGGTTTCTGGGAAAATGCATTGAGCGTTTAAACCTGAAGCGAACGGATTAAGGTTTTACTGCTTACGAGCTTAGGCCTGTAGCATATTATTATTGAATCTCCAAATATTTTGAAACCCAATTTCGCCATGGCATGTTAGGGTTTTAGCTTATTATAACAATATTTATACTCTACATTGTAAAACAGAAATATTATCTTATGGTTTTGAATTACATAAATCTTATATAGGGCCTAAGTGTCTTAGAAAAATACTACATATTGCCATGAATGAGTGGTATGAATTTCATAAAATGTTTATAATAATTTTGGTTCTTAAAAATCACTTCACAAATTGAGGCAGAAGCCTTATCATCATTTAAAAGTAAGTTTAACCAGAATTGCTGAATTTCGAATATAGGACAATCAAATAAACATGTTTTACAGATTGTATTGATTCTTGACATTTAAAATTATGATCACTGTCTGGGTTAATATTAAATCTTCTAAAATAACTTCCAAATTTTCCATGGTCAGTCATAAATTGTGTTAAGACGAGCATAAGGAAATAAAACTTATAAAATAAACTGTTATAATTAATTTATTGCTATAAAGTTAATTTAATATTGTTATCAGTTTAAAAGCCATTTTAATTATTTTAGACCCATTTCTTCATTTTTCGTTGAAGAAATGAAATTAAGCTTAAATATGAGGCAAAATTAATTTTTCATAATTAAAGCTTATAAACTTGATCCTTAGAATAATTTCCATAAAATACATTATTTATGTATGAGCTGGAAATCTGATATAAGTCAATTTAACGATTTCAGATCTATCTTTTTCTTATTTTTCGTTGAAGAAAATAAAATCCTTAAAGATGAGGCAAAATTCATCGTTCGGAATTGAGCCCTTTAGTAGGGCCTATTAAAATGGGTAATATCCATTATGTCAGATTTCTTCTAAATCAGGGATTAAATAATAGGCCTATATTATAAACAGTAATAAAATAACTAATAGGCCTATTTCGTTTTTATAGAGACTTGGTAACACTATAAAAATACAATTAGGCCTACAAACATAAATATAGGTCCTACTTTTAAGCTATCAGTAGATCTGTTCAATTGTAAATGTAGCTACCAAAAGTAGACATGGTCCATTTTAATACTCAAGGGCTAATAGGCATATAGTAGGCCTATTTCTTGTTTTGCATTATTATCAATTTTTTTTGCCCTCTAAGGACCATTTCTCCATGAATGACAGTCAAACATTTCACTGCAATAATTTTCATAAGTAGGCCTATGCCTAATTGTGGCCTTAAAAATTTACACAGTAGGCCTAATAAAATTTTATAGGCTTAAATATAAATTTCTAGGCAATTTTAGGCGTCTAAGGATCGTTTTCTCGTGAATGGAATTGAAACTTTTCACACTAACAATTTTTTAAAAGTTATGTGCCCTTAGAAATTGACACAGTAAAAATTAGGTTACTTGGGCCTAAGTATACATTTTAGGCAATTTTTAGGCGTCTAAGGATCGTTTCCCGTAAATGTAATTGAAACATTTCGCACTAATAATTTTTAAAAGTAATGTGTCCTTAATAATTGACACACTAATAAAATTATATAAGTTAGGCATACATAATTGGTTATTGGAAATAATCAACTTTTGAATATGTTTATTACGAAGGACCTTGATCTTAGAATGGTTAAACAATACCTGTTTAATATTAATGATTTCGTCATAACGTCATGGCGTAAAAAATCTCTTGATTAAATCAACTAAAATAATCACATCTCTCATAAAATTGACATAGATTTATGAATTAGGTATATTTTATGTTATAAAATATTGTTTAATAATAATCTAACAACATATACTTTTTAATTATCGGTGCCATAAAAATGTAAACATAATGTTAGTAAGATTCAGTATTAGGCCTAACTTTGGAGATATCTTTGAAAGTCTGTTATATGTTTTAAGAATCTAATGTGTAAGCCTCCTCCATATCCTAGTTCTAACTTACTTCTATGAGTATTTAACTCATGCTCCAAATGGGACCAATCACGTTTCATTGAATTTTTTGTACAACCAATGATAGTCGTGTTTCACCTTGACAATTATGGATTTTGATTACCAAAATAAAGAAGGTTCCTCCTTTTTAATATTCTGAACAGGTCAGAGCATTATTTTACAGTGACTGACTCTCTAACAAATACGTTGAATATAGCAAATAATGAACAGATTCTTTCGAACTACACATTTGATAATTCTGTGTTCAATAACCGTGTTTTTAATATGATTTTGCTGAGTTGTTTCCGAAAAAAAATTAATAACCTATAATGTTGGTTATAATAGGCCTATAGGGCTACAGTTTGGTGTGTTTAATTTTTTCTCCACTAGGGTGCATTCTTACAATATTGCGATCCTATTTGGCAATAAACAATATGGTCAAGTTGTAGTGATGAACAAATGAAACATATCCAAACATTTCTCATTTGTTTTCAAACATCCCCGTTTGCATTAAATAGGCTATATAAATATTTTAAAATAACAAACTTATATTTAAATAATGAATTGTGAGTAAACAGCTTAATTTTATTCGTTAAATAGTCCTAACAAATGCCACTCTTGATTTTCAAATCTTCTAGATGAATTGGAAATCACCCGTGGCATTACTTATGACTATTTAACTCATGCCCCAAATGTGAGTCAATGACCAATCACATTTCAATGATTTTTTATTTACAACCAATCATAGTCGTGTTTCGCCTAGAATTTACACGTAGCGCATGCGAGAGTTAATATAAAAACATTTGTAGCAATTGATTATACCACAAAAAAAATCAATGTTTGCACTTTCTTAAATATATTTTTTTCCTAGGTAATAACATCCCAGAAAAATATAATTATATTTACATCATAGGACATCAGAAACTAATTAATATACAGTTTGATGTGTTTCATTTTTTCTCCACAAGAGTGCATTCTTACAATATTGCGTTCCATTCACAATAAATAATATAATCTGGTTGGAGTGATAAACAAAAGAAGCAAATGAAGCGTACCAATCGTTTCTCAGCTGTTTTCATTAAATATATAAATATTTTAAAATAACTATATTTAAAAAATGATTTGTGAGTAAACAGCTTAATTTTATTCGTTAAATAGTCCTAACAAATGCCACTCTTGATTTCCAAATTCTCTCACTTCGTGAGTCATGAATTTATCGAAAATTTGGAAATCACTCGAGTAATTACTTATGATAACTATATCATATCCGAGCTAAGTTCCAGTTGTACTGTAAAGAAACTTGTATGAAAAGCATTACTCCGCCGACTCCATCTGTTGGGGGAGCTGTGCTGCTACTTTTATCCGTCATATGACTGAATTTCCAATGAAAGTGTCAATGATAGAAACATTGTTCTTAGGCAATACTGTATGTATTTTACGGGAAATAAGACTGAATTCAAGATAAGATGGTACCAATAATTAGGAACTTCCATTACTTATTTATTTATGACCAAAAATTATATATGGTCCTACCTAGCCAGACGTTTACGCTTTTTCCATGTTGTCGATAGACAGGCCTATCCTTTATTTGCAATTTGTACTTCTACGAGCAGAATAGCCTATATTCGCCATGCTGACTGTAAATTGTGGTGTCATTTTCACCACATTCTCATAAGTAGGCCTAATGCCACGGGTTATTTCCAAATTATCGATAAATTCACGACTCACGAAGTGAGGAGTGAATTTATCTACAGAATTTGGAAATCAAGAGTGGCATTTGTTAGGACTATTTAACAAATAAGATCTTTGTTTAACTATAGTTATTTTAAAAATATTTATATATTTAATGTAAACGGCGATGTTTGAAAACAAATCAGAAATGTGAGGTTATGTTCATTCACTGCTGCTTGATCATAGGCTATTATTTATTGCCAAATAAGATCGCAATATTGTAAGAGTGCACCCAAGTGGAGAAATAATGAAACACATCAAACTATATATTATAATCAACATTACGGGTTATTCATTTATTTTTTTAGTAAACAACTTAGTAAAATCAAGGAATCTTTTCATTATTTGCTATGTTCAATGTAGGCCTATTTGTTGGAGAAAAATAATGCTTTGACCTGTTCAGAACATTAAAAAGGAGGAGCTTTCTTTATCACAAAAGCAGGAGCTGATAAAGAGAAATCGATAAAGAGCGAGGTGAAACACGACTGTCATTGGTTGTAAAACAACATTCATTGAAACGTGATTGGTCATTGACTAGCATTTGTGGCATGAGTTAAATAGTCGATAGAAATGTAGGATATTTTTCACTAAACTGTTTGGATAGCCTACATTCAAAATCATTATTTCTCTCCGATTTTCAAATGTTTTCCTTTTGATGCTTCAAAAAATGTATAGGAGAAGCAACCATTGGAAGCAATTGAAATTCGTAAGTTAACAATTAAACAAAGAAATGCTTCTATTTTTTTTATTCAATGCCCCAGGTTGTCATTTTTACATTTCTGGTGTTCTCTCCTGGCATTTGCATTAATTGTAACCCACTTCTGAAGTTGGGGCGCCTAGAAGGCGGAGTTACGTTACCCCGATGATATGATGGATGATAAATGATAATGAAGCGCCAGGAGAGTTCTTAACCTAAATTCCAGACCATGGGCAATCACAGGAATAATTTCCTTTAAGGAAAAATTCCTATGGTTTGATCGGGAATCGAACACGGGACCTCATAAACAGTAGTCATAAACGCTGACCACGAGTCCATGAGGCTGGTCCATGCTTCTGTTTATTAAATCTATTAAAATTTTAATTATATAGGCATACTGAATTTCAAAATTCTCCCATATAACTACGTAAACATATGCTAAATTATAAAAATATATATTTTTATTTTATTTATTTCGAGTGTTAGAAAGCGAACTACATTTTCTTACACGCTTAAAGGTTATTCGAACAATGAAAACGCAGTCCATAGGCCTACATCTGGTTTGTTTACATTACAACTGACTCAATACTAGTAACATTCATATCAAATTCCGTTGAGGTGAAGTCATATGATGAAAGTTAAAAATTAAATTATAGGCCTACCTGTTGGTAGGTGCCGTCGTCCTCAACTTTGTTAAAATATTGTATATAAAATTAACTGGAGTGCTTTCGGAAGTTATCTTCCATCTTCTGCAGGTTGAGCTTCCGCTACTCACCGTACACAACAACAGCGAGTAGCGGAAGCTCAACCTGTAGAAGATGGAAGATAACTTCCGAAAGCGCTCCAGTTAATTTGATAGCCTATACAATATTTTAACAAAGTTGAGGACGACGGCACCTACCAACAGGTACAATTTAATTTTTAACTTTCATCATATTACAACTGAAACCTAGCTCTGAAGAGATGTACCCTAGTACGCCTATTTAATATTAGAGTTAATTGTGATTACTATAGGCCTCTTCTAATGTAACATGCGTTTGTCCTGGTGAGTGGAAGAGAAGGCATAAAACAATAATTGTATAAAATAAATTAATTATTCAGCAAGTTGAATTTATGGTCCGATTTTCCTAGTTTACGGATTTATGGCCTGTGTATTCCTTTGTTAACGCTTAAATTTGCGAAATACTAATTTGTGTTTGATCGCAGTGAAAACAAAGAACGATTTTGTTTAATTTCTGGTTTCATGTAAACTCTTACTTGTAGGCTATTGTTCGGATTTCACTGATTTTTGGAAAATACCATAATTTTTTTATTTCAACTAAAAACTGGATATTGCAACCGCTACAGAGATTTTTAAATTTTCGTTTTAGTTCAACTTCACTTCTAATCACCAGGTTTTATTGCTTAACGAACTCTACTTTACTTTTTTTTAATTTATTGTTATATTCCAAGTTTAGTTTCGAAAAAAAAAAACAAAAATTGTGACCGCTATAGGGTTAACAAACATAGGTCTATTCACATTCACAGTCGAGCCTCTGACCAGGAAACAACATCTAGAAGCACTCGCTACTGAAGATGCCCTCCGCAGTTGAGGGAGAAACGTCTGGAAGAAACACCAGTAATGGACCACGGCCACATAGCCCGGAATCACTCAACACTATTTCAACTAATTGGTCTAAAAGTGCTTTCCTGTAAAATAAAATTAATATTGTCGAATAATTAGGTGGCCTAATAGCCTAGCAATTTTTAGCTTAATAAAACCTTTGACATGGGGAAAAACTATTTTGGTTTAAGCCTATATTGTTTTTTCTTCATGTAGGCCCATTTAAATTAATTACTTCATTCATTTTGATATTAATTTATTATAGGCCTATAAGAGTCTGTTGTTTTGTTTATATCATTCTCCTTTACATTAATTCTTTGTGTGTCAGAGTGTTTTATATTTTCAAACTTTCTCTTTTTACATCTTCTTTGAGACTTTTTAGTAAGGTAAGTCCTCACAACAGGTTACTGGCCTGAAGTGAGCAAGTCCATCGGTGGGGTTGCCACCTTAGGCCTCTGGACAGGCGCTATTATGATACAGCATTTACTCTGTATCTTGAGGGACGGTTAGGCCTATACCGCCCTGACTCGGTCCCCAGAGTCCCGGAAGAAATGAAATTTATAGACGTACTGCAGGTTACTCAAGAACAGACCATAAAAGGAATTCTGAGATCCTCAAAGAATTACAAACAGAATCAGTCATGGAATATGTATGAAAATACTGAAACAACTGGAAATCTCACGTAAGAAGAATGAGCAGAACAAGAATACCACGTCAAATCTTAAATTACCAGCCACCAGGCAAGAGATCTTCGGGCAGACCCTTCAAACGTTGGATTGAGACCGCAACAGATCACAAGGTCTATCACATGAAAGGAAGAAGAAGAAGAAGAAGAAGAGCTTTCTCTTAATTTAGGCCTATATTATTACCTAATGTATTTAATTACTTTCTTCAGTCTGGTATTAATCTGTTCTACATTGTTTTATTTTATTCTCCCTTGTATTAATTTATGTGCCAAAATTTATTTTATATCTTGAAAATGGCTCCTAAATTTAGGCCTATATAGGCTATTTTGATTTTCCCCTCCGTTTAACTAAAACTTTGTAATGTAGCCTATATATTGTAGGCCTATGTATTATTTGTGTAACTGAACTGCACCCGAGCACCAGCACTTGTCAGTACTGTGTACAACATTTATTTGCGAATTTAATTTATTCTTTAAAAAAACTTAGAGCTTCATATGTGCTACTTCGCCTATAAAGTAAAATTGTAAAGGAAGCGAACACCACTTTAATATTAGCTAAATGAGAACACACCCCACTCGGATATTCCATTATATGAAATTGTAAAACACCAGTCAGTTGCTACCAACGACGTCTTAAGACCGTCAACATCTAAAGCGTCGCACAATAAGAACAACAGTTAGTAGCAGGTATTTATTTTACTGATGATGGAAATCGACTTCCGAAAGACCTACAGTTACTAATTTTAAACAATTTTAAAAACAGTTGAGGACGACGGATCCGGCCATAAGGTAGGCCTACATATTTTACCATTTTACTTAATGAGTAGGCCTACTACCACAACGGAATTTTGTAGGCTCTATGAATTGTATAGGTCTAAGTATTTACTTTGCCTATAACTTTACCATCACATCACCATTAAAAGTAATTTAGGTAAATTTGAATCCGTTAGGATTTTATAAATAGGCCCTAATATAGTAACATCTCATAAACTTAATGAGTAGGCTCAAATGGCACTGCTTGAAACTTTTATGCACAATAATGCGTTCTGTCGTACTTACAGCAATGGCGATCATGATTGAAAGTTCAATTTCCTAAATTTCGGGGTTGTCATCCTATTAATAACTAGCCTAAATAACTATAGCCTAGTGCAATATTACAAATTACCTATCTAGTGCGGAAACTAAAACCACTGTCCTTTATGTAAGTTGGCCTAGGCCTATATATACTATGTACAATGTAGGCCTATATAGGCAACAAAAATATAGCCTATCCAAAAGGTAGTGTTAATATACATTATACGAAACAAATCACTGCATTTTAAATGAACTGAACTTCATTCTTCTTGTAAGCCCATGTTTCCCTTAACAGAGATTTAGGCGCTCTCCCCCTACAGGGAAGAATTTGAACCATACTAATTTAGTTACACTTGTTTTCGTACAGATGTCCTTTGAGTGGTCCGTGGTCAGCGTTCCGCCTCATACTGACATCTAGGAAACCAAGGTAGTACTAGGACGGGAAAATTCGGTAAATTTTGCTTACAGGCCTTTCTTTCAGGCTTAAGGATCTTTAATAAGCCTGAAAATCTTCAGACTCGGGACCCACGGCATAAAGTCCCTCCCGGAGGACTCGCTCCTTGGATTTTTCCGTCCTAAAAATCCATCGACCCCGGCCGGATTTGAACCCGCGACCCTCGGGACCAGAGGCAAGGAGCATAACCACTAGTCCACCGCGGCCGATACTGAACTTTATTTGAAACAATATAAAACAATAAATACGTAGCCTACTTGCCACCATCTTACAACTGATTGGTGTTACGGCCTGCTGTAGACTCAACTAAATTATTTTCGGCATTTGCCGTATAAACATTGGCCACACTGTTAACGTTAGTCAGTTGTTTACAATGAACGCAAATATTTCCAACAAAGATATTATTTTATTATTTCGCTATCGCTCTGTTTTTAAACATTTCCTCACTTCTGTCAGAACTAATTCCCAACCTCGCATTGTATTATTCCGGAGATTATTAGGCACCATGCAAGTTTGTTTACAGTTAGTAGGCCTACAATAGGCCTTTTATAGCTGTAATTAATAGAAGTAGTAGTAAAATTCATTGATTGAGATGTAGGTCTTCTGTATGGGGAAATACAGGTTGGTGAATACGCGAGGATGACCAGTAATAACAGGAAACAAGTGAGCCTCCTTCCCGCGCACGATGTTCTCTCCCCTCTTCACTCCTCCTAGACAAATAGTTTCAAGTATTCAGTACTCTACAGTGCACAACAAGTGCCATTTTTATAGTTCATGTTTTGTGTTCAATGGGGGAAAATGCTCTTTATGTGTGTTTCAACCATAAAAACGCTCGCTCGGTGATTGGAATCGTTTTATAGTAGGCCTAATGAGTTTTTTTTGTGAAAGATTCTTAATTGTTTTCTAAAAATAATCAAAACTAGAAAAATGGCACTTTATAACTTCATGCATAGACTATTGTAGGCCTATATGCTTATCAATGTAACTAATGCCTGACGTGTGCTGCTGTGCCTAAATGAAATATTATTTTAAAATTTACCTGTCAAATAAACTCCTACACCTAATTTTTTAGAGCATAACAGCAGCTAAACACTTGGCGTACCTGAAAATGTGTAGGCCTATATACAAAGTTATGGATTGTGACGAATTATAAAATAGGAAGATGTAGGCCTACACTCTAATTCAACCCAGGAATTTACAGACCTTATGGGCTGTGCCAAGTGTTGCCAAACTCATAATAATGGTATTTGTTTATTTTGGGAGGGTGGCGGAGGGGCAAGGTTAGTAGTACTTTTTCCAAATCTATGTACTAGCCTATACATTTAAAAAACATAATTTTTCTTTTACGGCATGCAAACTAGTTTTATAGTAAATATGAGCGTCAACACTTTCACACAGGATAGTACAGGTCGGCACGAGCTCAGTGACAAGTGGTAACTGTTTTTTAAGAGGGGGTGGCTTGGACGGCTACAACCTACAACTATGTACTTGCTGTGTTGCAATATTCAGTTTTATATAAGGATTTCTCTCAAGAAAATACTGTTAGGCCTAAATGGCAACCCAGTTCCCTATTCCAAACACACAGTAACTTCCTGAGTTGAATCTGAGTGTAGTAACGTGGAAACAAATTGTTGGTACCCTAAACCCAGAACTATGGAGCAGGAATAACCACAAAAGAACTAAAATTATGATATTAGGCTACACAGTGTAGTTATACGGCATAGAATTAGGACAACAAACAAAAAATATATGGGACTGCGCCTAATAAATATTAAGCAATAGGCCCTATTGAAATGGATTTTTAAGATCGTCCAGAAAAACAGGTAAATGTCCGTCACGTAGGCCTAATTGCATAAATTGAGAATTTTCCTCGCCAAGCTAAAGTAATAGCCCTAATTTAATTTAATTACAGATGAATTGAACATAGCTACATTTTTACAGCGAAAAAGAACAAATAAGCCTATAATATTTTGTTCACTATTGCTCTGAAGATTTATTGATATTTTTAACCCAAATCCATATAAAATTAGGATTTTTTATTTTTGGACTTGGTTCACTCTTACTCTGAACACCGCATAACGTATCGCACTTCATAACCTCATAACGTATTGGGAAGAAGACGACCACAAGTGTAAGAAGTTTATTTCCGAGTAATTCGCATTTTTTTGTTTTTTTTTTGTTTTTGTTTTATTTGAGGATTGTTTCTATTATTTACACAAGTATTCTTAACCAAAATATAGCCTATAGGCCTATACAATTTTTTCTTCCACACTTCCCGGTCTTGCGTGTCTGCTTCTGTCATATTTCTCTTCTTCATGTTGTTTTGAATTCCCTTTATCCACGTTGGCTTTAGTCTACCATGTTTCCCTTTTTCATGAGGTATCCATTTCAATAGGCCGTACTTCTTTCTTTGTTTCTGGGTCCCTTCTTGCATTATATGTCCATACCATCTTAGTTGGATTTCTTCAATCTCTTGTACAATATCCTTTTCTACATTCATCATTTCTCTTATTATATTATTTTTGTCTAATTTTGATATTCTTGCCGATCTTCTTAAAAAGTATATTTCTGTGACTGATAAGTTATTCGCAATTAAAGATTTAAAAATATAGGCTATAATAAATTCAATTTTTGATATGGACACAATTTTATCCTGTCACTATTTTCTTGCACATGACTTAGGCCTATGGCCATAAAGAAATAAATTTCTAACCATTTTTTCTAACAGATAGTATACCCGAGCCGCCATATCACCGGCTCTGAAGTTTAGGTTATACGAGGGGTAAAGTGAGAATTCGCCCTCTACTGCCAATAAGGATATGGTTGTATGGGAGTTGATGTCTGCCACAACCAATCACTGCTCTTGACGCAGCTATAGCGCGCTAGTAAGGTTTGAAATTACTGAATGTTGTCAGCTGTATGTCTGCTAACCGCAAACATAAAGCGGCCACTCCCACTGAATACCCATATCGGCAACACTGTCGTGAAAACGTCAAGGCCGGAGAATCAGTGGCTACAGTGTAGTGTTAACTTAATTTATGGCATTTTTACACTTCTGGTCCTCTTCTTACCAAGGTGCGATATATGTATTGGTTTTATAGTACGGCGAGAAAGAAACTCTTAAAAAATAGATAAATCCAACCATTAGAAGATTATCTGAAACCCGAAATAAAAAAAATGCTCTAACACTCGAAATGTTTCATTTGTCACAATGTAATTATATAAGTACAATTGAAGGACTTAGGGCAATAACATGATAAGTCACATACTGTTCTTTCTGAGATATAAGGATTTTAATGTTTCAAAAAATTATAAATAGGCCCTAATAATTGTGCAGTATTGTTGTTAATACATTAGACCTATGTGTCTATAAGTTTTAACTCATCACTGGCGCACTTACATATGATTTTATGGATATTTCAATACATTTATTTGCTATCATTGTAATAAATTAATTTCTTAACAGGCTGTGGCTTATCATGTTACTGCCCTAAGCTCTTCAATTAAATTAGGAAAAAATATATAAAAACAAGCAAGATCGGGCCTTAAATTGGACTTGCAGACGAATTTGCGTAGTTCACACAGTTTTTGCTTGATGGACTTTCAATCATTCTCTCTGAAACAAAATAATTTCTAGTCTGTTTGAAGCTATTGTCATGGAAGAACTTATCAAATTATTTTTGCACGAATTTTATACTTTGTTGCTTGTGGGATTTTATCTCCACGTTGGAGAGGAGTTCACAAGTTACGCAAATTGTGAGTCACTTTTTACCAAGATAAGACTATCGCAAGCGATAAGTTAATGTCTTATGTCAGCGAGTGTTAACTTCTAACCTTTGTCTCATAAATCTTATCCTGGAAATCAAAATGAATCCAGTTCTAAGCAAACAACATATTTAAGAATGACAAAAAACGTTTGAGTTCATGTAGCCCATTTATTTTTTATTTGTTGATTCATTTTACCTGATGGAGTTAAGACAGTAAGGTGTTCTCTTCCACTTCACCAGGTTAAATTATACATATAACAACAATTATGAACTATTTACAACTTTACTAATAATATGTAGGCTAATAGATACAGGTTACACAATGTAAATGTAAGGATGAAAAGGAAAGAAGAAAAATCCGTATTTTAATAATAATAATAATAATAATAATAATAATAATAATAATAATAATAATAATAATAATAATAATAATAATAATAATAATAATAATAATAATAATTTTTATTGGGAATATTCCACAATACAATGTTTCTCCTTCAACCCAAAGTGATTTGTTGCCAGCGGTTCCTGTCTAAAGAATCTACTTCCCTCCAACGTTCTCTAGGTCTGCCTCTTCCATTTCTTCCATTAGCTTTCCAATTAAGGATCTTCTTTGGCACTCTCTCTTCTTCCATTCTTATGAGGTGTCCATACCATTTCAAACGTTTTTCTTCTATTTTTTCTATGTTCTTTTTTTCCAACTTGCATAATTTCCCTTATTGTGCTGTTTCTGACCTTATCCCTTGGAATTATTGTCGATCGCCTCCAAAAATCCATTTCTACTGCTAACAGCTTGTTGGCTTGTTGTCTACTTACTGTCCAGGTTTCGGACCCACCTATAAGTTAATAAAATGCTTTGTAACAGAACTTGAAATATAGTTTTCTTCGTTCTGTATATTATATTTCTATTCCAAAGCACTGAGTTCAACATGATTCTTGTTCCATCAGTTATTATTCTTTCAATTTCTATAGTTGAATTCTCATTTTTATCTAAAATAGATCCTAAATATTTAAACATTTTAACATTACGTATTCTTCTTGAATTACATTTTAGCTCATCTGTTCTATCCAATAATATAACGATATTAATTATAATAATAATAATAATAATAATAATAATAATAATAATAATAATAATAATAATAATAATAATAATGATAATAATAATAATAACCTATAATTTGATTACGTAGTTGGTAAAAAAAATTAAAATATTAAAGAATAATAAAAGTATACAGTAAAACTTGTTCAAAGCGGAATCGCATGGGACAAATTATTTTTTCCACATTAGACAACTTTCCGTTTTATAAAAAACAAAAAATATTAACCAATCTTAGATTATAGAGCACCGTATATGTCTTTTTATGTACCTTGGATTAATTGTAGTTCCGCTGCCGTTGGAAAGTGAAGTATAGTAGCCTATGTACAGCGACTTTGACGGTAACGCGAGAAAAAAAATAGTCCCGTTTCTCTAGTGTTAAAAATGTCTCTTAGGCGCGTATCCTGAAATTAAAGTATGCAGTTGCCGTTTTTACTCACTAACTGTGGTCCGGAAATTTGGAGATTTTTTGATCGCGGACTTGTAACACACTTTCTCACCTCGTTGGATTTTTCTTTTTGCTCTTCATTTTATTCATTTATTTTCTTTGTGTTTTAAAATATCATAAATTATTTAAATTTAGTCATTATTTCGCGTACTGAGAGTTTGTTTTTTCTTTATTTTCAATCACTTTCACTTTTTCGTTTAATGACAATTATAGGCCTACATACCATTTAGCCATCTTTATTCCGTTAATTCAGAACACTACCCGTGAAAGATACGTATACAATCGGTCTCAGGCCTTAAAATAATTTAAGATTTTACATTGTACTGGTTACTAGTAAGACAGATGTCACACGCCAAATATTTGTTAAATGAACCTGTATTTCGCAAAGCCTGTGTGCGGCGAGGCCGACAGAAAATTCCAGTTACAGATAGAAACTTTACTTCTTTCGGAGTCAGGAGTCATCAGTCATCACTTATTGTTAATTCGCCTAACGGGAATTCTATGGAGTGGAAACTATCGTAATTTATTTCTCTCTCTATCTTTCCGTCTTATAAACATTTTTTTCATGAATTGTGTAGAATTATCCTTCCGTTTCCGCGTTGGACAGATTTCGTTTTATACAAAATAAATACACGTAAATTACTATTACTTTGCCGAGACCAATAAATTTGTTCACATTGGACAGATTTCCGCATTATTCACGTTCAGGATTAAGCAAGTTTTACTGTAGGCCTACATGGAACACGGTTATATATTATTTGTCCAAGGAAATATGTAGTGAGTTTTTAAACGGTTTTGAGTGGGCCTTCCTTTATATATGAGGGGAGGGAATTCCAGAGTCCGGTAGCTGAAACAATGAAGGATGAGGAATGGTGAGATGTTCGATGTAGAGCAACAGCTAGAGTTAAATTTTCTCTCGATCGTGTGTTGAAGTTATGGTGGGAAGATAGTGAATGAAAGCGAGTAATGCATGTACAGGTATGCATGTAATTCTATGTGAGTACTCCATACCTCACTTGTGGCGAGACGGATGCTCCCAAGCGCGAGTTTCTTCACCAAGTTAATTTACTTAAGCTTATTTAGGCCTATATACAGATGTTAACTAGTGACATGTGGATAGCACATCTAGTATTATAGTGTAGGCCATGCTTTAACGTCCTTCTCGCACCGCCTAAGAAACCTAAGCTATTACTTACAACTACCACGCACCAATGGTTCCACTTTCCAATGTTGCCACGTCCACATTAATCTTTAAAATTATGATTTTAATATTGAACCGTTCTATGCTATATTAACATGCACATACCTGTAAAAAGATCGGTTAGTTGATTTGACAACTTCGGAATATCTCCGTCTCTTTCTCTCTAATGAGGGTTGAAAGGCGGTCGGCTAAGTGACACTCGGGAGGGTGGTTGAAACCCAAGATTTTTTGACAGTTCCAGGAAATGAGGTCGTTAAAGCATAGCATGAACAATACTTGGATAATGTATTGACTTAGGCTTTCACAGGCGAGTTCGTATGAAGATGTTTGAAGAAGATTTCCGGTCTGTTGGCCGTGGTCTTGAGGCTTGTAGTTCCCCGACGTTTAGCCAGAGACTGCGTCCGGCATCCTCAATAGTTATCTCAAGACAACCCTTGAGGATGCCGGACGCAATCTCTGGCGAAACTTCAAGCTTCTAGACCACGGTCAATAGCCCGGAAATCTTCTTCAGTATCTTCATAATACTTGGATAGTTGAAGGTCGGTAAAATTTTGCATAGATGTAGGCCTATTTTTATTTAGGCTTACCGTCCTTTTATGTAGGCCTAGTGGAATGGTGGGATAGAGTCCCCAAAACTGTAATCTCCAGGAATAAGTGTATTATTTTAAAAAAGTGTGGCATGTCAATCGAAAACATGGCTCTTCGTTGTAAATTGTTTGGAGTGAGTTTTGTAACTGACATTTTCAACTTCATTTTCACTTAGGGTTCACAGAACATGTGGTGAAAAACAAAAGGTAGACTTTTTACGCATTATACATTCATAAAACAAGCGTGCATTAATGCATTACCCAATGTTTAAATATGCATCAATAAAGAGGAAAAAATATAGGCCATTTTTGTTCTCATTGTAGCTCTCATTTAGATTTACAGTTGGGAATACAAGAAGAATACAATTATTTGTTAGGCTAAAAATGCCTACATACCGATAACACTGGTCGACTAGTTTTTATTCACAAGAAATCTGATTAGTGAATCTAGTGCATTTTTCATACTGAATTCAGATATGTAGTCAGAATTTTTCCATCAGGCACAGTTTTCTTGTGACAGATACTTTTTAAAGATTGATTTTGGCATTTTCTTTGACCTGTCATAGGAACCTTTACCTTATATGAAGAGTTCCCTGTACCAGTAGGCCTATATACAGATATGACCTTAACTCATAACTCTGATTCTGACCTAGCTCAAACTGAAAATGATTCGGGTTGAGATAAAAATGATCTTACATAAAATATGCCCGAAAATCACTATCTACCACTTTCTAGCTAAGCCAGAATGAGTTAGAGTTAGATAGATTTTATTAAAAATTATAAAAAATGTAAATGAATAGGCCTATCACAGAAAACTCTTGCCTGATAGGAAAAAAACTGAAATGATATTTAAATTCAGGATGAAAAATACTTCTAAAATCTCATAGGCCTATTTTTATTCTTGTGAAAGAAAAAAAGTTCATTTTTGTCGACCAATGTAATTATAAAAAGTGTAGGCCTAATTTATGTGTCTAAATGGCACAAAAAGTAGAGTGCATGTAGGCAAACAGCTTTCTGATAATAGCCTACTACTTAATATAAAATTATAGAATATTCACCTGAAAGGTCCGTCTCCTGATCTTCAGTGAAACACCAGTTTTGAAACCTGCCGATGATGGGACAAGTCCCGAAAGCGCTACAGTTAAATGATTAATTAAGTTGAGGAGACGGACCTTTCAGGTGAATATTCTATAATTTTTATTAATTTTGAATAAACCTCAACGGAACACATCATGAATATTATAAAAGTTGAGCCTACTACTTGGTGACATTAATCGGCTCAGTATTTTACTTTACAAGCGCTTTGCTTTGTGGTTACATAAGTCTATTTTGCACGCATAAGTATTTAGCACATTAAGCGGCGTTGTCACGTTTTATTCGCTAGAATAAATTTTTACCAACCAAAGATACTGCGAAAGACAAAAGTTGCAACGCTGTTAAGATAATTATATCCACGTGGAGTAGACACGGAAACGTCATGTCAAATGCGAACACATTATTGGTAGAGAACTGTTTTCAGTTCTTGGTGATTGGAGCGGCGTCTTAGAAGCCTCTAACAACAACTCCCCGGCGCTACCTGGCAGTAACAATGTATTTTTTAAACCAGAGGGAAACAGTTGCCTTTGATGCCGTCTGGAAACTAAATGACTGAGCCGATTTTAGCTTAATAGGATAGTAATCAATTTTAAAACTCTAACTTACAGACCAGATTAGGTCTGTTGAGAGAACAATATATTAATCAACAGATTCGAGTGAGTAGCCTATGAGAGCGATAATTGTGTGGTCATCCCGAACTGCCAACGTTTGATTTGTTTGTTCTCAACTTCTGTTGATGGAGTTTCCAAAAGATAAACGATATTTAGCGTACGAACAAACGAAACTATTGAGGTTTCATGTAAAGATTAAAAAGATCTTCATCCTTTCTAGAAATAATCTGTTCATTATTTGCTATATTCAACGTAGGTATATTTGTTGGAGAGTCAGTCACTGCAAAATAATGTTCTGATCTGTTCAGAATATTAAAAAGGAGGAGCTTTCTTTATTTTGGTAAACAGAATTCGATAAATATCGAGGTGAAACACGACTGTCATTGATTGTAAAACAAAATTCGTTGAAACGTGATTGGTCATTGACTACCATTTGAGGCATGAGTTAAATAGTCGGGAATCGAACCCGGGACCTTATCAACTGTAGTAAAAAACGTTGAGCATGAGGCTGGTCAATTCTCTTAAAGTAAGACACGACTATTTTGCATCACAAGGAAATCGGCAGGTAGTTAGGCCAATAATGAGGTGGGAGACTAAGTACAGGTCTAACCTTAATTTGAGGTATTGTCGAACCAACGGATCTGTGTCCTTTTAGCGCTGCAGTCGTTCTTAGAAAAGTTAACACCTGCACTCACTCCATTCCATGCGCTTCCCTCCCACCACGTCAAACAGCAGCCAGGATAACTTTCCGAGTAGGGATGTCGCCCCAAACAGTGTCATGGATCTTGAATACTGAATAATGTAATGCTAATTATTCTTCTTCATATTTAAGTAGGTCTAATGACGCTGATTGACTTTTATTATTTGCTTAGTAATATTTCTTTCACCACTCCGTGATACAGCGTTCATGTTGTGTTGACAACACTGGACTGCAAGTGCAAATAATCTGTCTCCCCAAGAAGGTTTAAATTGTGAGTAGTGGGAGGGGCGAAAGAAAAGCGAGAGATAGGAATCCAGGAGGGAAATCATTTACTGAGGTAGAAAAGGAATTAGCGTTTAGTTAGCATATCTTACGAGGGCACAGATCCATTGGTCAGACTATATGTAATTTATACACGGGATGATTGAAAAACTCTAGCTCCGGATTGGTATGTATGGCCGCTCGGGGTTCGATAGTGCCAGTGGATAAGTTGGTTATTATGAACATGCCGAACCGAGTGCAATTTTCCAGCTCGCTGTAAGGGCACATTACCTCAGAATGTATCATATTTTCCAGTTATGCTTATTCCGCGGCACATACTTTTTTTTTGTTTGCTTGAAATAATATCACGTTACACCAGCTCGCAGCCGTAGACGACAATAACATTTTTGTAGACTTGGTCTTTGTGTCTGGAGTAACTGGAACTTGTATATACCGAGTTGCATTAACTTCTGGTCACACTTGAACGGTTTTACGATTAAAAGCGCACTTGGATCCATTTTCCCATTACGTTACATTTAATTGACTTGATTTTTAGTGCGTTTTAACTTCTGAGGCTGGGGTGGGGAACTCGTAAACGGAAAGGGCGTGTGACGTTATCCATTTCATATCTAGTTGCAACAATCGGCATGCAAAGTACAGCAGTGGCGGAATCATTCGTTCTAAAGGTCGAGTACCAGAATATAAATTTCTTGCTGCCTTTCTTCCTTAAATTTTGTTTTTCAAACGTTTCTTTGGGAGCATATGTGAACGGTTTTTTTTTCACATTTATTTATCAGGGACAGAGTTCGTTGTAGATACAGAGAGACACAACTTGGAGGGTATCGTCAGGGGGCACCGTGTCAGATAGGCTACATAAATTCAAATAAAAATGAAAAAAAAACAGACAATTTATTTAATCTTCTTACTATAAATTTAACATTTATCACTGAAGGGCAAATTGTGTTTGTAGAGAAAACTATGCCCCCAGACTGGTCTTTATACGCTAATGCTCTACCGTCTGAGCTATCCTAAGGTCTCCAATTTAAACGCAATTTTTTCTCGTATAGGCCTACATTATTGTTCAGTTTGACAGCTAATTAATTGTTTAGTATGTAGGCCACTATTATTGTATTTTATTTTTTTATTTAAGTATAACACATATGCCAATTTGTAAATGTAACATATGTTTGTCCTGGTGAGTGGAAGAGAAGGCCACATGGCCTTAACTCATCGACGCTAAATAAATATAGGCCTATCCTAAATAAAATATATAGCCTATATTTTTAATTCCCAAGAGTGTCAAACGCTATGAACCGTTGAACTCGGTCCAAGCCCTAGTCTAGACATCATTTTTCTCTTCAAATATAGCCTACGCCTAATTTGTCCTTCAGTGAAAAACGTTAAATCTATATAGGCCTAAGCTTTATAAAAATGAATGTAGGGCCTATGTACATATGACTTTTCTTTATAAACTTCTACCGTTCAACCGATCTTCGTGAAAATTTGTATATAGGCCTACAGGGTTTCAGATGCAGCGAGTGTTTAGCCGTAATCTATTAGGCTATATTCTAAAATCATTAGATGTAGAAGTTCACCTGAAAAGAAAATTTAAAAATCGCACTGGCAATCGCAATTTTCGATGTTTCACAACAAAACTCGGAATATCCTATTAAAATAAACCGAGGGAGGCGTATGTAAGTTATTATCCAAAAATCAGCGAAATCCGAACGTTAGAAGTGGCGATTTAGGCCTACTTAAATCCGAAATTTAAAAAAAAATCCTATATGACTGGACCGATTTTGATGAATTTTTTTATGTTATTTGAGTGGGTCCCTGGATGGCTTATAAGTTATTCACAATTGGATCCTCTAGAGCCATTAGGTGTAGGATTTCACCTTAAGTTAAAATTTAAATATCGCTCTAGCGGTCACAATTTTCCATGTTTGACAACGAAACTCAGTAGGCTATAGGCCTATGTATGTCCTATTAAAACAAACCGAGGTAGATATAAAAAAATGAGTGAAATCAAACAATTAGGGCCTATATGGTAAGTGTAAGTTTACTTGAGATCCGAAATTAAAATCTACCTAAACGACTGGAACGATTTTGATGAAATTGTGTGTGTGTGTGTTTGAGTGGGTCCCTGGATGGTTTAGATTCACAATTGGACCAAGTAGATGGGACTGCGATCGGGTAATAGGCATTTTATGTCATATGTATAGTCATCTGCATTACCGACATATTCCGCGCGGCAATATGACATAATGCACGCTTCTTGAACCACAACAGATGGCAATGAGGGGTTTTCTTGCGAACTTACTAATTAGTAAATTTTATGGTAAAAAAGTAACTTATATGTTTATCGTCCGGCCATGACACGAGAATTGAACGTTCTGGCAGGGCAACGTCTGTCGGGTCTGCTAGTTTGTAATAAAAGCATAGAAAGAAGCTTTACTGGCTTTATAAAGTAAGCCTAATAGGCCTACTAAAATTTCCATTGGAAGTATTCTTAAATAAGAAGTTGCCATTCGCGTGTATTGAGCAACGTTTCGCAGCGTTTGGCAATCTGGGGGATTAAAAATGTACTATACGCTACTGTTTATGACATTTAAACACATTCGAGTAAATATATTAATAAATAGGATTTTATTGGTAATAATAAAATTGTATTTCACATAATCAATAACTAGTCTTGATAATGAAAGCCTTGTTATCGAAACGCGTTGACTGTTTTAAGGGGCACCCAGTACTTAGGCCTATTTGGGTTAAAAAAATATTGATTATTGATTATTTTTCTTTTTGCTTAAGAAATCCAGGAAGGTCTATTTTATGGATGTGTAATATTATTTTGTCGATTTTGGACATTTAAACCCATAAAAATTTATTTTTAAAAATGGCGTCTCTGTGTTCTGCTAATGTCCACTTTCTTTTCTTTTTTTTTTTTTTTTGCATTTTTCCGTAACTTGCATTTTATCATATTTTGGTGAACTATTTTTTCTGAAACTTTGAAAGATAGGAGAATATCTTTTGGCATGGATATGCAGTTTAAAGAGCTCTATAATAATAGTCTAAGGTAAATTTATCTTTGTGCTATTGATAGTAGGCTATTTGAAATTAAAAAAAAAAAGAATGCAAAATTGTAGGGTCTTTGATTTTTTGAAAAATAAATCACAGTCCATATCTGAACACAAGCAAACCTTATTATTGTCAAATTAACTATGCACAATAACATACTAAATTTTGGAAACAATTGGATAAGTAGTTTTTGAGAAAATTGTAACAAGACAATACTTTTAAGAAGTTGGATTTTTTATTTTCATTTTTTTGTATTTTAAATTACTCATGAAGAAATATGTGTAAAAAGTTAACCGGAGTGTCATTGTGTTCAGGAATACTTGTTTAATTACTGACATAACTTAAGAATAAGTTGAAAAAATGATTTTTGTATGTTGCATATTTTTAAAGCAAATTACAAGGAAATTAGTATCGGGTGTCCTTAACAGTGCTTTTTTTTTTGTGATTTGGATTTTATTGATTATGTGTAATAGGCCTATAACATATTCGAATAAGTCTAGCGTTTGCTGAAGGCCTGCTAGACAAAATAATTATAACTAATGCCACGAATGATTTCCAAATTATCGATAAATTCACGACTCACGAAGTGAGGAGTGAATTTTATCTAGAGAATTTGGAAAAGAAGAATGGCATTTGTTAGAACTATTTAACGAATAAAATTAAGCTGTTTACTCACAAATCACTATTTAATTATAGTAATTTTAAAATATTTATATATTTAATGTAAACGGCGATGTTTGAAAACAAATGAAAACGATTGGTATGCTTTATTTGCTTAATTTGTTCATCACTGCAACCAGATCATGTTATTTATTGCTAAAAGATCGCAATATTGCAAGAATGCACCCTAGTGGAGAAATTTATAACCAACATTATAGGTATTAATTAATGTCTGATGTCCTATGATGTAGCCTTTATAGGATATGTCAATTAATTATATTTTTCTGCAATGTTATTTCCTGGGAAATAATTCGTTTAAGAAAGTGCAAACAGTGGTTTCTTCTTTTTTCCTCGTGGTATAATAAATTGCTACAAATGTTTTTATAGGCCTATCATCTCCCGCAAGCACTATGTGTTTACATTCGTGCACTATATCATATACAACCTGGTAGCCACATGCAGTCACTGAAAAATATTGCTATGACCTATTGAGAATGTTAAAAAGGAGGAGCTTGATTTTAAAGTGATAAAATTAAACTGATAAAATCGAGGTGAAAAAGACTGTGATTGATTGTAAATCAAAGATCATTGAAATGTGATTGGTCATTGAATCCCATTTGGGGCATGAGTTAAGTAGCCATAAATAAATAGGATATTCTTATACCTCAATCCAGAAGTAAATTTGCTAACCATTGTATTTTCAAGACCAATAACTTAGAGCGTTGCTCTAGAAATCAGTGACAACAGAACCGGCAATTTCCAATAGGCCTATTGTTTATACGAAAAATTAAAAAAAAATTGGCTACTGTAGTGCATAACCGCGTACAGTGAGTCGGTCTGTATAGCAAGTAGAATCAGGGCTGCAGCAAAACACCTGTTCTGCAATGAAAGGGGGCCGCTTTTGGGATTCCAAATTTAAAACACACTTAATTTGATACCGAACTCACTGGCACTATCGAACCTACGGGTTCATAGCTAGGTGCAATAAGGTATCCAACCCTTCATCTTCCTTTTTTTTTTTTTAGACTTCAACTTCTTCTTCTTCTTCTTCTTCTTCTTCACGGTTTAGGCTTATTTTCTAGCCTGTTCCGGCTCAAATTGCTGCTCTTTCCATCTTTTTCTTGGTCTTCCCAAACTTCTTCTTCCTCGTGGTGAATAGTTGTATGCTGCTTTGGTATTCTATTCTCAGTCATCCTTGCCAAGTGTTCTTTCCAGTTTGTTCTGTATTTCTTTACTGTTGTGTTTAATTCCTCTACTTTTAGTTGTTGTCTTATTTCTGTGTTATGTTTTTTGTCTGTTCTTTGATATCCCGCTATTGGTCTGAGGAATCTCATTTCAGCAGCTTGTATTCCGGCAGATTGTGTTGTCACTGTCCATGTTTCGGATCCATAAGTAATAATAGGCACTGCCATTGTCTTGTATAATTTCGTTATAGAGTCTTTCCTGGCTTTATTTTTCAAAGTTCTTTTTAGTGTTCCTGTTATATAATTAAACTTATTTAGTTTGTTATTTATATCTGTTTCCGCTGTGTATGAAATTTCGCAACCTAAGAAGTTATATCTTAGGCTACTACTTGTTCTATTGGTTTATTTTCTAATATTAGGGGCCTATCTTTGTCCGAACTGGATGAGCACCCTTGAAGGCCATTGTTTTTTATTTTGTGAGGATATTTCCATGTTGTATCTTTTTGATATTTCATTTAGTTTATATAGCGTTCTTTGTAGTTCGTCCTCTGTTTTTGCTATTAAAATCTGATCATCTGCAAAGTCTTCTGTTTTTATTACTATATTTCCTAAGTTAATTCCCCCAGTCGTCATTTGCTTCCATGATATTATCATGTCGTCGAAATAAATGTTAAAAAGAGTGGTTGATAGTGGACAATGTGTTCATAATTCTTGCTTACCTTTTATTTGTTGTGTTTATAGATTGGATTAGGCCTATGTAAAACTGTTAATTCTCCCACATGTTATATGGATGCGAAACATTCTTGGCCTGCCTATTGGGTGATTTCTCTCTGTTTTCCTACATGAAATTTCCATGCCACTCTTTGATTTCCCATTCGTGCCACATGTCCAGCCCAATCTTCGAGGCTTAACTGTTATTATTATATCTGGTTTCCCATAAAGATCATGTAGATTACCGTTTTGTAGTCTTCTACATTTTCCTATCTATTCGTCTCTCTTTGGTTCAAAAATGTTGTTGAGAACTTTATTCTCAAATACTCGTTATCTTTTCTCCTCCCTTAAAGCAAGAGTCCATGTTTCATACCCATATAATAGAACTGGGAGAATAACAATTTTTTATATTTTCAGTTTAACGTTTTTTGAGAAAAGTTGGGGCGACAAGAGTAGGGCCTACCTGTAATGCATAATAGCACGCATTTCCAGAATTGTTTAATATCTTTGTCTCACTAATAGTAGTCTATTCTTTCAACTATTAATAATTTATTTTCCTTTTATTTAACTTAACTCCACTGGGCTAAACAAATAAATAAAAATAAATAAATAACCTCTCACATTGTAGGTACATTTGCATAACTCACCTCTGTGCCTTGCAGTCCGGAGACGGATTTTTAACTTTGGGTCACACAAATAGGCCTACTGTTTTAATACAAAAGGACATGGAGGACTTCCCCAAATAAGTGATAAAATCAGTCAGGACATCTTCTGAAACAACACAACATTAAGACGAAACACACCATTCAAACACACATTCATACTAAACGTGGTGAATGTGATGATGATTATTATAATGGACAGATGGTGTTCGGGGACTGTTTGGGTCTTAAAGTTTCCTGATATTTGACTTAAGGGAACTTCAGGTAATGTGGGCCCCTATTTTGAATTAGTTTTTCTTCTTTAATTAAAGAATTTGTATTTTTTTTTTAAATTACAGTGATTATCATTAGTGTTATAAGTATGAAATAGCATTGTTATTTTATTCAAATATGGAAACATCTTCATAATTTATAAACTTTTTTACATTACAAGAAACCTCAATTTTCGGGTAAAGTGGACCCCAGAGTCCATTCTAGCTTTTAGACTATTTTTAAGTTTATCTACTCTATTAATTTTTACAGACAGGCACAAATTATTGTGAAAATATTTATGGCTAATCGTAATTAAAATGTGTTGATATTTATTTAATGTTTTGAAAAATTATTTTCGATTATAACTAGGGAACGGAATTTTATGTGCTAAAAACTTTAAAATATTATATTTTTTATGTATGTAAACAAAAAATATGTAGTATAAAATGCAAAAAATATTTTGTTTCATTACTAAAAAACTTTAAAATAGCTATTATAAAAATCACTCACCATTCATGTTGAGACCCTGGTGGGTTAAAACAACTCGCTGTTGCAGAGCACTAGGAAAACTTTCTCCAAGTTTTCCATCACAAAGCAACGTCGGTTGTCTTCGAACAATGCACAATACCGGGAGAAGGACCGTTCAACATCACAGAAAGATAGTCTTGCATATTTCATCAAAGGGTTGTCACTGACTATTTAACTCAGGCCCCAAATGGGAGTCAATGACCAATCACGTTTCAATGATTTCTGTTTTACAGCCAAGCACAGTCGTGTTTCACCAAATATTTATCAATATTAAATTTACCATATTAATGAAAACTCCTCCTTTTTAATATTCTGAACAGGTCTGACCATTATTTTGCACTTTCTTAAATGTATTTTTCCCAGGTAATAATCCAGAAAAATATAATTGTCATATTTGCATCATACGACATCAGAAATAAATTAATATACAGTTTGACGTTTAATTTTTTCTCCACTAGAGAGCATTCTTACAATATTGCGTTCCTTTGGCAATAAATAGTATGATCTGGTTGCAGTGATAAACAAGAGAAGCAGATGAAGCGTACCAATCGTTTTTCATTTGTTTTCAAACATCGCCGTTTACATTAAATATATAAATATTTAAAAATAACTATAGTTAAGTAATGATTTGTGAGTAAACAGCTTAATTTTATTCGTTAAAATAGTCCTAACAAATGCCACTTATGACAAGCACATTTTCAATTTCTCCAATGTCTACTTGTCCTTCCAAAATTTCGGCAATTTTACACATAGTACATATGAAATCCATCATTTTTTTTTTTCGAACACACTTTTATATTTCTGTTTAGGCCTAATAGCTTCTACTTGTGGATCTTTGAGTGAATTTTTTTTTCTTAATGTCGTTCACCTCATTAATTCTCTCTGTTAATAAGATGGTTGACGCCTCTAATTGTTTGTAGTGTGACACAAGAAACCCAAATTTGCAGATAGGCTATGTAAGATAATTAATTTTTTAACGTAATAAAAATTTAATCTAATAAAAATAGCCTATATTATTTTTATTAAAAATAAAAATTAGAGCAAAGAGAAAATAAATTGTTGCTTTGAATATATAAAAAAGTTTTAATAATACAGGCCAATTCCTGGAGAAAAAAACCAGTAAACATGGATAATTGTCAAAAAATTAACAAAATAGGCTATGTATTTTCAACTGAATTTTTGAAAATGTTTATTTAGGCTTCATAAAAATAAATCGAAAGTATGTGTTTTTATGTTAAATAAAATTTCGTATAGGCTTAGGGCCTATATGTTCTGAAAATCTCATTTACAACAATGAACTCAATTTGAGATGTTTATCTCCAAGCATGAAAAATATTTATTTACATAAAAATTCGTTCCCTAATTATAGGCCTAACAATCACACGTCATTCATCTACAGACAGCGACGGTCTTTGGGTTTCGTAAAATTACAAGGATATTAAATAAAATTAATTCAGTGCACGATTTTTACATAGGCTATAGCATCCTCATTGATAAAATATACGTATTCGTGAACAGTTTCGTGGAGGGCCCATATTATCCGAACCTCCTCTATAGTTGAGGACAAACTTACAAAAAAATCATCACCAAGAAGACCTATCCTGACCGGTGATCGAACACCAGTTTGCTGCGTGAGAAGCAACGACGCCACCCGGAGAATACAGCAGTAGACCCATCCCTGTTCTAAGCTGATATTTTCTTCATATAGGCCTACAATATAGAAGAAAGAAAACTTGATGGCTGCATTTGGAGTCTGAATGGTATAGCCTAAATGTCAATGCACTGGCGTATAAAGCTTAAGGTCTCGGATTCAAATTTCAATTCAACTGTCAATTTTTCATTTCTAATTATATATACATATAGGCCTACCTATAACTTATAGGCCTATTTTAAATTTAGCAATGAAGGCAAATATGACATGAAAGGAAAAATAAATGCCTGAGTCGGGTTTGAACCCGAGATTCTAAACTCTGTATGTTTGGCGCTCTAACCATCTGAGTTACTCAGGAATCCTAATGAAAACATTTATTTTTCTTTTTTTTTTCATTTATTTTTCTTGAAAAATAAATGTTTATGTTTCGATTCCTGAGTAGCTTAGATGGTTAGAGCGTTAAACGTACAGACTTTAGAAACTCGGGTTCAAATCCCGACTCACACATTTACTTTTCTTTTCATGCCATAAGTTATATAGGCTATAAGTTATATATATATATAGGCCCTATATATAGGGCCTATAGTCTATATATTTCCCATGGTGCGACAGACATAGAATGCCCTTAGTCTACCAACCGGCTGCTGGCATCACATCGACATGTATTAATCAGAGGTAAATGATCATTAAGTCAGTGTAGAGGTGACATGTGGTCAGCATGTCGGGTCCCCCACGTTATAGCTGGTTTTCTCAATCTGGAGCACTACTTATTGCAGCTACCCAAATGGCTCACGTTGCTGGGTGGTCACCGGTCTCATACTGGCTGAAATTCCATGAGAAAATTTATTCTCCCATGGAGACCCGAATCAGCGCACGTCCCATAGTTCTGCGCCAAGGTATTTTCCTTTAACCACTCGGCTATGGCGCGGGACTATATAGGCCTAGACTATATAAATTGACCTATATAATGTTAATAACACTGAGCAACAAAAAATAAACTTTTTTTTGTAACAGAAAGAAAAATATGTGATTCTGATAGTATTTTTTCTCCTAAATTCAAATATGATATCGGTTTTTCTCCATCACGCAAGATTTCCGAGAGACAGGCATTTATAATTTCAAACACTTTAATATTTTCTACATTCGTAACAACACAATATTCGAACATTCGGACTCACCTAGAAAGTACGAAATGACGATTTTCTGCTATATTTCGCCTGTGGAGCTATCCCTCTTGATGATTCAAATATAGGCCCCTACCGTAACACGAGGCTACTCTGACATATTTTCGAAAGTTTTTAAGGTCTAAATCGTATGATTTATGCCGAAAAAAATGAATGTATGATTTATTGTATCAATTGAAACATAGACTACAAATCCCATTTGATACTGTTCTCCTCAAACAAAAACTTAGTAGGACAACAATGAGTTTTGTTTAGGTCTGTTTTGCCCATGTGCTGGGGCTACTTTCACATCACATTTGTTTTCACTATAATTCAAAGTAGACCAACTGTAGGTAGCTACTACTTTGACACCAATTTATCTTTCTAAAAATATTTTTATTGTAAACAACCTTACTACAATGTTTTATAACTATATTCTTCTTCTTCTTAAACTTAATTGTAGGATTTTCATCCTGTTTATTTCCAAAATCACTCCTCGGAAGAAGACGTATTGGATGTGCATTCACTGTCTATCCATCTCTTGACTTTATAACTCTAATTTGACAAAATAAACTTAAACTTCATTATCAATTCTGACACGCAACAGAACACAAAATTCATTTCCACATTAAGTAAGCATATTGCATATTTTAGACTATCATATAATTATTGTAATTAGACAATCAGGAATTAATTAGAAAATATTTATTTACAACAGAGCGAATATCATTTTTAGACATAGGAAAGCCCCAGTCTGCAACAGTTCCTCAAGTACCAGAAATCAACTTCTCCTCTTCTTGATTCAAAATTGTGGGGTACCATGGCTTTCCTTGATTATCACCACGGAGTTTGTACAAAAGAGTGATTCTTTTTGGGTTAGCTATATTTCTCTGTAGCCTGCTTCTGAGATAACTTCCCACTTCTCACTTCTTCAAGGGGTTTTTTAAGATCTTCATCACGGTAACTCTTGTATGCACAACTCCAAGGTTTCTTCTTATAGTCTCAAACCATTGTAACTGCTTTCCACACAGAAAATCAACTAAGGAATTATTAAGAAATTAATTTATCCTTGCTGGCAATCCATTTGTTTATATATAATTGTAGGCTTTCACGGCCGGCGTCTTGATCCATATTTGATATAATTGTAGGCTTTCACGGCCGGCGTCTTGATCCATATTTGCCCAGCCAGTCTGCAGCCGACTGTTGAGGAGTTCACAGAAAACACGCAGTATCTCCTGATGATGTCTACCGCAGCAGTAGACGAAACGTCGAGTAAGAAGACAACCAGACCACGGCCTATAAGCCCGGAAGACGAACCAAATATGGATCAATCCATTTGTTGTTGAAAGTGACGCAGATGTGTCTCCAACAGTTAATATCCGTTTTTAAAACAACTTAATTATTCGTGCGCCTTCAAGGAATTATCTACACTATTGCATTGTTGTCAAAATAGCCCAAAACCCGCAAGAAATTTGAAATGTCAAAGAAGCCCCAATTCTGTCAAAGTTGCCCCTCGAGTCAAAGTAACCCCGGTTGACGGTAATCGGCCAGCATATTAGAATTCCATTTGCCTTGATATCTCTTTTCCATAGCTGAAATCTCCTGAGTTAGCTCATTTGGTTTTATTTTACAATAGACAAATGAACGAAAAAACGTTTATTAAAAAGTAATTATTTAAATCCATTAATTGAAATTTAAATAAAAAACTTTGGGTGATGGAGAAATTCCGAATGCATAGGGCCTATTTGAAAACACGATAAAAAACTGCATTAAGTAGCCTACTACTATTGGTACTCATGAGACAAAAATAATGTTGACCAGTGTAATCAAATATTTGATTTAGCAATGTTCTCACTATAGCCTATCTTACATGGATTTCTTCAATTGAATAGTTATCCAAAAGAAGGGTTCATAAATATTTTTTTAAGTTGATTTTTACATGAAATAAAGTCTCACGTTCCATTAAGGACTTTTTCCAGGTAAAAATCAAGTTATAAAAAATGCGGGTTGCAACCTTGTTCTGGGCTGCTATTGGATTATTGTATAGGCATTTAGCCCTAATAAAAATGAGCATAGAATTGTGAGAAAATCTTATTAAATTTTTATTTTGGTTTCAGGTAAGTGGCCCTAATTCATCAGGAATCTGGAATATTGCAAACTGATGCCAATGAAGAAGTAACCGCCCGTGTGTTGACACCAAAATAGGATATTCAGGTAGGCTTACCAAGCATTTCGCTTCCAGGATTTTCCTTTTGGCGAGCCACAATAAAGGTAGGCCTATGCATCATTTGGGCTAATAGCATACAGATAGCCTACATAACTTTCATGTCGTTTTGGCGACTTGCAAAGAATGCAGTTTAAGACTATTGTAGCCTATATCTGGCTTAACTTGGCAAAGAGAGAGATGGAGATATAAGGGTAGATCCTTGATCACTTATGCACAGATACAAAAAGAAAGAACGCACCCTGTAGTCAGGTTTCGTCTTCCCCCATAACCCTATTAACATCTGGTGAAGAAAAACCGTCAACGCTGGTGCGAGTGAGAGAGGTGAACACAGCTGTCTCTTTCTACAAATTTCTTGCAAAGTTAAACCAGACGAACAATAATGTAAAAATACTATTATTAGTAACTAATTAAATAAAAATAAAACTACTTTTCAATTTATTTATTTCTACAGCCTTCAAAAGGTCCAACTTCTTACCCTTATCACAAACATGTAAAATTTCAAAATTTGGATCGAAACAATGATTAAATTGGAATAGGTGGTTAGCATATTTTGAATATTCTAAATTTCTATATGCTCTCATGTGTTCCTTTATCCGAGAGATAAAAGGTCTACCAGTTTGTCCTATATAGACATTGTCACATGTGCCACACTTCAATTTATATAGGCCTACCTACACCTGATAATTTTAATTTTTTTAATTTTGGTTTTATTGTTTTTTATTATATTTTGTAAAGTTTTATTAGTTTTAAATGCCACATTAATGTTCAACTTTTTAAAGTGTTTAGATAGGTTATTTTATTTTATTTATTATTAAATTAAATTTCCTGGATGATTTTTTTTTTGGGATTTTTCCTCAGCTATCAGACAAATGTCAGAAAAATTAAAAACCCAAACGATCCCCGAACATCATCTGGCCATTATTATCATCATTATCATTCAACAAGTTTAGTAAAACTGTTATTCTACTAGTTATATTAGGATATCGATGCAAAACATGGACTCTTACTTTAAGGGAGGAAATGAGATTACGAGTAGGCCTATTTGAGAATAAATTTCTTAGGAAAATGTTTGGACCAAAGAGAGATGAACAGACAGATGAACTGAGAATATTACATAGCCTAACAGTAAACTACATGGTCTGTTTAGGAACCCAGATATAATAAGAATTTTAGGCCTAAGTCTTGTAAACTGCCATGGGCAGGACATGTGGCAGGAAAACCAGAGGGAAAACGCCCAGTTGATAGACCAAGAATGAGGTGGGAGAATAACATTAACTATGATTTGAAGGAAGTAGATTATAAGGGAATGATTGGAAAATATTAGCTAAGGATAAGGATATATAGAGAGCTTATTTCCGCGAGGCCATGAACCTACGTTTTCGATAGTGCCATGTTTAGTATGAATGTGTGTGTGAATGGTGTGTTTCGTCTTAATATTGTGTTGTCTCGAAGGTGGCCCTGACATTGAGCTGATCACTCATTCTTAGAGGTCCTCTATGTCCATGTGTAGTCAAAAAGTGTGTAGGCCTATCTGATCCATAGTTTAAAATTCCTCTCCCGACAGGTCTTGCCACTGTAAGGCGCGGGTGGTGTGTGGCACCTTGAAGTACCTATAAGAGAGGTTAACTAACTCACTGGCACTATCGAACCCGGACATAAGCTCTCCATACATCCTTATCCCGAGCCGATGTTTTCCAATCATTCCCTGTAGGCCTATAATCTACTTCTCTCAAATCATAGTTAATGTTATTCTCCCACCTGATTCTTGGTCTACCAACTGGGCGTTTTCCCTCTGGTTTTCCTACAAGAAGCTTCCATGCACGTCTTTCATTCTTCATTCGTGCCACATGTCCTGCCCAATGCAATCTACGAGACTTAACTGTTCTTACTATATCTGGCTTCCTATAAAGACCATGTAGTTCATCGTTATGTAGTCTTCTCCATTCACCTGTCTGTTCATCTCTCTTTGGTCCAAAAATTTTCCTAAGAACTTTATTCTCAAATACTCGTAATCTCCTTTCCTCCCTTAAAGTAAGAGTCCATGTTTCGCATCCATATAATATAACTGGTAGAGTAATAGTTTTAGGTCTATATATTTTCATTTTTACGTTTTTTGAAAGGAGTTGGGAAGTCAAGAGTCTCTGTAATGCATAATAGCATGCATTTCCAGAATTGAGCCTATGTTTAATTTCTTTGTGCGTCTCATTCCTATTAAATTTTGTGATTATTGTTGCTCGGTATTTGAAATAAGGGAGGTTAACCTGCATTAATCTAAACTGTGTTAATCTAATGGTTAAAAATGATAGTTTTAAAGTTTGATTATTCGGAAATTTAAATGCTAAAAATGGTTGAAGGATGTCTTAAGTGCTAGACTTGTATTCAAGGTTATTGAAGGTCATTGTATCCTGATAAAACTCGAAGGTTGTTGTATTATTGTTATCGCGGTCTCCATGTAAAATTTTATCCTCACGTTATAAAATTGTAATAGTCTGATTCTCGACCTGTTGCCTATTGTAGTTCCCCGTTCTAAATAAACTTCAAAGTAGGCCCTACAGGTAGCTATAAAGCTTAGCTACAATAGTAGCCTATATTACATTGCGAGGTTGGGAGTGGTTTTTACTGAATCGAGGGAAATATTTAAAAACTGAGCGATAGTAAGGTTTTTAATTTCCGAGATTCTGTAAAAACACTTCACAAACGTGCGTTGTAGGCCTAATTCTTTTTTGCGCGATGGTGTTTTCAAAATAATAAATAATAGTAACATAATAACTATTTTGATGGAAATATCTGCGTTCATTATAAACAATTACCTAACGTTAACAGTGTGGCCAATGTTTGTTAGTTCAGACTACAGCAGGCCGTGAGACAATATTAGTGATAAAATGGCGTTAAGTATGTATTTGTTGTTTTATATTGTTTCAAATGACCAATCTCTTGGGCTAGTGGTCAGCGTTCCTGGCTACAGTTCATGAGGTCCCGGGTTCGATTCCCGGTCAAACCATGGGAATTTGCCTTAAAGGGAATTATTCCTGTGGTTGCCCATGGTCTGGAATTTAGGTTAAGAACTCTCCTGGCGTTTCATTATCATTTATCACCCATCATATCATCGGGGTAACGTAACTCCGCCTTCCAGGTGCACCAACCTAAGAAATGGATTACAATTCCGCCAATGGCAGGGGAGAAAGCCAAAAATGTCATAAAAGACAACATGGTGGCATTAGATAAAAGAAATATATTTTTTCAAATAAAGTTCACTTCATTTAAAATGCAGTGATTTGTTTCGTATAATGTAGGCTATATTAGTCCTAACACTACTTTTTGGATATTTTTTGTATAGGCCTATACATTAGGCCTATACGTAGTAAGCATAAAGGGCAGTGGTTTTACTTCCCGCACGTGGTTTTTAATGTGTAATATTACAGTAGGCCTATAGTTATTTAGGTCGGCAACCCCGAAATGTAGAAAGTTTGAACTTTCAATTGATCGCCATTGTTGTAAGTAAGACGAATCGCATTATCGCGCAAAAAAATTGTTGAATGACCAAACTAAGGGAACTTAATACAGATATAACCCTTGCGCCGTAGCCGAGTAGTTAAGGCAACATACCTTGGCGCAAAGCTACGGGACTTCCGCAGGTTCGGTTCTTCATGGGAAAGAAATTTTCTCATGGAGCTTCGGCCAGTATGGGACATGTGCCCACCCAGCATCATGAGGCATTTGGGTAACTACAATAAGTAGCGACTCCAGGTTGAGAAAACCAGGTATAACGGCTGGGGACCCGACATGCTGACTAGATGTCAACCTTACTGGTAGGATGATCGATTATATCTGTGATTAACACTTGTTGGATGTGAGGCCAGGTGCCGGCTAGTAGGGCAAAATACTTCTAGGTCTGTCACGCCATAGAGTTTTGTTGTTTAACTTATAGGCCTATTTAAGTTAGGACATAGGCTATATAGGCCTATATATAGGCCTATATATATATATATAGGTTTACAAGAGTTTAAGGGAGCAGAAAAGTTTTGGAATAAAGTGCTCAGAACATTTTTGGACCAAAGAGAGACAGGGGATGAAACTACTCCTAAACAGAAGTGACTGGATGTCCTTTATGGGAAACTGGATGTAATAAGATCAGTTAGGGTTCCTAAATTGCGATGTGCAGGACATGTGGCACGAATTATAAATGAAAGAAGGATATGGGCACTTCTTGTCGAAAAACCAGAGGGAAGGCATCCAGTAGGTAGGCAAAGAATGATATGGGAAATATATAGGCCTATATATTGAAGGAAAAAAAAAGGTATTTAATTAGGAGTAAATAAAATGGTGATGGATTTATCACAGGAATTCCCGTAATATTGGAATTTTAGGCTCGCGGTCTAGTCAGGTTGTTGATTCGGTGAGCGACGAGGATCACTTATTTCAGGGAATAACAAAGGAACTTTGTACGGGCAGCGATAGTTTTATCAATAATTGGAGTTCACAAGTCACCCGATTTATTTAGTAGGCCTATAGGCCTAGGAGTTGCTATACATATAGGCCTATTTAATATAATGAAAACACTTGATGATACGATGTGTATAGCGATCTGACTTCTCTACGGAATAATGAGGAATTATTACTATTAATATAGTAATATAAAAATTACTGATCAGTATCATCAAGTATGGATTTACTACGATATTCTGTTCAACTATTTTACTTATTAGAGCACTTAACATAATTTGTGAAGCTATTTGAACTTGCCCTAAGTTCGTCCTCCTCGATTAGGAGTTACAATTTTCTATTAGAATCATTAGCCGTACTTATTTTCCCGCAGTTAAAATAAAACTTAATCGATGTTCTCCCTTCGCTATCTGGGAGGGTTGTGTTTTCTACGCGTCTCAGTTTTTATATTGAAAACTTCAGTATTCCTTCAATCGTTCAGATTGCCACAGGAGAAGGGGTTACAATTTATTCCTATTGGTTTAAACATATGTGGACATATATTACATATAGCCTATATATATATATATATATATATATATATATATAAAAGGGTGTGACTTTCCTTTGTTTCTGTTTGTGATGTAGCTAATAATAGGTGTGTCTCTCTCGCGCTATTTATTGACAATGTTGCCAAGTTGTTCATAGTTAGGCCTATCGGGTTTTCTATTTAGGGCCTAGCAACTTATTTAAAAACCGTTAGTTTCAATTAATTTTAATGTGTTATCGGTAGTTATCTTTTAACTGATATAGGCCTATGTGTCCAAATTTTAATTTGAAACTTCTTAGTGAAATTCCAATTGTAAACGTTTTGTCATACTCGTCATTCGTAAATATTATTTTGACTTGACATTTTAATCTGTTTTCAAATAGACGTTCTGTTACATTCCTATTAACAAAGGGTTTGTTATCTATAGGTTCCTATTGTATTCAGGTACCTGGAATTCATGTATTCCTTTGTTATAAGTCTTCTAGACTTTCTGGCGCCGTCTATATTGGAATAACCGCAGTTTTTACTAAAGGAGTTGTCTTAGTCATTTATATAAAAAAAAGGAAATCAGCTTTTATATAATTAATAAAATTGATTCATTAATATGATCATTTGATTGCAAATAAATTTCTGAGTAATTAAAGTCCAAACTCGATATGTTTATTTATATTCCATCTTTATCTCGAATTAAGGGCTTACATTAAAATAATTTAGATTTAAGGAAATATTTAGTTTGTATTTGAAACTAAAACAATATGGAGGGAAATTCGGGTTACAATATAAATAGGCTTATATATTACGATGATTGGAGAATAGACCTGATAGCTATAGGCCGAAGTTCTTTTTTTTCCCCCCCCCCAACGTCCCAGGTTGTTATTTCGACATTTCTGGTGTTCTCTCCTGGCATGGCATACTTGTAACCCACTTCTGAGTTTGGCGCGCCTGGGAGGCGGGGTTATGCTGCCCCTATGATATGAGAGTTGAATATGATATTGATGATAATGATAGCCAGATTATGTTTGGGAACCATTTGGGCCTGACATTTATCTTACAGGTGAGGAAAAACCCCGAAAAATCACCGAGGAAACTTGTCCCGACCGGGGATCGAACCTTTGCCCGCTGTGTGACAATGCAGCACGCTACCTCGAGACCACAGCGGTGTACTGTCTGATATAAGTTACAAACATTAATTTAGCAGGTAGGCCTAACTTACGAAGGCCCCTATATGCCTGTATGGTTTTGTTCCGTATCTTCATTTAAATTGCAAAAAAAAAAATTAGGTGAATTTGCTAGCTGTACCAAATCTGTGTAGGTGTTTATTTAGACAGTCGTGTCCTGTTTGTAGTCTGAATATTGCCACAGCGGATTTTTTTGTAATGTAGTAAAGTTGTAAGTTTGTAAATTTTTCCATTCCTTTCCAGATGTTTTGGTGGTGTATTCTTCTCTAAGTTTATTGATAGCCTATAACTTATTTATTTGATATGATTCTTTTGATAGAGTGAAAGGAAACTGAAGTAGAAGATATGTTGGAGACAATTAAGGTACATTTCTTGGCTAGAAAATCAGCTGCTTCATTGCCTGCCACTCCATGATGGGCCGGAACCCAGTGAACTGCAATTTTGTTTTATGTAATCGGGATTATTTTATGACATTTGATAATGTTGATGCTTTTGGGTCTTGTATCCTGTGTTATTCCTTTATAGGAAGCCAGATAAGATAATGAGAACAGTTAAGTCTCGTAGACTGCGATGGGCAGGACATGTATGAGGAATGGAAGACGTGCATGGAAGCTTCTTGTAGGAAAACCAGAGGGAAAACGCCCAGTTGGTAGACCAAGAATCAGGTGGGAGAATAACATTAACTATGATTTGAGGGAAGTAGATTATACAGGGAATGACTGGAAAAAATTGGCTCAGTATAGGGATGTATGGAGAGCTTATGTCCGCGCGGCCATGAACCGACTGTTTCGATAGTGTCAGTGAGTTAGTTAATCCTGTGTTATTGCAAGGATGGCCGCTTTAGAGCAACATAGAATTGAACAATGTTATGCATCAACCGGCTAAGCGCCATTACAAAATTGATATTTTGATGCCATCTGTAGCACTGGCTCATGAAGTAAGTGCACGCACACTTTTAGCTCCAAATCTTTAAATATAGCCTTATTATTAAAGAAAAATGTAAACACCATCAGTCCTATCAGAGATTCTATATTTTGTAACAAACGGCTATAAAATCTGATCTTCATAATTGCTAATCTAAATTTTTCATCATGCAGCTAAGCGTCCCATGTTCCCGCTCTCAGATTGTTGATACATAGGCCTAACTGTCAAACAAGGAAACTAATTTGCAATATCCAATATTGTTAGTTTGGCGCTACCAATAAATAGTGAAGATTGACTTAAACTTTAAACGTACTTTTCTCTAAACTTAGATAATGTCGCATAGCTGGTTGAAGCATAACGCCTTCCAATTAGCCTACATTTGTAAACTTTTGGATGTGATATAAAATATTTTGTAAAATTAAGAATATTGCTAGAATTTCACCATCAAAGTTCGTTGAATTTACTTATATAGGCCTAAGTTAGGCCTATGTAGAGTTGTTTGTTTCGGTTATTTGATTCTTTAACTCCAATAACTGTAACCAACCTACTAACCGCCACTGCCTACTGATGATGAATGTACCGTCATTGTAGGAGATAAAAATACCTGATGAAGGTGAAACAACAATCAGAAATGTATGATGCAGCACAGTAGCGAATATAATAGTTGAATGTAGTACGAACCCTCACTATCATGTCAGTTAGTGTGATTGTGCCAGCGTGCGGAGTTCAAATTGCGACCTTACAGACAATCTCACACCTTGGTCTAGCCCAGTGAGGTAGGTAATGTGACAATCCTAGACCAATTAATCTGGAATGTTGTGGATAGGTCGGCCATCTTGCCGATTATTATTAGTGCCACCACTTCATTAACTAAAATAGGCCTATATTATTATTTTGAATAGTACAACATATTATTACATTCCTGTTGTGATGATGGGTATGTTACCTAGAAACTAATGACTGAGAAAACAGAGAATTTAATTTAATGGCTTAGATTGTGTTTATTCCATCGCTGTGGTCTCGAGGTAGCGTGCTGCCTTGTCACGCAGCGGGCCCGGGTTCGATTCCCGGTCGGGACAGGCTCCTGGGTGGCATTTATTTTTCCTCACCTGTAAGACAAATGTCAGGAATCCTAGGGTCCAATGGTCCCCGAAAATCATCCGGCCATCATCATCATCATCCTTATCATTATCATCATATTACAAAACGCGTGTGGGAAGTAAAACCACTGCCCTTTATGTAGGCCTATAGCATACCACGTACAATGTATAGGCTATACAAAAATATAAGCTTATCCATAAAGTAATGTTAAGAGCTTATACATTAGACTATGCGAAACTAATCACTGCATTTTAAATTAACTGAACTTTATTTGAAACAATATAAAACAATAAATAATCGGCCCTACTTGCCGCCATTTTATATCAGATTGGAGTCACAGCCTGTCTATAGCCTCAACTAATAAACATTGCCCATACTGTTAACGTTAATCAGTTTATAATGAGCGCAAATATTTCCAACAAATATGTTATTATTTTACTATTATTTATTGTTTTGAAAACACCATAGCGCAAACAAATAATGTAGGCCAACAACACACGTTTGTGAAGTATTTTTTACAGAATCTCATAAATTATAAACCTCGTTATCGTTGGGTTTTTAAACATTTCGTCGCTTCTGTAAAAAGACTTCCCAACCTCGCATTGTTATAGGCCTATAGGCCTAAGTTACTATAATTAAGGATTTTCTCTGCATTACAGTAGTTATCCTTCAGCCCAAATGTATTTTGTGCTCCGCCACAGATTTCTATCCTCAGCATTTTCTTCTTTGAGGTCTCTGCTGATCATGTTTCTTCTAACTTCATCCATCCACTGTTTCCTGGGTTTCCCCCTCCTCCTCCTGCCTTTAGCATTCCAATCCAGCATCATTCTTGGGATTCTATTATTCTCTATCCTCTTCAGATGTCCATACCATTTCAATCTTCGTTCTTCTATTACTTCTATAATAGCCTATTATGTTTAACATTCATTATTTCTCTAACTTTCTGGTTTCGAATTTTCTCCTTTCTTGATACCCTTCGCCAAAAATCCATCTCTGTTGACATTAATTTTTTTGCTTGCTGTCTAGGTCTACCTGAAATCCAGGTCTCTGCACCATACAACATAACACGTTGTACTAATGATTTAAATATCAACGTTTTGGTTTTATTTGTAATATTTTCACTCCATATCACTGCATTTAACGTCCCAATTAAGTTTTACTTTTCTTCCTTCACTAATTCTCTTCTCAATTCCATTATAACTTCTCCCATCTGATTCTAAAATTGATCCTAAATATTTGAATTTTTCAACTTTCTTAATTTGCACGGAATTAGTATTATTATTATTATTATTATTATTATTATTATTATTATTATTATTATTATTATTATTATTATTATTATTATTATTATTATATATTATTATTATTATTATTATTATTATTATAGGCCTATTATATTAGGGCCCATATATAAATATATAATTCAATAGTGAGAAATACTGTCACATATGGAGCTGAAGTTTGAAAATTCAACAAAAACTTATGTCGATGGAAATGGATTTCTTGTGGAGAGCAGCAAGATGTTCAAAATTAGACAAAATAAAGAAATACTGTCATAAGAGAAAAAATGAATATTGGTTATTCAATAGTAGATTATATACAGTATAAGCAATTCAATTGGTGTGGGCACGTACGACGAATGCAAGAAGAAAGATTACCCAGGAAAACATTGGAATTGTGTCCACCTGGAAGAAGGAGGAGAGGAAGACCTCGAAACTCGTGGATGCAGGAAATAAGAACTGGAATGAGAGCAAGGGGACTGGAGGACATGGATTGGATGGAGAGAGACGAGTGGAGAAGAAAGTAAAACTTTAGGCACAGAAAGATGTGTAGGCCTAAATATTAACATTCTATATATAAATAACATTATTATTATTATTATTATTATTATTATTATTATTATTATTATTATTATTATTATTATCATCATCATCATCATCATCCTTCATGGATTAGGTAGGCCTATTTGCCTCTTCCGATCTTACATAGGCCTATGTTCAGCCCAGCGCTTTCTTGGTCTTCCTACCGGTGTTAAGCGAAAGAGATATGCAAGACCTTTATCTCTGATGAAACTATAACTAAGACCGTTCGTACTGGTGAAGAACCACAACCTGCAAGAGGTGGCCCTGCTACGGTGGATCTACACATGGCTGTCCCAACACACTTTACCCCAAGTGTGAGTATTGGTAAGGGTGTAGGAGAAGGAAAACTCCGAAAATAAACCCGGGAAGAGGATTCGCGTCAGCCCAGGAGAAGGCAACTTCTAAGGGAAAGGGACCCCAACAGAAAACCTCCGGTCTTCCAGGTTGGAAGGTTGTGCGTCGGGCTGGTAACCCTTCACGTAAAACGATCTTTCTCAAAGTCTCACGCGATTATTATTATTATTATTGTTATTATTGTTATTATTAAATGTTACATGTTGTAGGTTAAGAATTGAAGTTGTTTTCTAAAACAATTTTTCTGTGATTGATAATGTAAACTTTTTTTCATAGGCTATGTCCTAACAGAAGTGAAACAGGATCAAACATTTGCTTCCCTGTTTTTGAAAGTTCATAGAAAATGTCATGAATAACAAACCTGTTTGATTGTTGGAGAATTAGAAAAAAACAAAACACAGAGTATGTTTGGGGCCGGCGGATTCCCGAACCACGTAAATACGACCTATGAGAAGGGTTGAGTTCGCCCAGAGGTGGAGTGTCGTTAAGGGAGGGGAGAACAACAACAATAGTTTGTTCAAACTTCAAAATGGCGTCTCTCTCTCAACATGTTTTTTTAACCTCCCTGAGAATATATTATTTTATTTTCAAAATAGAAACACTCTGCACAGTATTTAATTTTTTTGTGTAGGCCTAACTAACTACCCCACTGGCACATTGGAACCCGTAGATTCACGGCCGCGCGTACATAAGACGCTGCATACATCCCTATCCTGAGCTAATATTTTCCAATCATCATCCGTCACGAATTAGGCCTTTGTAGACCTGTCTCGGCACAATCTAGCAGTCTTTTAAGAAGTGTTCCTGGTCGATGTCCTTTGGGTTTATATTGCATCATCATTTTTGGGATTCTTGAATTATCCATTCTTTTTACATGGTCTAGTCAGTTTAATTTAGCCTATATTTGTTGAGTTTTTCTTCTACTAATTCTACTTCTAATTTACTGTTCTAAAATTTCTTCATAATTTTTTCGATCTAAAAGAGTGTATCCTGCGGTCCTTCTCAGAAATCTAATTTCGGTTGCTTTGATTCTGCTCCTGTTTCTTCTTCTTAATGTCCAAATCTCACTTCCGTATAAAAAGGAGGGTAATGCTAAAGTATTATATATTTTTATTCTTGTGGATTTTTGTACTAATTTAGTTTTTAATGTATTATTTATTATTACTAAATTTGTGTAAATTTGGTGATTTTCTTGTTCACATATTTTTCAATCAGATATTTCACAACCTACATAGGCTAGTTGAAATTTTGTACTTGTTCTAGACATTAGTATGTGTGTACTATCTTACTCCTGAGTGGATCTTCACCTAAGAATACCATTACTTTTGACTTTTGTACTGATATTTCCATTCCAATTTTTAAAAATATTTTATTTTATGTAAAATATTAATCTAAAAAAAGAGTAAAGTGATTCCTCTATAGGCATCAAGAGGTCCTTGGGATAGTAGGAGGTTAAGGCTCCCACCTTATTACACAATCGACACTTGATGTCAGCCTTGCGTAACGGGCACCTTTTCCCCAGAAAAATAGTCTGGTACTCATTTCCGTTAGATGCTGAGTTGACCACAAGGCCACGGCCCCCAGAAAGTTTGGATCAATTTAAAAATCCCGATACACCGGGACTCGGAACTCTCGAACTTCCGGCTTGTAGCATAATTTATTCCCTTGATTAGTTACACAACGCAGTGCCTCTATAGGCTATAACTTATTTCCCTTAAATTATAGTTAATGTTATTCTCCTTCCTCGTTGTTGTCTGCCAACTGGTCTTTTTTCCTCTGGTTTTCCTACAAGAAGATTTCATGCCACTTTTGCAATCCCCATTCGTGCCAAATATCCTGTCCTCGCAGTCTATGAGACCTAACTGTTCTTAATACATAGCGCTATGGTTTCCTATAGGCCCTACCTTATCGGTTCTTAGAGTGATCCTAACATAAACAAATGCCAATTATATCCTTCCGCCATTCGCACCACAATCACGGTCAAAGGGAGCACATGTGAACTATATAGCACATGTGGTCATTGAATGGAGTAGATTACAAGAAAACTGGTGAGATTTTTCACTGAACTTGTGAAATACATTTAAAATAACTGTTTCTTGACTATCAGTCAAAGGTTTGTAGACTTGTGTTTTAAAAATTTAGATGGCGACACAGCAACAGAAGACTCGACACCTTCAGTCATTTTGTTGCATCAGAATCGACTGAAGTATGACACAAATGTATCATCCATATGTAATACACTATTTTAAGTTAATTATAATTATTTATTAGGTATATTTTAGAATATTTTCTACGTTTTGAATATTATTATTTTCATTCATGAAGAATAACAAGTAGGCCTAGCTATATTCAGAGGACATATTTTTAATTTAATGAAGGGAACAATTTTTTCGCGTACTTATTGCTTCTATATCGTACGTCGGTGTTCATAACCAATGGAAAGCGAGCAGGTCACACAGTTTTGTTTCGATGAGGATCACTTTAAGAGCGGATAGCCTTTATAAAGAATATGTAGGCCTAGTCTTTTCCTTTTCTGGTGCCTATGTAATGTCCTAACATTCCATGTTCCTAGGAACATGTTCCTATTTTTGAGCCTTTGGCATGGATTCCCTGAAGTAGGCCTAGTCCACGCCCGGAGAACAATTTTTAGCCTATATAGCCTAGTATTGTAGCCTATAGTGTTAAGATGTTAATTAGGCCTATATAATTTTTTACCCGGTAAGTCAGTCGTCCTCAACTAAGTTGTTAAACTTCTATTCTAACATGGAGGCCTTTCGAAAACAATGTTTCATCTTCTGCGTTTTAACTGGAACTATAATATTATTAAATAATCCGTCCGAGTTTCCGACGTGAAGAACTGCAGACCTACTCCATAAAATAAAAGATATTTAACAACAAGAATCAGTGGAAAGAACATGTAGGGGGCACGACGTAGCGTAGTATTTAAGGCACTGCGCTGCAAGCCGGAAGGTCGAGGGTTCGAGTCCCGGTGGGGTCATGATTTTTAAATTGACCCAAACATTCTGGCGGCACTATGGCCCTGGGGTCGGCTCAGCCTCTAACGGAAATGAATACCAGATAACCCTACTTGTTCTGGGGATAAAGGCGGCCGTCACGCAGGGCTGACAACCCGCTGACATCAAGTGCCAATTGTCTAGAAAAAGTGGGAGCCTTAACCTCCTACTACCCCAAGGGCCTGCTGAGGCCTGTAGTGGGATCACTTTACCTCTACCATTTGTCAATAACTGTCAATTTCCAGTAGGCCTATATAATGTATTTCTATGTGTGAACATATAGCCTATTTAGTTTTATTGATGTTTACTTCCAGTCCCAATTTCTTAGTATATTACATAATATGATAATATGTGTGCTGCTTAGCTATCGCCTAATAATAGGCCTACTTATCGTCTAGACATAGTTATCATCTGTTTTTGGGAAGGGAATGGCATTCTGTGGATTTTCTGCTGGAAGGGGAATACGGAAGCGCGGATTGGTACGCGTGTTTTCAGGGCCACCAGACAGGCCTTGAGTCGAGATAAGGGAAATGTCTGCTGCACTTTCTACTCAAAGGCCGAATTCTTGGACGTCTGAATCCCACACTGTCTCCAGACAGGTGATCTTACTTCAGTCCAGACGTAGCCTGTTTTCGATTCCTCACTTTCTTCAAGGATCACCTTCATTTCATTTTCTTACAGTAACGTAAGTAGGCCAAAACAATCCCTTGCCGCATAAATTTCTGTTAAAATTAATTTAATACTTGCCTTATGTATAATAATAATAATAATAATAATAATAATAATAATAATAATAATAATAATAATAATAATAATAATAATAATAATAATAATAATAATAATAATAATAATAATATTTTTATTAAGGATATTCTAAAATTGCAAAGGCAAAAAATGCAACTAAGACATTAGGCCTACATTAAATAATTTGGAACAAAAATATTAAAATGGAAATTAAAATAAAATTTTATAAGTGCGTAATACAGAATATTTTGTCACATGGAAGTGAAACTTGGTCTTTGACGAAATTATAAAAGAATAAAATTAGAACAGTTGAATTTGATTATTTTAGAAGAAGCCTCCATAAAACAAGACAGGATAAAATAAGAAATGAATTTCTTTGGAGAGAAATGAATGTCATCACATCTGTTGTTAAGAGGATTGAAAATCAAACTCTTAAATGGTATGGCCACGTACAAAGAATGGAAGATGAAAGATGGCCAAAAAATATATACCAATGGTCACCCCTGGAAGAAATAAACGTGGCAGACCAAGATGGAAATGGAAAACTTATGTCAGAACTATAATGGATGATAGGAATTTGGAAGAAGGAGATCGGAATTGCAGAAATAAAATGAAAACTGAAGACGACAAACCTATTAGTGGGGGAAAGCCGAAGAAGAAGAAGAAGCAGAAGAAGATGGAGGGTTTTCTCTACATTACAGTAGTATCCTTCAGCCCAAATGTATGTTACTCCGCCACAGATTTCTATCCTCAGCATCTTCTTCTTTGAGGTCTCTGCTGATTATGTTTCTTCTCACTTCATCCATCCACTGTTCCCTGTGTTTCTGCCTTCAGCATTGAAATCCAGCATCATTCTTGGGATTCACTTATTCTCAATCCTCTTCTATTGTCTATACAATTCCAATCTTTGTTCTTCTATTAGGCCTACTTCTATAATATTTTGTTTAACATTCATTATTTTTCTAATTTTGTGGTTCCGAATTTTCTTCTTTCTTGATTTCCTTGATGCCCTTCGCCAAAAATCCATCTCTGTTGTCACAAATACTTTTACCTTAATAATATCGATAATAATAATAATAATAATAATAATAATAATAATATATAATAATAATATTAATAATAATAATAATAATAATAATAATAATAATAATAATACATCTGTTTTGGAATGGAAACCTGAGGGGAGACGAGGCAGAGGAAGACCTAAAACCTCCTGGAGTCAGGGAATATGTTTATAGATTATTTATCTTGTAGATACAAACTTTTTGATTGGAAGTCAAATATACTAAATAGGCCTATATTATAAAGGAGAAACATCTACAACCAGGAAATTGGATGGACCGACAAAATTGGCTATTGGGAATCGGACGATGTCAAAGACATTAATCAACCGATGATCTATCTATCTATAATAAAACATAATAATACAATTTAGAATTAAGGTACGTAAGTGGCAGGTTCACCAAGAGGACAAACCCAAAGAAAATAATAGGAACAACATGGACAGAAGAGAGAAAGAAAACCCATAGTAAAAAATTGAGGAACATATGGAGTAAAAGGAAACTCATCTAAGTGGGCTACTTTTTGTAGACCTACTTGGGCTGATTCGAAATAAAACAATAATAATACATATACATTTTTATTTCGGAATTTATCCACAATACAGCAGTTTTGTTTCACCCTCAAGAAATTCTCCAGTTGTAGCGGTCCTGAACATCCTCATCTGTAAGTCCCAGTTCACTCATACTTCTTCTTATACCGTCCATCCAACCTTCTTTACGTCTTACTTTTCTTCTTTTCCTATCTATTTTCCACTCCAAGATCTTCTTAGGGTTTCTATCAGATGTCATCCTCTTGAGATGTCCGTACCATCTTAATATCGTCTCTCTTCAACTGTCTGTAATACATTTGTTTCAAATTTAATAATTTTCCTAACTTCAATGTTCATATTTGTTTCGCATTCTACTTTTCCTGTGCTGATAAATTGTCTGGTTAAGTCCACCGCTGTGGTCTCGAGGTAGGTACTGCCTTGTCACGCAGCGGACCGAGGTTCGATCCGCGGTCGGACAAGTTTCTTGGTTGAGGTACTTTTTTCGAGGTTTTTCCTCACCTGCAAGATACATGTCAATAAACCTTAGGCTAAGTTCCAAACGGTCGCGAACACCACACGGCCATCATAATCTTCACCATTCATATTCGCCTTAGATTATGTTTAGGATTAAGGACTCTCCTGGCGCACCACTATCATCACCACCCATCATATCATCGGGGGTTCGTAACCCCGCCTTCCAGGCGCCCCAATCTCAGAAGTGGATTACAATAACGCCAATATCAGAGAAAAACACCAAACATGTAGAAAATGACAACCTGGGGCATTGGATAAATATCATTTTAAGATGCGAGGCTGGGAAGTGGTTTTTACAGAAGCGAGGAAAATGATTAAAAATCGAGTGATAGCGAGCTTTATAATTTCCGAGATTCTGTAAAACACTACACAAACGTGCGTTGTAGGCTACATTATTTTTTGCGCTATGGTGTTTTTAAAATAATAAATAATAGTAAAATAATAACATGTTTGTTGGAAATATTTGCGTTCATTATAAACAACTGACTAGCGTTAACAGTGTGGGCAATGTTTATTAGTTGAGGCTACAGCAGGCCGTGACACCAATCAGGTATAAAACGACGGAAAGTTCGAATTTATTGTTTTATATTGTTTCAAAGAAAGTTAAGTTCATTTAAAATGCAGTGATTTGTTTCGTATAATGTATAGGCCTAGCTACCCTATTAACACTACCTTTTGGATCTATTTTTGTATAGACCTATGCATTGTACGTTGTATACATAAAGGGCAGTGGTTTTACTTCCCACACGTAGTTTGTAATAGCCTATGTAATATTACAGTATAGTTATTTTGGTTTGCAACCCTGAAATGTAGGAAGTTGAACTTTCAATCATGGTCGCCATTGCTGTAAGTACGACAAAACGCAGTATCGCGCAAGAAAGTACTTTATATCAGGATTTCTCTAAGAGCGGATAAGGTATAGTTTTTTTTCCAATTCCAATCTGTTATTGTTGGTTAAAACAAGGCGTGAAACAGATCAGTTGTTGAGAAGCAAGTAGCCAGGTGCAGGAAGTGCCATCTACGGCTCGTGACCGGTATGATGATGTCTATATAATTTACGTTATTTTGGCTCCAGTTATAACTTCCGTTGTTATTATCGAATTAGTATACATTAGTACCTTGTCACACTAATAACGACCCAGCAAGGGAATAAAACATCTGATTACACGGTCTTCAGCTTTTAATGCTATGTTCTTCAAACTGATACACCCCCTTTCTATGCCCATAAAGAAAATAAAAACTACATATTTTATATAATTTATTATTTGTGATCGTATGTTCATAATTTGTTAAAGCAAGGAGATACACTATCTCTTCTGATATTTAATTTTATGTTAGAGCATGAAATCAAATCTTTATAGGACAAAGAAGGCCTACAACTCAATACAGTAAAATCTCCTTATTCGCGGGGGATATATTCTGCAAATATGCCGCGAATAGAGAAACTGCGAATAGGGAATTGTAGTTTGTATGGGTGTAGGCCTATAGGGGATACGTTCCAAGGTTACATAATAAAATAAAAATTATCAAAATAAAATCAATTACTGAGGGATTTTGAACAATTTCTGTTAATTGAATCGGCATATGCTAAAAGGGCTTTAGTCAGCCAGACCCAGTTTTGAGAAAACTAAGAAAAACTTCTTATACCTGACAAATTAATCCAGTTGATTTAAAGTAGTAGGCCTATATATTTTAATTGTGTCAAATTAAACAAATTCACATGTATATACGAAAATGTGTAGAAAATGATTTTCGGCTCGTTATAAATGTTCAAAATCATTTGACTGAAGCCCTTTTAGCACGTTTTAAACATTTTTGGTAATAAATATGTCAATTTTGTCACTTTTTAATAGTATTGCTATTTATTAATTGCAGTATTTACAAAAATGCTTAAGATGTATGAACAAACTTAAATAAATGCATATATTGAGTACACTGCCAATCATTTCTTTTCCACAATAGACCAATTTTAATTTCTTCTTAAAACCTTTGATGCTTCTTCAGGTAGGCCTATATATTGAACTGGTCTCTGAATATCACGTAGTTTTTCTTCTTTCAATGTCAATTTACCTGCTGATTAAGCATGCTCTACTGTAAAACTCACAGTATGTATTCCAGGGAGACGAAGATGAAATGTATGGGACACCGTGGAATCAATTCCATGCCGAGTCAAGATGTATCCTGGAAAATCTTTACTGTAGGTAAAATGCAGAAAATTACTGATTAGAAACTGAACTTTCTTGTCTCTTGAGGAATTTCTATTGGTTGTTTCTTCAGACATTGAGTTCTTCTTGTAATTGTTTTTTCCCCAAGTTTTAAAATTTAATATATCTGTAGTGTTAATTTCCTTCACAGTGTAGCAGAAATAACTAAAAAAACTCCTGGCGCGACAGGCCTACAAGGCCCTTAGCCTACCAGCCGGCTGCTGGCCTCACATCCACATGTGTCAATAACACAGGTAGATGATAATCAGCCAGTGTAGGGGTGACATGTGGTCAGCATGTCGAGTCCCCCAGCCGTTATACCTGGTTTTCTCAACCTGGAGCCGCTACTTATTGTAGCTACCCAAATGCATCACGATGCTGGGTGGGCACCGGTCCCATACTGGCCGAAATACCATGAGAAAATTTCTTCCCCCATGGAGACCCGAACCAGCGCAAGTCCCGTAGCTCTGCGCCAAGGCTTCCTGCCTTAACCACTCGGCCACGGCGCGGGACAGCAGAAATAACTGCACCAATTAATTTTATTATTAGGCTATATATTATTACTGATTATTGAATATGTAGTTACACTTTCCAGAAAACGTTTCGTGAGAAACTTTTACCAATCCGTTACGCTTGAAGATACATAAAGGCATTTCTGTCCATTGTATCTCAAGTTCTTTGAAGACGGACACATGTAAGTAAATCGGTTTATGACCCCGGGACAATTGTTCTCTAATAATACGGCCTCACAGCTGGAGATGTAATGTCCCCTGTCCGGCTCTGGAAGTCATCCTTCCAGACAGATAAATGACGGTCAACTTTAAGTGTGTCAGAAAATCACTAGACCGCCTGTTGAGATGGCGACAGTAACCAAAAACTATGTCCATCTATTTTCAGTAAATTAATAAACTTCTCACCAGCGTGTGAAAATCACACCCTGTAAATACACGACCAATCGTTATCCTGAGATTCTGGTTGAACTATAGTGGGAACCGTAATGCCCAATCAGAGTCCATAAGTAAATAGTATTCTGCTAGTAAGGCGTTTTTTATGTATGTTCAGCCAATGAAAATATTGGTCATGTAAAGTGTATTTGTAAGATGGAGTTGGATATATTCCGAATATCGGGAAAGGAGTCTGCTCCGGGATTTGTTCCCGGGTGGAACAAAAATTAACATAAGACTCCGCGCAGGATTAATTGTTGAGAGTCCGCGCCAGTACTGACTCGTATATTTCGCCGGTCGCGAGCAAGTGACCCATTAGTTGTGTTAGGCGAAGAACGGCAAGTAATAAAAGTGATTTATTTTAAAAGCATCAGTGTGCTGGTGTTATATCACGCTGTAGGTCGTGTGAAGACCAGTAATTATCAGTGTTCCAAAATGCGATAGAATCGCCTCGATAATAATAAAATAGGTCCAGTATTGACCGCTACTCGCATTCCCGCGACCATTCCGAAGTGAAAGAAATACCGGAATATATTCAATTCAATCCAATGTTTTGGAATTGGAACTGTCTTGTGCTACTTATGATATAATAAATATTATCATCAAATTGACACCAGTGTTTGTCTCGGTAAGCCTCCTTAATGTCAGCTGTCATTAGTTCGAACCTCGCCTTGTCCCACGGTGAAAATCCGCAACCCTGAGATATATATAGAGTACCAGCCTTGCCCATGCCCTACCAGCCTTTTACTGTTATAATAGTGAACTTTTTCAGTTTTACTAGGCTTCATGATTAGTTCTGTAAGTTCATTTACAGAGTAGAATCTATTATGTTTTCAATTTATCCTTTTATTACACTGAAATCCGTATCGCAAGGGAGGATTGAAAGTCCTCTTAGAGGGAAATAGCGGTCAATTTTTGGAAATCTACTAGTATTAGTAATATTGCTACAACATGATTTTTATTTCGTTCTCTACAGTTATCTGAATAGAAGTGCAATTTAGTAAACTGTAGAGCAATGTTTTGCACAGTCACATATGAAGGAGCATACTTCATTGGGCCCTTTCTTTCAAACCCCTTCATAATAAAGATGTATTACTGTTAATGTCATGATCACAAAAAACATGTGTTGTCAACTGCCTCAGATAAAAAGTTTCCTGAACAGGAATCTGAGACAGTCGAACATTTTTCATGTAATCGAGGAGATTGAGTGTACACGAGGCTCATCTTTTTGTGTGGCATCTTTTATGAGCTTTGTGTAAACTTCTTTTGGCCTTTCTCTTATATACTATTTCGGCAGCAGCGCATCTCTTTGCAGCATCATTTAAGTGCTTCCCGCTCAAATGAATTAACAGCTGTTTACCGCTAACAGGAGTACCAACCTGAGGCACTTTATCACCTGACATGCCAAAAGAGCCTCAGTCACTGACTGAAGTCCTTATTGCGTGTAACATTGAAACTCCATGCCCTATTTCTACTACAATGGTGCATCTGACTGGGGTCTTTGTAGCATAATACATTGAAATCAATCTTTCAGATTACCATATTGTGCTTAACTCAATTTTCCATTTTTCTTGACTGAGGCCCTTTTAGCATGTGTCGATTCAATTATTACTGTCAGGTTTAGGCAAGGGCTTAAAGAACTAGTTATTTTTTTCGTGTTTTGCCGCTTTTAAAAGGTATTTTAATTCATATTGATACCGTCAACCGGGGTTATTTTGACTCGAAGGACAACTTTGACAGAATTGGGGCTTCTTTGACATTTTAAATTTCTTGCTTGTTTTGGGCTATTTTGACAACAATGCAATGGTGTTGAAGACGCACGAATAATTAAGTTGTTTTGAAAGCGGATGTTAATTGTTGGAGACACACCTGTGTCACTTTCAACAACAATGGATTGCCAGCAAGGATAAATTAATTTCTTAATAATTTTTTAGTTGATTTTCTGTGTGGAAAGGAGTTACAATGATTAGAGGCTATAAGAGGAAACCTGGGCGTCGTGCATACAAGAGTTACCGTGATGAAGATCTTAAAAAACCCCTTGAAGAAGTGAGAAGTGGGAAGTTATCTCAGAAGCAGGCTGCAGAGAAATATAACGCAAAAAGAATCACTCTTTTGTACAAACTCCGCGGTGATCATCAAGGGAAAGGCAGGATACCCCACAATTTTGAATCAAGAAGAGGAGAAGTTGATTTCTGGTATTTGAGGAACTGTTGCAGACTCGGGCTTTCCTATGTCTAAGAATGATATTCGCTCTGTTGTTAATAAATGTTTTCTAATTAATTCCTGATTGTCTAATTACAATAATTATATGATAGTCTAAAATATGCAATATGCTTACTTAATGTGGAAATGAATTTTGTGTTATGTTGCGTGTCAGAATTGATAATGAAGTTTAAGTTTATTTTGTCAAATTACAGTTATAAAGCCAAGAGATGGATAGACAGTGAATGCACATCCAATACGTCTTCCTCCGAGGAGTGATTTTGGAAATAAACAGGATGAAAATCCTACAAATTAAATTTAAGAAGAAGAAGACAGTTATAAAAACATTTGTAGTAAGGTTGTTTACAATAAAAGTATTTTAAAAAGATAAATTGGTGTCAAAGTAGTACCTACAGTTGGTCTACTTTGAATTATAGTGAAAACAAATGTGATGTCAAAGTAGCCGCAAGCACATGGGCAAAACAGACCTAAACAAAACTCATTGTTGTCCTACTAAGTTTTTGTTTGAGGAGAACAGTACCAAATGGGATTTGTAGTCTAAGGTTCAATTGGTACAATAAATCATACACTCATTTTTTTCGGCATAAATAATACGAGTTAGACCTTAAAAACCCTCAAAAATATGATAAAGTAGCCCCGTTTTACGGTATTCAACTGTTATTCAGCGATAGAATTCCTTATTTTCTCTTCGGATTTCTTTATGAATCGTATAGTTGTTTCGTTAACATTGAAACAGCGTGATATAGACGCAAACGACTCGCCAATGCGTAAACGGTCAAGCATTTCTGTTTTTACTTTAAGCGGCAACACAACTTTTTTTTCCGCTTCGGAACTAATTTTCTTCTCTTTTACTCGACATTATAAATTGTTAACAAAGCAGAAGACACATGTTATTTAATCAAAATTATTGCAACGAATGACAAGTTGAAACAATAAAACACCGATCGTGGCGAGGGCGGCATTTATAACGGACATAGCGGCACGTGAAATACGACGGCGGTAGCTTTTAACAACGAACTTTAGGCATAGTGACAATAAGGTTTGTTTTACTTGGATATTAATTTGTCCATTAGCTTTGAATCGCTAAGATAAAAGTCGCCTTAATACGTACCTGCAGTAAAAAATGTTGCCGATGCGTTAATAAAGGATACTAAATAATTTTAATATACCGCCTGGATCCGCGAATAAAGAATTTTTAGCCGCGAATACAGGACCTCTGTCGCATTTCTTTAACCCGCGAATAATGAAAACGCGAAGAAGGGAACCGCGAATAAGGAACTTTTACTGTAGTATTAATAAGCTGTTGTTGTAGACCCTATGTTCACAGTAATATAATATACGGTTAAAAACTATAAAATAGTTACCTTATAGGTCCGTCTCCTCAACTTAAGTTGTTTTAAAATTCTGTAGGCCTTTCGGGTCTAGTCCCATCATCAGCAGAAGGCATTAGGTCCGTACTTGTTGACCCTTGTTGAAGCACTGACTTGGTTGTGAGAATTTTGTACAGAGGATTGTGTGGACTGGGTGTGTATTCATTGAGAATCAGGTTTAAATAAAGACAGTTATATAAGGAATTAAATTATATCAAACACATGGCAAAAATTAACCGCTACAACAAACAAATAATAAATAAAATCCTAAATAAACAAAAAAAAACATTACCAACATAACCAAACTTGAAAAAGAATCCAGTGAAAATAACAAGAAATGGATAACTCTCACGTACACTGGTAAAGAAACATTAAAATTGGCCAAAACACTAAAAAAAAGCTCGATAAGAGTATAAATATATCCTACAGAACTGATAATAAATTTAACAATTTAATAAACAACAACATCGAAGAAATAAATGAATTCAACAATAAAGATAGAATACAGACGGCGGAGATGAGGTTCCTAGGACAAGTAAAAGGATGTGCAAGACTTGATAGAATAACAAATGAGGATATAAGAGAAGAATTGAAAGTACAGCCTTTATTGGATAAGGTCACGAATTACAGACATAAGTGGATTGATCATATGGATGGAATGGGTAAGGAGAGATATCCATTGTTAGCAAGAAATTATCAAGCAAGAGGAAGACCTAGAAGACGTTGGGCTGATGCATTATGAAGTCGGAACGGGTAATTGCCTAATCGCTGGAGTGATGATGATGATGGACAATAAAGGCATCTACAAATTAACACGTACAGACTGCAATAAATTCTACATTGGGAAAACTATCAGAAGCTTCAACATTATATTCAAGGAACATTTCAGAGATTTAATTTATAATGGAGGAAAATCAAGTTACGCAAAACATGTAATTCAGGCTGGACACCATATGCATAACATCGATAACACCCTCACAATAGTACATAGACAAAACATTCCAACGAGGATAAATATAGCCTACTGGACGAAATCGCAATCCTAAGAGAAATCAACAACCTGGTTCACAATGAATACACACCCAGTCCACACAATCCTCTGTACAAAATTCTCACAACAAAGTCAGTGCTTCAACAAGGGTCAACAAGTACGGACCTAATGCGTTCTGCTGATGATGAGATTAGTCCCGAAAGGCCTACAGAGTTTTAAAACAACTTAAGTTGAGGAGACGGACCTACAAGGTAACTATTTGATAGTTTTTAACCGTACATTATATTACTGTGAACTAATACCTCAACGGAAACTTGTATCGACCCTATGTTGATTATGTAGTAGCAGGAGATACTTTACAATCATCCCATGTATAAGCGACTTAAGTTACGGTTACATTTTTTCTCCCACCTCATTCTTGGCGCTGGTAATGGCCGCTTTCCCTCTGGTTTTCCTACAAAGAGCTTCCATGCCCCTGTTTAGACCAATTGGTAATTCTTGCCGCATGTGCTGCCCATCGCAGCATGAAACTCACTTTTATGTAGTCTTCTCCATTCACCTGTCTGTTCATTTCTCTTCGGTTAAAACATTTTCCTAAGAACTTTATTCTCAAATAGGCTACTCGTAATATTTTCTCCTGCCTTAAAGAGTCCATGCATCGCACCCATTTAATATAACCGAGAGAATAACAGTTTTATATAGCCTATTTTCAGCTGAATTTTTTTTAGAGAAGGTGGGACGACAAGAATATCTGTAATGCATAATAACATGCATTTGCAGAATTGAAGCTATGTTTAATCTCTTTGTGCACCTCATTCCTGTTTGTAATTATTGTTCCTAGGTATTTGAATTTAGCCATTTCCTCAAAATTCCCTTAATTTGTCATTAACTGTCCATTTCCATTATATAATGTATTTCCATGTGTGACCGCTATTATATATGCCTATATATATTCCATAATAATTATGCTATATGGAGAACTAGAGGTCCACGGTTCGATTCCTGGTTCAGACATTATTTTTTCTTTTCACAATATCATAATAGCACGCCGTAGCGTAGTGGTTAAGGCACTGAGCTACAAGCCGGAGGGTCGAGGGTTCAAGTCCCGTTGGGGTCAGGATTTTTAAACTGACCCAAACCCTCTGGCGGCACTATGGCCCTGGGGTCGACTCAGCCTCTAACGTAAATTAGTACCAGACGCTTGTTCTGGGGTAAAGGCGGCCGTCACGCAGGGCTGACAACCCGGCTGACATAAAGGGCCGATGTCTAGAAAAAGTGGGAGCCTTAACCTCCTACTATCCCAAGGGCCTCCGGGCCTGTTGTGGGATCACTTTGCTTTACTTACTATTATAATATGATCCATTATTGGAACTGTGTTAAAATAGCCTAACAGTATTGGAAAATGTTAAATAATATCATTATAATATTAAAATTATGCTATAGGAAAACATTTAGTGTGCGTTGCGTGAGCTTCTCCCCACTCCACCCGAAATCACGATCCTGTCAATCATTGTTACAGTCACGTGCTGTTAAGTATTAAACCTGTCAACACTCTGCAGAACACTGTGCACGCATATTCATTTGCTGCAACATTGTTAGTTAAAACTCTCCATAGCGCTACAGGCCTAGAAGTTCCTTCACCTACCATTCGGCTGCTGGCTTCACATCCACATGTGTAGACGATTATCCAGCCAGTGTATGTGTGACATGTGGTAAAATGTTAAAATGTTTAAATAAATACCGTACTTTGGCTCGAGGGGCAACTTTGACAGAACTGGGGATTCTTTGACATTTTTAATTTCTTGCGTGTTTTGGGCTATTTTGACAACAATTCAATGGTGTAGACATTTCCTTGAAGACGCACGAATAATTAAGTTGTTTTAAAAGAGGATGTTAATTGTTGGAGACACATCTGTGTCACTTCCAACAACAATGAATTCCCAGCAAGGATAAAATTGTTATTTTCCGTTTTACAGTGGTAAGGGCTGGATTTGTTGTGTAAGCTGCAAGCTCTGGGTCTGTGGTAGCCTATGTGTAACAGAGGATCGAACAATTCTCAATATGAATGTGAACTACGTGAAGATGAGATGTGAAAATCTGTTTTTTTCTACCGTTGTTTGAAAAATTCATGTTTTCTAATTAATTTCTGATTGTGTAACTACAATAATTATATACTTTTTGTGTTCTGTTGCGTGTCAGAATTGATAAAGAAGTTTAAGTTTATTTTGTCAAATTACAGTTATAAAAACATTTGTAGTAAGGTTGTTTACAATAAAAATATTTATAAAAAGATAAATTGGTGTCAAAGTAGTACCTACAGTGGGTCTACTTTGAATTATAGTGAAAACAAATGTGATGTCAAAGTAGCCCCAGCACATGGGAAAAACAGACCTAAACAAAACTCATTGTTGTTATACTACTAAGTTTTTATTTGAGGAGAACGTACCAAATGAGATTTGTAGTCTAAGGTTCAATTGGTACAATAAATCATACATTCAACTTTTTCGGCATAAATCATACGAGTTAGACTTTAAAAACCTTCAAAAATATGTCAATGTAGCCCCGTCTTACGGTACCTGATATAGTCTGACCAACGGATCTGTGCCCTCGTAAGATATGCATAAGTTATGCGAACTAAACATTAATTCCTTTTCTGCCTCGGTAAATGATTTTCCTCCCTGCATTCCTAACTCTCTCTTTTCTTTCGCCCCTCCCACTACTCACAATTTTGAGACTTCTTGAGGTTAGCACTTGTAGTCCAGTGTTGTCAACATGAACACTGTAGCACGGAGTGGTGAAAGAAATATTACTAAGCAAATAATAAAAGTCAATCGGCGTCATTAGACCTACTTAAATATGAAGAAGTAATAATTAGCCTTACATTATTCAGTATTCAAGATCCATGACACTGATTGGGGCAACATCCCTACTCAGAAGTTATCCTGGCTGCTGTTTGACGTGGTGGGAAAGAAGTGCGTGGAATGGAGTGAGTGCAGGTGTTAACTTTTCTAAGAACGACTGCAGCACTTAAGTGACACAGATCCATATAGGCTATCAGTCGTCCTCAACTAAAATGGATTGTGCACAAAATACTTGGTAAATTAGTTAAAACACTAGAGGTAAGGATCATAACCACTAGACTATCCTGATATCCTACTGAGTGCTGTGCCTATGTAATCATTTCCATGAAATATAAATTCTGGATTGTAATAGCCTATTTTAGGGCCTATTATTTGTTTATTCAATGCCTCAGGTTGTTATTTTGACATTTATGGCGTTCTCCCCTGGCATTCCCGTAATTGTAACCCATACCTGAGGTTGGGACGCCTGCAAGACGGTGTTAGGCTGCCCTGATGATATGATAGATGATAGTAGTACGCCAGGAGAGTCCTTAATCCTAAACATAACTAACTAACTCATTGGCACTATCGAACCCGTAGGCCGCGCGGACATAAGCTCTCGATGCATCCCTATCCTGAGCTAATGTTTTCCAATCATTCCCTGTATAATCTCTTCCCTCAAATCATAGTGAATGTTATTCTCCTACCTCATTCTTGGTCTACCGACTGGGCGTATTTTCTTTTATTTTCCTAAAAGAAGCTTCCATGCACGAATATAAATGATGATGATTATGATGACCATATGATGTTGGGGTATCGTTTGGGCCCCTGGCTTCCTGACATTTGTCTTAGGCCTACATGTGAGAAAAAACATCGAAAAACCTAACCCAGGAGACTGCCCCGAGCGGGAATCGTACCCGGGCCCGCTGTGTGACAAGACAGCACGCTACCTCTAGACCACAGCGGTGGACTAGTCTAAAATTCATATATTTTTTTAGAATGTTTGTTGGTTCCATTGAACCGTCTTGGCGTTAAGATCTATAGCGCCTATATTGATCGCCTTTAATTTAGTTTTATCTTGTCACAGATACGATTATAACTGAATGTAAACAAGAAGTAAATAGAGAACCGATAAACATAACTATTTAATCTTAACAGAGGTTCTGAGCGCTGGGCCCTAGATTTACGCAGACTTGCTTCATTTCGTAAACAACTGCTAGTATAGGCCTATAATAAACAACACTTTGACCTATACTTTATTGTACTTAGCGAGGTATTTAACGAAACCATGAGAGAGGAGATTATAGGAGTCTAAATACCTAATGCTTGCAATAAATAATTAATCACAAGGATTAATTAAAATAAATGAGATTTAATTAAATTAGTCATATAGGCCTAAGTTAAATTAACAAAATAACGGCAATAATGAAAAATATCAAAACAATGATGAAGATTAACATTATCAATAATAATAATAATAATAACTTTCTCCTTTAACAATAATATATATATATATATATATATATATAAACTTATATAAAGTCTTTCATACTAGACAACATTTGAGCTAGCCTATATACACTCACACAAAAACAATACTTAACTCTTAGATCCTTAAACATGACTAACAAAATCCTGAAGTAATGGCGACGTTGTCGCAACTAAACAGTTCCACTTTTGGAGGAAATCTCTTCCTTTCTAGGAAGACTTCCAGACTAGGCCTATAGGAAGCCAGCACGCCGACTGCTTCCACCGAAGCCAGAATTTGTCTGCTTAACGTTTCGTGTCCTCTTTCGGAAATGGGAAATACAGACGTAACTAGTGTCCACAAACATCAGGGCATCAAAAGTTCCAAAAATTACGCGTACACGGTACACCATAAAAAATAAATTTACTTATGACTCTTTAACTCATGCCCCAAATGGGAGTCAATGACCGATCACGTTTCAATTAATTTTGTTTTACAAACAATCACAGTCGTGTTTCACGTCCATATTTATCTACTTCTGTTTATCATATTAAAGAAAGCTACTCATTTTTAATATTTTGAACAGGTCAGAACATTATTTTGCAGTGACTGACTCTCTAACAAATATCATAAGTTGAATATAGCAAATAATGAGCAGATTCCTTCTAACTACACATTTGATAACTGTGTGTTCAATAATTGTGTTTTAAATAATGATTTTATGGAGTTGTTTCCTAAATAAATTAATAACCTCTAATGCTCGTTATAATAGGGCCTATACAGTTTGATGTGTTTCATTTTTCTCCACTAGGGTGCATTTTTACAATAAGCTATTGCAATCCTATTTAGCAATAAATAATATGATCTAATTGAAATGGATGAACAAAAGAAGCATAACCAAACATTTCCCATTTGTTTTCAAACATCGCCGTTTACATTAAATATATAAATATTTTAAAATAACTATGCTTGTTCTGGGGGTAAAGGCGGCCGTCTCGCAAGGCTGACATCAATTGCCGATTGTCTAGAAAAAGTGGGAGCCTTAACATCCTACTACCCCAAGGGCCTCCCGACCTGTAGTGAGAACACTTTACTATTTTTAAATAATGATTTGTGAGTAAACAGCTTAATTTTATTCTTTAAATAGTCCTATCAAATGTCACTCTTTATTTTCAAATCCTCTAAATGAATTGGAAATCACTCATGGCGTTACTTACGATAAATTAAAATAAATATTTCAGAAGGATGAGATAATGTCCTTGTGGTGGTGTGACGTAATCGTACAGCTTCTGGAGTGACATCAAGTAGGCGTGAGTAACAGACGTCTGTCTGGAGGGCGTGGGCTTCCCAAATTTGTAAATTCATTCTCACACAATCCTATTCTTAGTGGACTTTTGCACAATACAATCACCTCCTATACAAATTATATTTGTATGCGATCCCACTATATTACAATGCGAGGTTGGGAACTGATTTTTACAGAAGCTAGGAAATGATTAAAAACCGAGCGATAGCGAAATTCTGTAAAAAAACTTCACAAACTTGCGTTGTACATTATTTTTTGTGCGATGGTGTTTTCAAAATAATAACCTACATAATACTAAAATAATAACATCTTTGCTGGAAAGATTTGCGTTCATTATAAACAACTGACTAACGTTAACAGTCCGGCCAATTTTATAGCCGAAAATAATTTAGTTGAAACTACACCAGACTGTGATACCAATCAGACATAAAACGACGGCAAATACAAATTTATTGTTTTATATTGTTTCAAATAAAGTTCAGTACATTTAAAATGCAGTGATTTGTTTCGTATAATGTAGGCCTACATTAACACTACCTTTTGGATATATTTTTGTGTATAGGCCTACATTGTACTTTGTATATGCCTAACTTATATAAAGGGCAGTGGTTTTACTTCCCGCACTAGGTATATAACTTGTAATATTAGGCCTACAGTATAGTTATTTAGTTATTTGTAGGTTGACAACCCCGAAATTTAGGAAATTGAACTTTCAATCATGGTAGCCATTGCTGTAAGCAGGCTTACGACAGTAAGCACTATCCTGCAAAAATGTATTTTTATAATATTCAGTAACCGACCAACTAATAGAATGTTCTTCTATTTTTCTATGAAGAGCAGAAAACAGTTTGCTATAAGATTTTTTTTTTTTTGATCCAGCACGATACACAAGATTTCTTTCTAAGGCAAAAGCTAATTCTTTTTTTAAGAATTGGATTTTTATTTTTTCAAAATTTTCTGCTTTTTTATGAAATTATTTTGCTACTTCTAGCCTATAGGAAAATATTCCTGTGTTACAGAAGGCCTATAGGCAAGTTCGAGTAATGTGAACACTTCTGTTTAAGTGGACCCTGTTAATATCTATTTTAATTGGTGCTGCCCTCAAAAACAAATTATTTTACCTTCTTCCCCATATCAACTTTGACGGGTTCAAGGACAGTTTCTTTTATTCTTTGTGCGAAGAAAGGTTTATTTGTGATATTTATGAAAATTACCACTTTAAAAGTTTTTCAAGCTAAGAATCAGTTCTTAATTTCTGCTATTGAATATTACAAATGTTGAAAAACTCCTAAATATAGGCCTATTATATTATGTAGATGCTGTTTTTATATAGGCTACTGACGGGTTTGGTTTGATATTATGTGACATGGCTGCTGTATAAAATAATTAAACATAACAAAGGAAATCGGTTATTGTGGACGCTCTGGGTCCACTTTACAGGAATACGTATATTTTATCAATGAGGATGCTATCTGTAAAAACCATTCACTTAATTAATTTTATTTGATATCCTTATAATTTTACTAAACGCAAAGACGGTCGCTTACTTCAGTTGAATTTCAAAACATTAAATAAACGCTTTTAAATTGTGATCAGTCATAAATATTTTCAGATTAATCTGTGTCTGTCTGTATAAATTAATAGAGTAAATAAACTTAAAAATAGGCCATACTAAAAGCTAAGGTGGACTCTGGGGTCCACTTTATCCGAATATGGAGATTAAAGTGGACCTTTCTTGTAATGTAAAAAAGTTTATAAATTATGAAGATGTTTCCATATTTGAATAAAATAACAGTGCTATTTCATAGTTACAACACAATTACATTTATAATTTGAAATTTTTAAATTTATTTATGATACAAAATGTAACTTATTTCATCAATTTCGAAAATTAATTGTCTGTATCACTTCGTCCTTGAGGCAATATTCTAATGAGGAAAGTGTATATATGTGAATAAATAATCACTGTAATTAAACAAAATTCTAATTCGTTAATTAAATCAAGAAAACGACAAATTGAAAATAGGGGTCCACATTACCCGAAGTGCCTGTATTATTTTTCCTACATGGGCCTAAATTATATCTAGATCTATGGAATCCATTCAAGACTACGCAGACATAAGCTCTCCATACGTCTCTAATCTTGGGCAATCTTTCAATCATACTCTGTATAAATCATCTCCCTCAAATCATGGTTAATGTTATTCTCCCACCTCATTCTTCGCTACCAACTGGGGAATCTGGTCTTCCTATAAGGGGTTTCAATCCTCCTTTTCTTTCCCCATTGTTGCCTCATGGCCTGCCCATCACAGTCTACGAGTCGTAACTGTTCTTATTACCTCAATTACCTCGCTTTAGAAGCTAGAGGTTCATTTACCCTATATGAACCCCCTGAAAATCCGTAAGCATACAAACTCCGACGATCTTTCATTAACTTCTTCTCTTATTTCAATTAAGTCTACCACTATATTTTGCTACTTGCCACTTGCCCAGTCATTCGCTTGTACCAACGGAAGGAAGGACACACTTTCCCCATATTCACCACAAGCGCGATTGCTTCTCCTTACCAGCTAAAAAGTTAACGCCGTCAAGTAATACATATGTTTGCCCACCATGATATCTTGACTTGTCGTGGTGGAGTGGCTTTGTACTTAAATGACCTTGAGGGCTATGCCGGCGGTAGTATTGTTGCTGAAAGGGTTACCCATGACGGACTGGTCGAAGGTGATAAGTAAGTCGAAAGAGTGACGATCTTTCACCGTAAAAATACAACCGTCAAGAAACCCGGAAATGAGTTCCACTGGTGTATCATTCTCCGGAGGTTTAATACTCGTAGTCCCCCATTCGGTTCTGCAGGCGGGGACTACTTCAGGGAATCCATGACAAAGGCTCAAATTGGAAAACACTAGCTCAGAATAGGGATGTATGGAGAGCTTATGTCCTCGCGGCCATGCATATACAGATTCGATAGAGCCAGTGAGCTACATTAAGATCATATAGCTCACTGTTATGTAGTCTTCTCCATTCGCCAGCTCGTTCATCTCTCCATCCATCCATCCATAGTAATTGTGCCCGAAGGCAGGTCTTTAACTGCAATCATAGCATTTTCATGCTATGCTTTGCAGCTCTACTAGGGAATTATAGGTGTGGTAGCTTCTCGTTGCTTTCGACATCGGAGAGGGATGATGATGATAATGATAAGGATGATAATGATAGCCGGATGATTATCGGGGAGCGTTGGGTCCTAAGCATTCTGACATTTGTCTTATAGGTGAGCAAAAACCCCGAAAAAACCTCACCCAGGAGCCTGTCCCGACCGGGAATCGAACCCGGGCCCGCTGCCTACAAGGTAGCACGCTACCTTGAGACCACAGCGGTTGGTCCAAAAATGTCCTAAATAACTTTATTCTAAAATATGTTACTCGTAATCTTTTCTGCTCCCTTAAAGTAGGCCTAAGAGACCATGTTTCACATCCATATAGGCTAATATAATTGGGAGAATAACAGATATATATATTTTCAGTTTAATGTTTTTTGAAAGGAGTTGGGACGACAGAGTCCTTGTAATACATAACCTAATAGCATTCATTTCAAAATTCAGCCTAGGCCTATGTTTAATTTTTTTGTGCACCTCAAGTTTTATATAAATATAGGCCTATAGCGTATGTATTGTTATAGAGGCCTTTTGTAACAATGTCAGATAGTTTTAATCAGATATAGGCCTGCTTTGTTTTTAATAAAAACTAATTTTACCTTCCTTCACTGCCGAGTCCACTTAATGAAAATCGAAATTATAAATTTTGTTATAAGATGCGGGTCTGATTTATCTGACCTACACCTCACAGCGCCACTGTGTTGCTAGGTTTCGATCCAGTTCTCCAGACCAGGGGGATGTTGCAAGTATTATCTTCACAACTGTACCAAACCAACTTATTTCAGTTTAAGTTTTCACTGTACTTTATTTTAAGTCACTGAGGTAAGAAACATCTGACTACTTGAATTTTAGATTTTATGCTTATTTTTTAAAAGAAGTAAACAAAACGAATCTATGTACAGATAGAGGAACTTCGGGGAATGTGGATCCCTATTTTGAATTTGTAATTTTTTTCTTTTAATTAGACCCTAAGGAATTTGAATTTCGTTTAATTACAGTGATTTTCATTAGTGTCGTAACATTGAAATAGCATTGTTATTTTATTCAAATATGGAAACATCTTCATAATTTATAAACTTTTTTACATTACAAGAATGATCGACTTTAACCTCCATATTCGGGTAAAGTTGACTCCAGTGTCCACCTTAGCTTTTAGACTATTTTTAAATGTATTTACTCTATTAATTTATATCATACAGGCACAAATTAATCTTAAAGTATTTATGGCTTATCGTAATTAAAAAAAATTGATATTTATTTAATGTTTTGAAAAATTATTTTTGATTATAACATTCAGATGCCATTCATTTGCAGACAGCGACGGTCTTTGGGTTTAGTAAAATGACAAGGACATTAAATAAAATTAATTAAGTGCGTGGTTTTTACATCCTCGTTGATAAAATATACGTATTCGTGTAAAGTGGACCCAGATCCTAGTGATGCATTCACATTAACCGAATTCCTTTGTTATGTTTAATTATTTCATACAGCCACCACGTCAAATAATATTAAACCAAACCCGTCAGTATATTAAGATAGCACCTACATAATGTAGCCTAATATATTTAGGAGTTTTTCTTCAACATTTGTAATATTCAATAGCAGAAATTAAGAATTAATTCTTAGCTTGAAAAACTTTTTAAATGGTCATTTTCATAAAAATCACAAATAAACCCTTCTTCGCACAAATAATAAAATAAATTTGACTTTAACACATCAAAGTTGATGAGGGGTAGAAGATGAAACATTTTCTGTTCGAGGGCAGCACCAACTAAAGAAGATATTAACAGGGTCCACTCAAACCGAAGGGTCCATATTGTCGGAAGTTCCTCTACTACCGGTAGTTATAATATAAAATTACAAGGTAATATCCGGCATACTCTGCTACGCCAAAATAAATGAAATATTTGAAGTTAATTGTATTATATGCTATAGGGCCTAGGCTATACGAAACATGTCAGTTGCTAATGTCAATTTTTAATTTCGGATTCCAGGCAAACCCCCATTTGTAAATGTCAGATTTCGCTGATTTTTTTATAATTGTTTAATCCGGGAAGTGTATAATGCGGAAATATGTCCAATGTGAACAAATTTATTGGTCCCGGTGAAATAATAGTAATTTTACATGTATTTATTTTGTATAGAACGGAATCTGTCCAACGCGGAAACGGAAGGACATTTCTACACAAGACATGAAAAAACGTTTAGAAGGCGGGAAGGTAGAGAAATAAATCAGTTTCCACTTCATTGAACTCCCGTTAGACGAATTAACAATAAGTGATGATTCCTGACGCCCGCGCCGGGGTAGTAGAGTTTCAATCTGTATCTGGAATTTTCTTTCGGCCTCACTGCACTTCCGTTTTGGGAAATACAAGTTCGTTATACAAATATTTGGCGTGTGACATCTGTCTCACAAATAACCAGTGCACTATAAAATCTTAAATTAGTTGAAGATCTCAGACCGATTGTGTACATATCTTTCACAGGTAACTTTCTGAATTTACGGAATAAAGATGGCTAAATTGTATGTATCATTGTCATTAAACGAAAAAGTGAACGTGATTAAAGATAAATAAAAACATACTCTCAGTGCGCGAAATAATGACTAAATTTAAATGTGGAAAAACCCAAGTTTGTGAGATTTTAAAACACAAACAAAAAATAAAGAATTAATGGATACAAGACAAGCTCTAGCTGTTGCTATATCCCTAGGAAATAACGATTTCAAGACATCTTCAGGTTGGTTGTGGACAGTTTTAAAAGACGACACAATGTAGTGTGGAATGAAATTTGCGGGGAATCAAAGGATGTGGACGTAAGTAGCCTATAGTTAGTGAGCGGAAACCGAAACTGCATACTTTCATTTCAGGATATGAGCCTAAGAGACACTTTTAACGCTGACGAAACGGGAGTGTTTTTTTGCGCGTTACCGTCGAAGTCGCTTTTACATACTATACTTCCAACGGCACGCAGCTACAATTAATTCAAGGTACATAAAAATACATAGTATACGGTGCTCTAAAATCTAAGATTGGTTAATATTATTTTGTTTTTTATAATGCGGAATGTTGTCTAATGTGGAAAAAATAGGTCGCATGCGATTCCGCTTTCAACAAGTTTTACTGTATCTACCTCGGTTTATTTTAATAGGATATACTGAGTTTCGTTGCGAAACATCGAAGATTGCGACCGCTTGAACGAATTAAAAACTTTCGTTTAATGACTTTAGAATATAGTGGCTAAACACTCTCTGTAGGCCTACCTGAAAAGCTATAGGCCTATGTACAAATTTTCATGAAGTTCGGTTTAACGGTTTAGAAGTTAAACCACAAAGATATGCTGGCTGAATTTTTATATATTCTCAAGTTATTGCGCGTAGATTTTAAAAATTCCTCTGTGGAGCTTATATTTTTAATATTTGTCTAGGCCTATAACTTATGTTTTACAAGTATGAAATTAACTGAATTTAAGTGTATTTTCCACTCTACATTTCGATTTTTCAACGAGCTAGGAGTTAGTATTACGTTTAAGGGCACCCGGTACTAATTTCTTTGCAATTTGCTTTTAAAAAAATATGCTTCTTCTTCTTAAACTTAATTTGTAGGATTTTCATCCTGTTTATTTCTAAAATCACTCATCGGAGTAAGACATATTGAATGTGCATTCACTGTCTATCCATGTCTTGGCTGGTAATATTTTGTTTCCGTCTTTCATCCGAGGTTTGATCCTTGGGACTGCGAGCAATGTATAATATACACCTTGAAGTGGGTTGCTAGCCCGTTTTCATTGTCGAAAATCCGAAAAAATGCACGAATTTTCCGAAAAATGGCTTAAAAAATCGAAAATTTTGCACAAGTACAATAAGTTATTATATAAATACATATATATATATATATATATATATATATATATATATATATATATAATAACTTGGGCGGGTTTATTATTCGGGATTTCCTCCCTAGGCCGATTGCCTTCACCCAGCTCCAGAGCTCAGCCTGCCCCGTTTTATTTCGGAGTTGTCTCTCCTAGATGGGCTGTCTTGCAGGACTAACGAACCCCATCCGTTCGTTTGTAAATCTACAAGGCAGTACATGTAGAGTTGCCTCTTCCGTCAGGTACACCGTACCGAAGGACTCCTTCTCCGCTGTATCTGCCGTCGAGGTCTTCACCGTAACCCCGACAAGGGGCCCTCACAAGGTACTATTAGGTGGGCAAGCTGAACCAAGGTTCTTTTCGAGGTGTTACTCCTCCCCCTCACTTTTTTTCAACCTGGCTTGGGACAGGCTATGGCGGGTTTTCAAAAATATGCAACATACAAAAATCATTTTTTCAGCTTAAAGTTATGTGCATGAAAATTATGTATTTAATTAAACAAGTCTTCCTGAACATAATGACACTCTGGTTAACTTTTTACACACATTTCTTCATGGGTAATTTAAAATACAAAAAAAAATGAAAATAAAAAATTCAACTTCTTAAAAGTAGGCCTATTGTCTTGGTACAATTTTCTCAAAAACTACTTATTCAATTCTTTCCAAAAATTTAGTAGTCCTATGTTATTGACCATAATTCATTTGACAATAATAAGGTTTGCTTGTGTTCAGATATGGATTGTGATTTATTAAAAAAAATCGAAGACCAACCATATTTTTTGTTAAAAATTTTACATACTTTTTTAAAAATAATTTCAAGCACTATCAATAGCACAAAGATAAATTTACCTTATTATTATTCTAGAGCTCTTTAAACTACATATCCATGCGAAAAATTATTATCATATCTTTCATAGTAGGCCTATCAGAAGGAAAGTGTAACAAAATATGAAAAAAATACAAGTTTCGGGAAAATAAAAAAATATAAGATGCACATTAGCAGAACACACAGAGACGCCATTTTTAAAAATCAATTGTTATGAGTTTAAATATCTAAAATTGACAAAATAATATTAAACACCGATAAAATAGATCTTCCTGGATTTTTTGAAGCAAAAAGAAAGAAAAAAACCCAAATAAGTACTGAGTGCCCTTAAGGGAAAGACTGTTGGGATGTGGGACAGAACATTTTACAAATTTAAGGAACATTTAGGCCTACATATTTAGCCTATATAGCACATGTAAGAAGATAGATAAATATAGAAGATGATGTAGGATGTCTAAAATAATACACATTTTACATAACGAAAATCCATTATATGATTGAAAACTGCAAAGTTTTATTTCTGTAAATTTTAAATTGTTATTAATCTACTACTTATTATAGCAATCAGTGACACTTTCGACAACAAAACCTAAAGTTTACATTCTAACAAAACATAAAATACAGGTTCAACAAACCGTAAAAAAATGTATGATGATTTCGTATAACTACATAAATAAACTTTCCTTGACTTTTCTGGAAGTATATTAAATTAACCAAGTCTCTAAGTAGGCCTAAATGGAATTTTTCTTTGGCCGTTTCTCAGCAGTTTTTATATAGGTGGGAACTACTAGCGTATTTCAGTGTACGATCAGGTGTCTGAGTCTTTTTAATGTATAAAATACTGTCACATAGACTGTTTAAAATAATTTTCCGCTAATGAATTCTTTAATTAAGACGCAGACTATGTACTTTTATTTAAAACATCTTAATAGTAGCCTATGTGTTTTACGGTGCGAGGTTGGAAAGTGGTTTTTACAGAATCGAGGAAAATGTTTAAAAATCGATCCATACCGAGTTTTTAATTTCCGAGATTCTGTAAAACACTTCACAAACGTACGTTCTACATAATTTTTTGCGCGATGGTGTTTCCAAAATAATAAATAATAGTAAAATAATAACATCTTTTTTGGAAATATTTGCGTTCATTATAAACAATGGACTAACGTTAACAGTAGGCCTATGGACAGTGTTTAATAATTGAAACAACGCGAGGTCGTGAGACAAATTTTGTGATAAGATGGCGACAAGTAGGCCTTCGTAAGTTAGGGCTTATTTATTGTTTTATATTGTTTCAAATAAAGTTCAGTTAATTTAAGATGCAGTGATTTGTTTCGTATGATGTATAGCCTATTAACACTACCTTTTGGATAATTTTTTGTATAGGCCTAGGCCTAAGCTTATACATTCTAGGCCTATGTTAGTATAGGTCTATATAGAGGGCAGTGGTTTTACTTCCCACAAGAGGTTCGTAATATGTAATATTACAGTATAGTTATTTTTATTACACTATAGTTAGCCTATTTAGGTTGGCAACCCCGAAGTTGTACTTTCAATCATGGTCGCCATTGCTGTAAGTACGACAAAACGCACTATCGCTCAAAAAATATGTAAAAATATGTAGGCCTAATGATAAATTTTCATATAGCCTATATATAACTTATATATATATATATAGGCCTATATATATATAAGTTATATATATAAAATAGGCCTATATACATGATAAGTTTCTAATTCGTGGACATTTGTCAACTTTAACTGTGTATAAACAAAGGGAAACAGGCCTAATAGGCCTATATGATTAGGCCTACATACAAATCCTAGACTTAGTGATGAATCAAATCTGAAGAGTTTTGACACCGAAATAGAGGTTATTTGATCGGAGAGAAGATACATTACCTCTACATCCGTTTAACATAGGCCTAATACTCTCTACAATACACATTAGGCTATTATTATTATTATTATTATTAAATTAATTATTATTACTAAATACGATCAATCTTAGAAGAAGAAGGTTCATCATAGTTAAAAACAGGAAAAAGAATACCAGATGGACGGAGTTAGGCCTAATTGTTAGCCAAATTCAGTAGGCTACTTTTTTAATGCCCCAGGTTGTCCTTTTGGACATTTCTAGTGTTCTCTCCTGGCATTGGCGTAATTGTAACCCACTTCTCAGGTTGGGGCGCCTGGAAGGCGGGGTTACATAGCCCCGATGATATGATGGGTGATGATGATGATAGAGGTGCGCCAGGAGAGTCCTTAATCCTAAGCTTAATCTAAGATGAATAGGCCCTATGAATAATGATAATTGCGATGTCCATATGATGTTCGGGGACCGTTTGGGCCTTAAAGTTTCCTGACATTTGTCTTACAGGTGAGGGAGAACCCCGATAAAAACCTCACTCAGGAAATTGTCCCGACCGGGGGCCGCTGCGTGACAAGGCAACACGCTACCTCGAGACCACAGCGGTGGACGCCAAACTCAGTATTGTGGAGTAAAAACATCCTTTACATAATAAAGAAATGTATGTATAAGATTATTGTAGAGAGTATATATTGTGTTATATCCTATAGATCAGAGACATGAGGTGCCAAACTAACAAGTTATTAGCAACAGAGATGGATTACTGGAGAAGGTCATCGCGCAAACATTGAAATTAGAAAAATATTTTGAAAGTTGAAAAAAAAAAGTGTTAGAGACAATTGAAGAAAGACGATTAAAATGGTACGGATATCTCCGAAGGATGACATCTAATAGAACCACGCCTTCCAAGACCAATTGGGAAGTGTAACTCAGAGACAGAATAAGGCCCTATTCAAAAAAAAACAAAGGAAGACGTAAAGAAGATTTGGATGGACGGTGAATGAGGAGAAATATTGAGTGAACTGGATAAGAATGTCCATGACCCGCTATTAACTGGAGAAAGCGGAATTTCTTGAGGGTGATGGATAAATTCGGAATTCTTCTTCGGGTTTCCCCACTTATAGGTTTGGCGTCATCGTTTTCGTCCATTTGTAATTTTTATCATTCTCAATCTCCTTCTTCCAAATCCCTTGGATGATCCATTTTAAAGTTCTGACATAGGTTTTCCATTTCCATCTTGTGGTTTTGCCACGTTTTTATTTCGTCTAGGGGTTGAGCATTGTGTTATTATATACTTTTTTTGCTCTAGTCTTTCATATTCCATTAGATTTTTGTACATGGCCATACCATTTAAGACGTTTTGATTTTCAATCTTCTTTAACAATAGATGTGGTAACAATTTCATTTCTGCAAAGGACTTTCATTTCTTATTTAATCCGGTCTGGTCGTGTTGAAGTGCCTTCTTCTTCTCTAATAAATCAAATTCAACTGTGTTCAGATTTGTTCTTTTGTAATTCCGTCAAAGACACATTTTAATTTCCATGTGACAAAATATTCTGTATTATGTTCTTATAAATTAAATTTCGAATTAAAAAGAATATTATCACTATCATCATAGAACATTCACGAATTTAGGCCATTTATTGACATGTTTCGGCCTCAAGAAAAACACCATCCAAAAGTCTTTTGAATGGACGTCCTGATCTTCTACTTTCTGCAGGTTGATAGCTTAACATTTGTTTGGGTATCGTGTGATCTTTTGTTCGATGAAAATGTTGCATCCATCTTGACTTATTATCAGAAATTTTGTTTTCTAAAGGTTCTATGTGTAATTCTTCTAAGATGTCTTCATTTTTTAATGATCTAGTAGTGTGTATCTCATTTCAGCAGATATAAGTCTCTGCATATCCTTCTGTTTCAATGTACATACTTCTCTATCATACAAAAGAGTTGGAAGAGCCAGTGTTTTATACACTTTTAGTCTTGAATGTTTTTGGACTAGCCTAACTGTGGCTTGAAGATAGAATTTATTAACCTAAAAATTCTTTAAAAATTTGATATTTTTGCATTTACATCCTTTTCTTCTTAATATGAGATATTGCATCCTATATATGTAAAATTTGGCCTATTCTTCTGCTCCTAAATGTTATTGTCAGGTACAGTTTTACTTCTGACAGGATCTAGCCTACACCTTGAAATGCCATAATTTTTGTTTTCTTTATCGATATGTTCAATCCACATTCTTCTGTGATTTTGTTAAGTTCATATAGATAAAAAAAATGAATAAATGTATATAGGCCTATAAGTGCTGTTATAGGTCTAATACAATGAGTGAGTTTGCAGAAAAATGGAAAGTAGATATAGGTTAGCAGTAGCTCTATCATATGCAATGCAGAGAGCTGCGGATGTAAGTAATGGAGGATCAAAGAGATGCGTTATGGTTATTTGTTCATCCGAACAACAGTTACTATGTAAAATGCCATACGTTTCCCATAAATAATTGTTCTGCATTGATTGAAATGCAATTTTGATAAAACAAAAGAGTAGGCCTACAACATTTCATGTTCAAACCTAATTGAAAAGTTCTCTCCTCGTCAGTTAAAAACAAAAAAAAAAAGGTAGGTCTTTTCATAAAGGTCCGTTCCGCAGGTAAACTAAATCAATTTCTCAGTAAGTCGAATTTATGGTCCGATTTCAGCGGTTTACGAAATATATATATATATGAACGACGTTATGCATCAACCGGCTATGCGCCATTTCTAAGTTTCGAGAAAAATACGTTTAAAGTTTAAGTCAATCTTCACTATTTATTGTAGCGCCAAACTAACAATAATGGATTCTATTACATAGAATTCTATAATAATTCTGTCCGAGTGCACGTCTTTCACTGCAATCACAGCATTTTCACGCTATGCTTGCAGCTTTACTAGGGAATTATAGGTGTGATAGCTTTCCGTTGCTTTCCACACCGGTGAGGGATGATGATGATAATGATAAGGATGATGATGATGGCCGGATTATTTTCGAGGACCGTTGGGCCCTAAGCTTCCTGATATTTGTCTTACAGGTGAGGAAAAACCCCGAAAAAAAAACCTCACCCAGGAGCTTGTCCCGACCGGGAATAGAACCCGGGCCTGCTGCGTGACAAGGCAGCACGCTACTCGAGACCACAGAGGTATTTTCCTTGTCTGACAGTTATGCATCAACAATCTAAGAACGATAATATTTGGCGCTTAGCTGCATGATGCAAAATGTAGATTAGCATTTATGAAGATCTGGTTTCATAGTCGTTTGTTGCAAAACACAGACACTCTGATAGGACTGATGGCGTTTACATTTTTCTTTAATAATATGGCTATATTTAAAAATTTGGGACTAAAAGTGTGCGTACACTTACTTCGTGACACATGACATAAAAATATCAATTTTTAAATGGCGCTTAGCCGGTTGATGCATAACATCCTCCATATAGGCCTAGGTCTATATAGGATAGCCCTATATATTCTTTTTTTTTTATTTAGTGGGTTTCACATCTTCCTGCGCCCAGTTAATCTAGTGTCATTCTCCTCCACATCTCTCTGTCATTCCAATCTTCATTGTCAAATACTTTTTATCCCATGCTCATCATCATCATCATCATCCTAAGGCGCGGCAACTTTAAAAGTGAAAGCTTGGGCCTTCTCAACAATCCTGCTCCATGCCAATCTGTCTCTTGCCATATTCAAGTTAGTCACTTTCATTTCCTTTAGATCATTCATTGTGTCATCCTCCCATCTGATCTTCGGTCTTCCAACAGCTCTGCCTCATATAGGTTTCCATTTATAGAATTTCTTGACCAGTCTCTAATCATCCATTGTTATCAAATGTCCAAGTCAACCAATTCTGAGTGATATTATGTGGTTTACTATATTCTGATTTTTAATTAATTTGTTTAGTTCGTTATATATTTTAATTCTTCAACAGTTATCAGTTCCTCTATTTGGTCCAAATATTCGTCTTAAAATTTTCTTTTAAAAAATTAATAATTTCTGTTTTAATGTTTCTTTTAGGACCCAAGTTTCACTAGCATATGTAACTACTGGTCTAATGAGTGTTTTGTATAACCTTATTTTTGCTGTTTTTGATATTAATTTGCTTTTAAATAAGGTTCTATTTGCAAAATAAGCTTTATTCCCATTTACCAAACTATCCTTAATTTCCTATTCTAATGTATTATGTCCGTTTACTTTGGTACCTAGATATTTAAATGATTCTACTGTGTTAATTTGCATCTCATCAATTTGTAGATTTTCCAATTTTCTTTTCTGATTAGGCCTACTACATTTAAAATATTTTGTTTTATATTGATTTATTATTAGACCAATTTTTTTTTATTCCTCTTTCAATTTTGTGAAGGTTTCACATAACGCTTGTCTGGTTCTTGATGTACAAAACACCATCAATCTACGTTATCTATATCAAACTCGAGAATCAAATGGGTCTATTAGGTTGAACCGAAAAAAAAAACTCATGTTTTTATTTCGAAGTAGTAATAGCGCGGAAAAGTTGCGAATTATATAGCTAAAAAAATTAAAAAAACAAAATCGGTTGACATCTTCCGGTCGCGCAAAGGTTCTGAAGTTTGGCAAAATATGAAAACTTAATTTTTGCAATTATTTCTTTTTTTTTTAATATCAAGTAGGCCTAGGTATTGCTGATCTTTGCTAAGCACGTTTGTGTCTATCTGTGGGATCTCACATTCAATATTCTGGAAGTTATTTATCAAATACCAAAAATGTGTAAAAATATAACTTGTTCATTATTCTGGCAAATTTTGGAGCTTATGCACGACCGGAAGATATCAACTGATCTAAACCAAATTAAAACACAATGTTTTTAGGCTCTATTTGAAGACGTTACAAACTAGGCCTACTACATTACGAAAACATCTAATTAAAAAATTAAAGAAATAAGTTCAAAAATGAAGTTTTTTCATATTTTGTCAAAGTTTAGAGCCTTTGCGCGACCGGAAGATGTTAACCGGTTTTGATATATTTTTTTCAACTGAAAGAGTTTCAATGCTGTCTGTAGTGACATCTCCCGGAGGTGCCTAATGTCGCTCATTGCTCTTACTGCAGCATTCTGTCTGTCTTTAATATGTGCTGTGAACGTTGTCCCTGTCGTCTGCATCGTTACTCCAAGGTATTTGAACTGTTTAACTGATGTCAGGTTTTTCCCTTTGTATGTTAGGTGTGACTCTTTACCTCCTTTTCTTTCAGCTGAAAATAGTCCCGGTAGCAACTTATGGACTAGAAAATATCTGGACGCACCTAAGTTACCAGAATCTAGCAGACCTAGAAAAAATTAAGAGCACGTACCTGAAACGAGCTCTGGGCCTATCGAAGTTCACACCCTCACGCCTAGCGTATGTACTGACAGGAGAGTTACCATTGGTGGAGGACTTGAGACAACAGCTTCTACTGCAATCCACCCCCAACTATGAGAAACTACTGAAAGACATGCAAAGGAAGCGCAGAGAGATATGGGATGACTTCTTTTGCATGGACGCGATGGTACACAAAGACTGGATGGAACCCCTGTATGACCTTCGACACGCTGTGACAAGACTAGCGACAACGGTTTCCACTTCAAAGTGTGTAAGACCAAGACATATCACCAACCGACGAACGAATGTAAGTGCGAGTGGTGCGGGAAAAAGTGTGACAGATACCACACCATATGGTGCGAGAACAGACAATCATCCCTGACCCAACTGAGTGACAAGTGAGAGATAAACTATTTACTAATCATGCATATTTTGTGCTTTACACTTATTAATATATATATTTTTTCTTTTCTTTTGTCTATATAATTTGCAACTTTTCCGCGCTATTACAACCTCGAAATAAAAAAATGAGTTTTTTCGGCCCACCCTAAGGTCTATACAACCCCTTACTTACTTACTTACTTACTTACTTACTTACTCACTGGCATTATTGAACCCGTAGGTTCATGGCCGCGCAGACATAAGCTCTCCATACATCCCTATCCTGAGCTAATGCTTTCCAATCATTCCCTGTATAATCTACTTCTCTCAAATCATAGTTAATGTTATTCTCCCACCATTCTTGGTCTACCAACTGGGCGTTTTCCCTCTGGCTTACCTACAAGAAGCTTCCATGCAAGTCTTTCATTCCCCATACGTGCAAATGTCCTGTCCATCACAATCTACGAGACTTAACTGTTCTTATTATATCTGGCTTCTTATAAAGACCATGTAGTTCATTGTTATGTAGTCTTCTCCATTCACCTGTCTGTTCATCTCTCTTTGGTCCAAAATTTTTCCTAAGTAGGCTACTTTATTCTCAAATACTTGTAATCTCCTTTCTTCCCTTAAAGCAAGAGTCCATGTTTCGCACCCATATAATATAGGCCTAACTGGTGGAATAACAGTTTTATATAGGCTATTTTCAGCCTAACGTTTTTTGAAAAGAGTTGGGATGTCAAAAGTCTCTGTAATGAGTAATAGCATGCATTTCCAGAATTGAGCCTATATTTAATTTCTTTGTGCATCTCATTCCTATTTGTGATTATTGTTCCTAGGTAGGCTATTTGAATTCAGTCACTTCCTCAAAATTTCCCTCATTTGTCATTAGCCGTCCATTTCCGTTACATAATGAATTTCTACGTGTGACCATATATATAATTTTATTGATATTTACTTTCAGTCCTAATTCCTTTGAGATACTTATTAGTGTGTGCGTGTTGTCCTTTAGTATCTCCTCGCTATCGGCCAATAATACTACATCTTCAGCATAAACTAACAGCTTATTAATACCATTGAGTCGTAAGCCTTCCTCATTCTCTAAAGATTTAATGACATGCTCTAGTACAAAATTAAATAGTAGAGGAGATAGTGCATCTCCTTGCTTCAACCCATTCTGGATTTCAAAAGTGTCCAAAAACTGTTTGCCTACACGCACCCTACTCTTTGTGCCATTTAAACACATTCGTATAAGTCTAACTAACTTTTTAGGAATTCCGAACTCCAGCAGGATACTATATAACTTCTCCCTCTTAATTGAATCATATGCTTTTTTGAAGTCTACATATAGTTGATGTACAGTAGGCCTACCATTATATTCCAATTTCTTTTCTAAAATCTGTCTTATACTAAAAATCTGATCTGTTGTAGACCTGTTTCTTCTAAATGCACATTGATGATCTTCTAGAATGTCATCAACATAGGGAGTAAGTCTGCTTACTAATATATTTGTAAGCATTTTGTACGAAGTTGAAAGTAATGAGATGCCCCTGTAGTTGTTGCAATCAGTTTTATCTCCTTTCTTATAAATTGTTACGATAACCCCTATTTATTTTATTAATTAAATCCTATGCAAAATAGTTTTTCTGAGAGAAAAGCATGACATAATTAATTAATATTCACATATTTATATAAATTTCAACAATTTATTAATTATTGATCCATATTAATCACTAGAGTGATTTTTTTGTTGTTATTTAATGGTTAGATTTCGCTGATATTTGGAGAATACATTTAGGCCTATTGTTTTATCTCAATGACATTCTATCGATTTACGGTGCGAAAAATGGAATATTATGGCCGCTAGAGCTTTTATTAAATGTTTACTTCAGACTGATTCCCCATTCAAAATGGCCCAACTTTACTGCTTTATTAACTCGACCTTACTTCTTTTTTTTTAAAATTCATAAATATTTATATAGTTTGGATCCGAAAAAACATAAATTGTGGCTGTTAGTGTGTTAACAATATATATCTAGGTCTATATATTTTTTTATTTCGAAATTTATCCACAATACAGTGGTTTTCCGTCACACTCAAGAAATTCTCCTCCTCCAGTTGTATCGGTCCTGAACATCGTCATCTGTAAGTCCCATTTCACTCATACTTCTTCACACACCGTCCATCCAACCTTCTTTACGTCTTCCCTTTCTTCTTATGTCATCTATTTTCCATTTTAAGATCTTCTTAGGGTTTCTATCAGATGTTATCCTCTTGAGATGTCGTACCATCTTAATCGCCTCTCTTCAGTTTTCTGTAATAGGCTTGCCTTTCTTTCAACTTTCATAATTTTCCTGATTTCAACGATTCTAGTTGTTTTTCTAATCTGGACTTACGCGATGATCTTTTCCAGTAATCCATCTCTGTTGCTAATAACTTGTTAGCTTGGCACCTCATGTCTCTGATAAGTTTACATGTAGCATAGGCCTAGACTTTCTACAAGGCCTATCTTATAAATAGAGAACCCTATGTAGGCTTATAGGGCCTATACACATTTTTGTTACGGTGATTTTTGGTGTTTCCTAAAGTAACATGAAGATACGTTTAAAAAATATAATAGTAGGCCTATATTACAATGCGAGGTTGGGAAGTGGTTTTTAAGGAAGTGAGGAAATGATTAAAAAACCGAGCGATAGCCAGGTTCTTAATTCCCGAGAATGTGTAAAACAGTTTACAAACCTGCATTGTTCCATAGTGGCAATGTTTTTATTTTATTATTATTTATTATTTGTTTAGACATTTGTTTAGTAGAATGGTCACGCAAGTGTGCAAAAATAGGACTAGAATTAACAGAAAGAAGGTATCTACATCACTTAGCCTACTTGTTGCCGACGATAAGATAATTATAACCCAGGATGGAGAAAATGCGAATTGTAGGCTATGTGTAATCAGTTGTCAACAACATATCAGAAATGGGGTTTGAAATTCAACAAAAACAAAGCAGAGTATTTAACAAATGACCCAGATGAATTATATAGGCCCCTATTGATAGGGAAAGATAAAGAAGAGCGAAAGAGCGATAGTTTCTGTTATTTGGGATCAGTTATAGAGAAAGATGAAACATCAAATATAGAAATAGCAAAAAGGATTAGCAATGGAAGAAAAACCATAGGAATGTTAAACTCTATTACTATGGAGTAAGAACATCAATAACAGAACAAAACTAATTTATAAATCCATACTAGAAAGTATAATGTTATATGGATCGGAAGTTTGGACAATGACACAACATGTCAACAGAGTAACTTTAGTTGAAATGGATTTTTGGAGAAGAGCTGCCTGAAAATCTCGACTGTAGAAAATGAATGAATGCAGAAAGAAATATAATGAATGAGATTGAACACAGAAGGTTAAATTGGTATGGATACGTAAGAAGAATGCTGGATGGAAGATCACCAAAGGCCGTCTATGCATTGGAAAATTGAATAAGGAACAGAAAGGGAAAACAAGAACAACCTGGAAGAACAACATTCAGAATTCAATGAGGAAATTTGGTGTAACAGATGAAGACACAGAGAACGATGGAGAACTTTAATTAAGGGAAATTTGTGAATGTTTGTTACAAACTGTTAGTCTGTAAGTCCGTAGTCATTTACATTTATTTATTTATTTATTTTTAATTCATGTTAATTACTAAGATTGGTTGGAGAAAATCCTCAATGATGAGGAAAATTCTCAAAATGAATGATGTGAATGTATTTATTATTTTGAAAACAACGCAAAAAATAATGAACCCGTAAGTTCATGGCCGCACGGACATAAGCTCTCCATGCATCCCAATATTGTGCTAATTTTTTCCAATCAACTTCTGTACAATCTCCTGTTGAGAATGAGTAGAGTTGGCAGTAGGCGTGGTCAAGAATATTACGTAGCGGAGTGACGGCAGGCAATGTCTCGGCTGTCAAGGCTTCATCTCCCGTCGCTGTCACATGCGCTGGTCCGGCGTATCCGTGTCCACTTTTAACAACAGTGAAAAATAATGACAAACAAATGTTATCATCATCCTTGCAAGTATTGGGCAATCTTGCCTATTCCGCCTTAAACTGTTTACTGGATATTGGTAAACTATGTCTAGGCCTATTTAATATTTTCGAAGACATGTGTTCCAAGTGATTTTCGTTTTATGAATCTACAAACAAGAACATTGTACGTACTTTTATTAGTTTATTCTTGAATTTAGAGATATTTTAATAATATTAATGATAATAATAATAATAATAATAATAATAATAATAATAATAATAATAATAATAATAATCATCATCATCATCGTCATCATCATCATCCGGTATCATGGCAGCTGCCGCAGTCTTCCGGAAACCAAACGCCATTCCTCTCTATCCATCCATTGATCTTCCTCCATTCCTCTGATATTCATAGCTGCTTGTACCCCTTCTATCCAAGTTTTCTTCGGTCTTCCTCTCTTCCTCCTTTCCATTGGGATCCATTCCATAAAAATTTTTGGCAATCTTTGCTCTGGCATTCGTTTGACATGACACTGCAATCTTTTCTTTTCTATGATGTAATATAATAATAATAATAATAATAATAATAATAATAATAATAATAATAATAATAATTGATAAGTTATATCATACAGATTTGTAATGTTTACACATTTTTCAGTGTCTAAAGTTTTATTTTCTTTCTCCACTTGTCTCTCCATCCACTCCATGCCCTCGAGTCCTCTAGTTCTCACTCCAGTTCTTACTTCTTACATCCACGAGTTTCGATGTTTTCCTTTCCTCCTTCTTCCAGGTGAACATCAT